>JACAXG010000018.1:3236538-3319822 GCA_018881555.1 Amblyornis subalaris | reverse complement strand
CCTTCCCTTCCCTTCCCTTCCTTTCCTTTCCCTTCCCTTCCCTTCCCTTCCCTTCCCTTCCTTTCCTTTCCCTTCCCTTCCCTTCCCTTCCCTTCCCACTGTCCTAAACTAGGTTTCTTTTCATAGCCCAGATCCCCTGCTCTGCGTGAGGATAATAAAAGGTCAACTGCTGCATGGAGTGCAAAATTTTTTGCTTGTTGCACATAACTCGCAGGTGCACAGAAATATATAGAAGGAGAAATCGGCCAAATATTTTTTTTATGCTGAATATAGCCAAATTTGTCTGAGTGTGAGCCTGTTACTCAGATGCTTCCAGTTTCAGAAGAGTCAAAAATCACCAAGATTTCTCTGTTTTCTCACATGCTACTATAGCCCAGACTCAGCTGAACTATCAGAACCTTCCTAACAAAATTAAAATACACCAACATATTCATTAGAGCCAAAATAATAACCTATAACCACAATTAGAACAATAGTCTGAGCAAGGCAACAAAAGCAAAGGCTTATTCTGTCTTCTCCAGAGAAATGCCGGATCAAAATTTAAGGAATTAAACACAACAGATGGCTTCCATGACTAAGGCCAGCTCTCTAAGCAACATGGGTTATAAATACACTTATTAAACAGAATTACTTGCGTGTTGGAGCCAAAGCCACATACTTTGATATATTTTCCTTCCTATGTAAGTGTCTGAAAAATTTTATTTTTGTTCCAGAACAGAATAAAAATACAATTCAAAAGTTCTTCTCATACAAAATTTTCATCCTCCGCAGTCTAGTGCCAGATACTTCCTGAGAAAATGTGCTTTTAAGCTTTCTGCATCAGTCGAATTAACTTTGACACATAACAATCTGTGGCTTTCAGAAATAACACCTAAAGAGTAAATCTTTTACACTGGTCCAAATGTTTAGGAATTTAGAGGGGAGTAATTGCCTAGGCAATTTCACTAAGCAACCAAACCGAGTGAAGTGCAGAAATTTCCTCTGCACATCTTCAGAGCGCAGTCAASGTACGCTGAATGTGAAGAAACACCTCTCCTGTTTTCACTGCTGCATAAAACGAAGATGCAATTGAAAGGGGTAATTTTAGTAAACCCTGGAAGATTAAATGAAGGCAATCATAGAATGGTTAGTGCTCCTTTGTGTATAAAACACTAACAACAATCTGCTGTCAAAGATGTAAAGTTTTCTTATGAACGTACTTCTTTGTCTGTAAGAGCTGAATAGTTTATTAGAAGACTGCAGATCAGCATCTCTGTAGCCCACCAACAGCTGTATCATTGAAATATGTCTATAAAAGGGATCGGATGTAAATAATGAAACAGGACTTACCCATGACCTTCCACAGATATTGAAAAGTGTAAGGAAATATTACTTTAAGCCATAAATGTACAGTAGAGATAATGCCAAGAGAATTAAACAACCATCTGGTGTAATTATTCATGTTCTCTAAAAATAGTTTGCATGTGAATGTGGCACCATATTTCCCTATATAATTTAGAGGTTTGAATCTAAAGGAAAATTACAGAAAATCACAGGAAATAAAGGCTACTCTTTTTTTTCAATGCAGATTAACACATTCTTTTCTAAATAAGAAGGCACAGGATAAAATGCAGGGAGTGGGGGTGAATGGAGAGAGAGGAGTGTAGAATTGGTACTTCTAAAGCAAACATACATGTGAAAACCCATCTAAATCTGTAATAATCCTTAGTTTGTGTGCTGGTGTTTTCATGATACTTTGTAATACAAATATTTTCAGATTGTACARTTATCAGGTGAGGAATGAAGATTTTGATTGCTGTTATTCTAAATATATGATGTAAAAATGGGTTTGAAGTAACACAAGTATTAATAAGAGCTTTTTATCACAGAAATAAATCATTCATCTCTTAGGAGGGGTAGTTTGTGCATAAAAGTCCATGTCCTGTCCCTGCTGCAAGAACCTACCAATGTTTCTAGGAGCATCAGGGAGTTAGAGAGTGCAGAAACAGTGCATGGCTTCAGCAGCCTCCAAACGCTGCCCAAAATTCTTTAGCAAGCCACAGAATGAGCTGCATTTGAATACTGTATGCTAACAACCCCAAACCAAATTAAATTACTAGAAACCTGTCCAAGGACAAACTGCAGAAATTGTTCTCCCTACTCTTAATTACACGGTTGTGTTCTGTTACAATAGGAAACAGAATATCCATTTATAACACAGGCAGGGCTCTGAAATTGTGAATTCTGCTGGGCATCTTGAGAAAAATACAGCAGAAGTATTTTTGAGTGATAATATGCGACTAATGCACATCAGTAATGAATTTACAAAGAATGTGAAATTATTCCTCTTCACTCAGGTACGATGACCAGAATTACCACAAACGAGGATATGAAATGTGTGATGAAAACTAATGGATGCTGATTGCAAAATAAATACCTGCAGTCGGTGTTGTTTGATGCATCATTTCCCAAGACTGCATGTGTGGAGGAGAATATACAGACCCTTGTGTACTCTGGTGACCAACTTTCCTATACAAATATGGGCAACAGTGATGTGAGCTAAGCTATAACTCCCCCATATCAGATGGAGGTACCGTCTCCGTGTGTAAAAAACCCGGTAAAATATTATCTCAGGCAAAAATGTTTGGAATGAAAACTACCACAGGAGCCAAGAGTGGATAGGAAAACAGCAGGCAGACATTATCTCACTGCATTTTAGTGTATGAAAGCACCGCTTGCTTCAGTTACGCTTCAGGAGATGCAAGTGCACGTGATGTCAATTCTCAATTCCATCTTCTAACTGTCAGTGACCATCTAAAGTTTGGCAGTTCGGTTTCAATACTCTCAGAATCCTATTCAGTAGAGAAACAGTGTATTCCTTCTTAAATCAACTAAGTAGAAATTAAGAGCAGGTAAGCAGCAGGATAGCAGTGTTAGAGGAAGGAAGAGCTTAGCATGTCAAAGTCATGCTCCCAGGAATTTGTTTGGCTGTCAGTACAGATTTTACACAGTTCTAGAAAGAGAAGGAGAGTCAAGATTGACATGAAAAGGGATAATAATAGTATTTTTATGATTTATTCTCTGAAAGTCAGGTTGCTATAAATGCACCTGCACGCCTACTTATTTCAAAATAATATTTTTGTATCAAGATGGTCTTGGTTTTCTCTGCYTTTTTACTGAGGAATGAATTCAAACTAATTAAAGAAATTCCACCAGGTTTTCTTTTCTGTTGAGTGCTTGGCTAAGACCACTGCCCAGGAGATAGCCTTCCTGTAGGTTAACACAAAGGCTATACACACATGTAAAATGAGTAAAGGTGAGTAATTTCTCTCTTGTCTTCACTTCTTACAATGTTTTATATTATGTTCTTATAAATATATTCATTAGCTGCTAACAGTTGCCTTTTTAACATATGCAGTGTATATAGGAGAAATCTCTAGATAAAAAGTGTAAAACTATTACAGAAGGCTTGTATACATTTCACCGACATTTAAAACAGCTTATTTTGCCAAGAGCACTCCTTCCAAAAATTTTCTTTTAAGACATGATTGCTACCTCAGAAAAAGAAAAGGTTTGAAACCAATATTTGTCTTTCAAAGATACAGCACTGTATCAAAACTAATGTCAGGGCATTATGTCTGAAGAGCAAAAAGAAATGCAGGGGTTTATTATCAGAACAAGAAAACAAAGCAGTAAATAGCATCCTGCCCACATGCTTTTTTTCAAGGTAAAATCTCCACATCCTATGAAAAAATAATTATAAATTAAACATCTATATATACTAATAATTCCCTAGAGAATTGGAGGAAATCAGGAATGATGAGAAAATATTTTACATACATAGCTTGATGCTTGCTTTCATCTAACTCCTCTTTCAATTGAGCACATTAATCATGTCTTTCTCCTGAAATGCTTAAGATGAAAAATCCCCTTTCAGAACTGTGCTTGCCAATACTCTTTATATTATTAATCTGGAAATAACAACTTCCAGATAACCATATTGGATGACTAGTAAAATGTTTCATGTATCCAAAAAATTAAACAACTTCAGTGGGTTCCTTACTAGGAACAAAAGCCATTTGAGCATATGCTATTTATGTTAATTGGGGAAGTTGTTATCTGACAATACTTACACCATTTCTGTGCCAAATTCAAAAAGACAAAAGTTGTCTCTCCAAGAGCTATTAATATGATACTGTGCCTTTTGGGATGGCTGTTTAAATTTAAAGACACTTTTAAAAATAAGTTATGTTTAGAAGGCTATTTTGAAAACAGAGAAGCTTCATCACAAGTGAGATTAAAATCAAAGCAGAAATTCTTGTTGCTTTCTGAAACCAAAGAAATATGCCATAAGGTAGGTCGAGCAGAGGACAGTTTAAAACTCAGATGTCAAGAACTTTTGCCACAAAGGCAGTATAATCATCAAGCTGACGAAAATTACAACCGTGAATGTGTAATACCAGGCCCCCTTCATGATGTGAAACTGCTAACAAGAGAGAGGTGAACTGATGAAGGACCAGCAGCAGCTAATTTTGAATCCAGCCAAGCCTGAAGGAGGCACATTTTCTTCTTTCCATGAAACTATTGAAATGGTGGAGTGCTGTAAAAGCTATCTGCAGTGAACAGGCAATAACAGATGCCACTCCCTCCCTGGGCTTTACAGAGCTCATGAGAGCTTCTCACCACAGAGAAGTCAACTACAAACACAACGTGCAGAAGTCTAAAATTCAGCTTGGAAGCAACTGCCCACGTCACGCAGAATCTGCAGTATGGTGACTTTATGGGGATTATTTTAATATGGATAAGACAAAGTTATTAAATATTACAATAGTGGAAATTTTACTTTCTCTTGAAATAATTGAAACAGATATTAAAATAACACTGAAATTCAAAACAATTATAAGTTGTCCTGTAAAAAAATTGGAATGCTTAATCCTACATATGTAGAATAAGTATTGGAGTTCACAGTTGTAAATTGGAGAAAAGGGACATAAGTGAAATAGAATAATTCTCTAGATACATAGATTTGCCTACATAAAATATTATCTTTGAATTATTTTCCTGAAAGGGGATGGGCCATATCAAGTACTTAGAAAACCATTCTCAATATTTGGCACATGAACTGGAAAGCACCTTCTCATTGGTATCTAGGCTTACTGCACTGTACTCGACATGTTAGAAGTGCAACATACTCAAAATGGTATCTAAAAGATACACTGTSCTAATAAATGCTTCATTCTGCCCAGATGAAGAGGGTAAGGACACTGAGGGCTTAATTCCTCATCTTTATTACCCCAGTGTTTCTTCCCATAGCCATTTTTTCAAAGATTTAATTTTGATAGTCATGTCACTCCAACTTTTTGATACCATTATTGGAGGAGCAGGAGGTTTGAAATTTTTAAGAGTCAAAATTAGGACCTAGCGCTGCCATAGACAGCAATTAAGATTTCAGATATTAATTACTTCTTTGTAGCATGGGACACGTTTTCATGATCTGGATAGATTTTTAATGAACTTCGTTATGTTTTAGAGCTTATTACAGTTACAACATATTTCAATGCTAAGTGGTGTTTAGCTGTATTTCACCATGGAAATACACCTGTGAAATCACCTGTTCTCATTCTGCTTGAACAGGCACCTTCTTCTATGGTTGCATAAACCATTTTGGAGGCTGGTTTCTTCTGAAAAAAGGGATGTACCATACCAGTAGAACCCCAAGCTACCTGCCTCACGGATAACAAACACTGTGTCAGCCCAGAAGGTAGACTCAGAACATTTTGCTGAGGCTGTGATGGGCTGCATTCTCGCTGACAGCAATCCAGTAGCATGCTTTATTATACATCAGCCACCAAAAAAATGGCAGTCATTGAAGAATAACACAAGTCAGGCATGCTTTGATTGTAATTTTGTATAGAAAAGTCATGTTGTTCTTTAGTTTGCCATGGGCATGTCTCCTCAGATACACAAAATACAAGAGATGTAGTACTATTGTTTTTTCTATGAGATCATAGTAAATCAGAATTTTGCTGCATTCAAATATTCTTATGTTAAATTATACCTTATCCCTTAATTTCAAAAGCTCATTGAGTGTTTACTTACATAACACTGTCTGTGCTAGATTACAGATGCAGTCTTTCAAACCAACAATACTGTCAATTATATTACCTAAACAGCTGAAAATATCTTATGGAGAAAATCCACAGATGTCCATAAAAGCCCGAAAGAGAACTGTCATCATGTTTTAAATACTGTAATCTCTGTGTGCAAATAGAATTAGACAACTCAACTGCATGTCACCAGGCTAGTAACTGAGACATTGTTAACAACAACTTGGTGGATAGTAGTTAGTAATGATTAACTGCTAATCTGGTTAATTGAAAATTCATTTAGGCCTGGATTCATCCTTCGTAACTTTAGTCACTTAAATGAGATATTCAAGTTAGAATATTAGATATAAGAAGTAATCTCTAGAGTTAGTGGGAAGAGTTCAGCAATTTAGAGCTTTAGGTGGTTATTTCACCAGTAAGAGGTGCCAGTCTTCTTCCATCACCTCTTAAGGAGAATAAATTCACTCAGGTGACTAAGATCCAAATGTGGGAACTATGTGGAATTGAAACACCTCTGCCACAGTGAATGATAACTAAAAGCCCTACTAAATCTGCTGGGCACCTAATTAAACTTAATGTTCAGATGTTAATCACATGGAGAGACATCACTGTGTCAACTGAAATGGAACCATCATACGCTTAAACAATTTGGATGGAAGAACTGACAGTTCAAGAATTTAAGAACTTTGAGCAACCTGTGAAACAAATGTGTTCTGGCCACATCAAAGGTTTGCTGCAGCTATACTAACCTCAGCAATGACATAGTTGGAGAATGCATTTGAGGTGGTTTGTACATTGGGTGTAGTGTCCTTGTTATCAGCGGCAATGATTATTCTATCACTTTGCAGGGCAAGCAATGATGTAGTGACCAATTCTGCAATCTGTAGGATTTTAGGCCTAGTTAGCAAGAGAAGACTGCTGTTCCTTGTCCTTGTTATTACTTTGTTATTGTGAGGTATGGACAGCCTGTTTCTGATTTAGCAGATACTTTTGTCACTGCCTCATTGGTCTCTGTGGTGAATACCTAACATTGGAAAGCAAGATATTGTCCTCTGGTTTTGCAAATTGCCCCAGAAGTCATAGTGGTCACTATGTTCATATACACAATGAGGAAGTTCTCGAGGATTATGCCAATCTCCGAATAGAAATTTATCCAAGAAGAGGTTGGATTATTAAGACTTTGTGCTAGTTTTAACTCTTTACAGCTTTGACTTAACAGTAGGAGCATATTGCTCAACATGATTTTGATATGCCAGCTAGTCCTTGGGTTCTGAAAAGCTTTGGAGATATAAGTAATGTTTAAATCACACAGAAGCCAGAGTATATCTTAGTATTACTGATGAGAAGAAGTAAATTAGCCCATGAGCATACTGTGTTGGTCTCATACCTTTTGTCTGACTTATGCTGTATTCAGACTGATTGATTTCAGCACACAGTAGATGTAACAGCTGCAGAAGGAGCACGAGACTCAGAAGCACATAAACAGTAAGCAAAGGGAACACAAAGAATTTCTTCAATGATCTGATGYGGTCCCTCCCCCAGGCCCTGCTCCCTGCACCAAGGATTGTTTATGTACTGTGGCACTGAAGAATCCCCAAATAAAATTCAGAAGCAGTGTATGAGCTGACATCTTCCTGGGCCAGGCTGCGTGTTATGGGGCTGGGAGTGACACTCCCAGTTGTTTACTCTCTTCTCCTTTCTGGCCCTCTCAGTCTTGTTTTTCTTTCTGCACAGTGGTACAAATTCAACAGAAAAGCAGTGAATAAACTTCTATCATTCTTGTCTTAAAACAGGAAATGAAGGCACACCTTCTGGGATATGCAAGATATTTTGAGCTTCCTCTGAAAGTCCTCTGTTTAAGAAGAGGTGAACGGAAACCCTGATACCTTCCTTTTCAGCTGTATTTTGAAAGACAACTAGAAGACATCCAAAGCATCCAAACTCAAAGTGGCAGCTAAGGCACTGAAGCCCTTCAGGCTGTAAATGCCAGCCTTTCACAAACACCAGCTTTAGAAGTTTTCTGAACTGCTGAAAGCTGGAACAGAAGTAGGAATTTCTCTCTGCCTTCAGCCTTTCCTCCTAGCTGTCTGGCTGGCTGAGGCCTCAGTTTGGATGAAATTTCACAAGGCCAGCTCATAGTTGTAAATCCCAGCCAGCAGTCTAACTCTTTCCACTTGTGATGCCCAGAACAGGCAGTTTCTGGGATATGTCAAATCTAGTCATAGCTGACTAAGACCTCAGTGCTGAGTTTTCTGMTCTTCGTTTTCTCTATAATTCTGTTATCCCTGCGTCAGCATGACAGATTCACTGCTCTAGTCCACTGTGTTAGTGTGGTTTTAGGGAGTTTCTATAGCTCCTGAATTGGTGGCTTAGTCTAACACACTGAGCCTGGAATTGGAGCAGTGAGATGCAAATCTAAGCTCTGTCTTACTGCCTCTACCCTTGAGGGCAGTAGCCATAGCACAGAGGGAGGACAGCCAGTTGCAGAAAAAAGTATTCTAATTTACTACAGCTATACTTGTCTTTTGATGTCTACAAGCCTTGGTGTGTGCAGTTTCTGTCGCCATCACACTCAAAAAATTCAGCTAGCTACAGTGAATCTGCGACTTAGAGGACTTTCCTTTAGCTATTTTAAGTAAAAGAAACAGAGCTCATCCACTCCCAAAATGTTCAGTAGATTGGCAAATGTCAGGTGCTAGATGGCCAGATTTGTGATCGTGGAGAAGTATTTTCTTTCTCTGATGGTATGGTCAGCAYGTTCAGAGACTGTCACCAGAAGTGATCATTCTCTGTGTTACTGACATTTTCACAGATTTTGGCCTGAGCTTCTGCTGCCAGTCAGGGAAGGAAAATTCCACAACATGAGATAAAGCAGAACTCTGTTACAGAATAAGAAAATAACAGCTTTGATTGCTTTTATTGCAGATAAATTGTAGAGCTGGAATACCCTGCTGCTTTCCACAGAATCAGATKAAAAGAGAGATCATCCGGCAAAAAAGTACTAGACTGGAAACTCTGGAGTAGATGGTGTTGATTTAATATTGTTAAAGTTACTCAAGAGAATAGAAACTTCAGATAAGACAGAAGAGTGACAAGTGCCTTTAATGAGTTGCTGCTTCATTTCTGAGTGGTTTGGAGCTTAGAAGTCACAAAATACTAAACTTCCAGGTGCTTCAAAGACAACTTCTTTCCCCAGAATTTAACATAAATTGTAGAAGAAAAAGTGTTCTGAGTAATACATATGTGAAGACAATAAATGGATTATGCTGAACTTGTATACATAAGGACTATTAAAAATATAACAGACTGCTCTTAAAAGAAAAAGCGTATCCTTCTTATGTACAATATATAACCTCTTCACTGGCCTTCTATCTCATTCTTCCCAATGTAATTTTGCTTTAGCAGGGTTATTCAGGAAATAACAGCACTGAAGAAAGAAAGTGATGTATTGGTCTGTGAGCCACATAAAATGCAATTTTGGCTTCAACATCTGAAGCTTTTAGACACTTTAAAAACCTCTGAAGCTTTATGCTGGCATTAGACCTGGCACAGGAACCTGAATGGGGACTTTCTGAGACACTATTTCTCTAAACAGGCTAAAGATTTTGTGAGTGATTAAGGAAATATTGATCATGGCTCAAATCTTCAGTGGTATTTAGGTGCCAAATCCCCATTAAGTAAGATTTGAGTAAAAGACGTAAGGACCTTTAAAGATCAGAGACCATCTTTTKATACAGTGAACCCCAATTTACACTACCTATTTCTACTCAAATTTTTAACCATAGTTCAATGTTCTTCTCTATGTGAGAATGCATTTCACAATCAGTTTTGTCTCCTTAGCATGACATCACCTTTGCCATTTTACTTATTTACGTGTGTGCTTTTAGGGGTTTTTTTAATCCATGCCAAATACCAGAATTGTTACAGATGTTTTGGTCAGAAAGAGAAAACCATAAAAGCCTTGGTCCATGTTTCCTAGTTCAGCCATTCAGCTCGTTCCATAGCCAGGAATGACTATGGACACTTTGCATTTTCTCAGTCCTGGGCTGGGCTGGTCCTGCAGTGGTTCTCTGTGTGTCTGTGGGACACAAGGCAGTGCAGGGTAACTGCTCCCTCAGCTCCACTGCCTTCTCTGCAGGGAAATCTCCCCGTGGGCACACTTTGGAGTGCATTGTATTTGTGAATGTTTTGCACCATTGAACCAAGGATTAAAGTACTGGTTTTAATTCAGTAATACACTGCTTTTGTCACTAATGGGGATAATTTTAATTAATTTCAATATTTTAATCCTCTGATATTAGCTCAGATTTAAGAAACCATGTGGGAACAGTGCAGAATACAGAAAAAGGAAGAAAGGAAAACCACAGCATTGCATAAAACTTACAGGAAAAGCAGAATAATGCTCAGAAGCTGATTCAGCAGGTATTTTGTCTCCAGAACGAGTTTTGGCAGGCAGCTTGGGCACCTAATAATCCTAAAACAATATGTCCTGTTCCGTTAAGGGGTGTTTCATGCCATCAGAGGCAGGCAACTTGCAATACTGAGCACTGGAGGAACTGAACTTTCACCGGAGAAACTGAACATGGGCTGGAAAGTAGAAATTTCAGTTCTAAGCCATACAAAGATGCAGAATCAGTTCCTGCAGGTGTAGGCTACAAATCCTTGCTTCCTCAGGAAACATCTCATCCTGCTCGATATATTCACCCAGAAACTCCTGAAATATTATTTCCTTTTCTAAGTCTTTGGAACAGCCAACGAACACAATCACCAGCTCTTTTCAGCCTTATCTCGTCAGAACATTAACAATAGCTTTTCAACAATAAAATGTTAGCAGAAATGGCAACTGAAAATAATGTACTGAAAACCATGTTCAGTTAGCTTTTAACTTTAAAATACATGACATTTTTCTTTCTCATTTAGTTACAGATGTGAATACATCTCCTAGTAAAAGAAAAATTTTATTTCCCTGTGATGCAATACAGATTTTTTTTCAGGTGTACAATAATTTCAGTTGTCATTTTTTGGTCATATTATATCTGCTCCCTTTAGCATTTTTGTTTGAATTCTCATGCACTTAATTATATTTTTTTTGTAAAAAACAGTAGGAACTATGCACACTTGTTAATAAGAACTGGTAATAAAAATGTCAGTAAAAAGTTCTGAGAAGGCAGAAAATATCAGGGCAAATATTTCCACTATAAGTTTATGAAAATTGAAAGTGTTGACCATTTTAAAGTGTTTAGGATTTTGTAAAGGCTTGATTTTTAATGAATAACAATCGAGTGCACAATGTCTGGCTATCTTCATAGTGTTTCTAATGATAGAGCTATATGTTGATCTGAGATTCTCAAAGAAATATTTTGTATGCCACAAAACATTTGCAGGCAATTTATCCCCAAATGAAAAAAAACTCCTGTTGGCAAAATTAATGGTGAGATGGGATGAGTCCAGTAAGTCTGTAAGTTTCTTAATAAACATAAAAATAGCATTATGTCTTTATAGAACATTGTTAAAGTAAAGTTTTGTAGGAACGTATAATATATACGTATATACGTAATTATATTATATATATAATATAACCATTTATTCAACTAACTGAGAAAAAAAATGACAATGGCTCATGAGCCCTTCTTCAAGTCTGCATAAGAACTAGGAAATTCCTTAGTTAAGTATAATCCTGAAGAATGCATGTGTGTGTCTTTTTTCTCCACAGATATATCCATTTGTTAAACCTTAGTCAAAGCTTCTTAAACTCTCTCATGCAGCATCACACTTGTAAAAAAAGAAAAGCGTTACTGCTGAAAATCCTGTACTATAATAACACAGAAAACCAAGAGAGGACATACTACTTTGACATAAATGAGAATAGAACAGTGCTAGTTCTAAGCAAAAAAATCCATAAGAACAGTTTCATAAGGGAGTTTTAAAGGATTAAGTTTTCAAATCTTAAAAAAAAAAAAAAACAGTTGAAGCCAAGACAGAACTTTTCTAGATATCAGAGCAGTATCAGTGGAAGCACAAAGCTAAGAAAGGGGAAACCTGGTAGACCTGAATGTGTTTGTGGAGCTGGTATGGATTGTGGTGGAGAAGAGCACGAAGTCAATGACAGAGTAGAAAAAGTCACAGAATCCACAGGAGGAAACAGGAAGATGAGTCTGCAGAAAGTCAGGTGAGGATCCAACTTAGGAAAGCACTTTATTCAGGGAAGCAGGTGAGTATGAGCATACATTTATGCACTAAGTGTAAAAAGTGATAGATACTTGCATTAAACTGAAAAACATATATTCCGATGCCATGTACTATTCTAAATAGAGTTCTACTTAAATCAAATGTTAAGGACCAGCTAAGGCTTTGCTTGTCACTGTGTTTGTGGATGCCCTTCTGTCCTTATCAGTAACTACACCAGATGACCTCTGTTCCCAACTCATGTCCAGTGTTACCTGAGTCAGTCAAAAGTAGCCTGASAGCTGGTCTACTCTAGCAGTCCACCAGCACATGCAGAAAGAGGGTTTGCAGTGCAGGTGTGAATCTCAGGCAGAAGAACAAGAGAAGAGCACTAAGGAACCAGGAGGGAGACAACTAATTCACTGTGCCAGAAAAAACACAGAGATCAAGTGCAAAAAACAGATAAGTGTACTTTGCTGCAGTAACCATATAACAACCAGATTAGTTACTGAAAAGATTGTGCTTTTGTAGACACAGGGATGGTGAGGGAGGGAAACAAGGGAAGATCTAGGAGAAACTGGGCAGCGGACGGTGCTGGTTAGGCTGTAGGGCTCTATGTGTGCACTTGCGTAACTGTTTTACCCAGGTGGTGTTTTAATAGCACTGGTTTAGTCATAGCCCCACTGCCTCTGGGATGCCCTGCCTGAATACCATGGTGCTCTCCAGACATGCACTGTAGCCATTGGCTTCTGGTATTCCGTGGATGTATTGTTTTATTTAATTTTCCTTTTCTTTTCTTGGCTTTGTGTTTGGGGAAAAAAAAAATGTTCCTTTTCACCAAGTTCTCTAATTATTTATGGAATGGAAATTCTGCGGTCTCAAGTCATAATATTTGTGTCATCAAAAGCAGATCCATGGGAAATAATGCAAAATCACAGAACAGGTGTTTATTGCAAAAGTAGCTGAACAAACTGTGAGAGAAGTCATGCCTAGACTAAACACTCCGAAACACATAAACTGACTCACACTACGAAAATCAGACCCACTGAGCTAAATAAAAATATGAATTCTACTCTTATACTAGTCTTTGACTACCATTCCCAGAGAAAGGAGAGAGTATGGACAAGGCCTTTTGTACCTGTTTCATCTCTAACTCATATGAAAGATGTATGGTGACTACAGACAGTAAGTCACATATGGTCATACTGTAAGAAAGATGCTTCTGACATGGTTTCTGTGCTTCACTTGCATGTTACATTTTAGGTTCTGTGCCAAGGGTGCAGGATCTATATGCTTCCTTGAATAAGTACTAGGTATTACACACAAAGAAAAAAAGCGAACACTGCAAGATTTTTAGAAACATCAGACTTCAGCGGGCCCAAAGATCTCGGAGCTCACTCCAGTTCCAGCTGCCTGCTGTTTGTAACAATGGTAATTGCTATGAAGACACTTGCACATACTCCTACACAAACGCAAAGTTAATAAAAAGAATTTATACTAATTTTTAAAAATGAGGACTCTGATTATGACAAGCTTACTGCCAGTTACCCTTTATTCCCACTAGTGGCTTGTGCTGATAAAGGAGTCCTGCCCTCCGCCCTACTGCTCTGAGTCCTGCACTGGCCTTGGCCAGGAGAAAGGTACACTGGAAGGTTTTCAGCAGGAGCCTTTGGCAGGGCAAGGCAAAATGTGCAAAAGTGCCAATGTGTCTTTGTTGAGACCTTTCTTGGGGAAAACCAAAATTTGCATTCAGAGAAGCGGTAGGTCATGAAAACCATTTATCTTTGTTTTCACAACCACTTCTTCTCCAGTATCATCTGCTTTCCTCTGTTTTCTGCTTTCATGATGTCTCATCCTGTAAGCAGACAGCAAATCTGGAGCAGGGACTATCTTTCTGTTTTCCATCTGAGCAATAGAGTGATCTGCTGGCACTTCCCAGTCTAGATGGTTTTACTGTAAATATCTGAAATTTCCCTAATGTTATAAAAACATGCCAGTGAATTTCTTTTCCAGTGTTACAAGGAGAACAAATAACATGAAAGGAACAACCTAAACTCTCTGTTCTTCGTGGGATACAAAAAGCGATGGGAACAGGACCCAAATAAAACTATCATCTGGAGGAGAATAATAAATTTATTCGTAAAGTCTCTGCACTAAGTGACTGAACACATAGCTCAATCTTAAGAACAGAATTACAAAACACAAKAAAAGTAAAACCTATCCTCATAACACATCAAAGGACAAGACCAAAGAGACAGAACAAGCATACGCATCTTCATTATTAGATGTTGAGTACCTTGAGTATGATGTTTAGAGAAACATATTTGGAGGAAGAGCTTTGAATAGGGAAATGTTTCTCACAAAATGAAAATATTACAATTTGAATTCAGTAACAGCAAACAAAACAACCAAGCAGTCTGGGCAGGATTTGAAATGTGAACGATGTTAATGTTAGAAGCATATTATTTCTTTGATGTTTTACTCCTGAATATTTTGGAAGCCAAGAAAGTCATCATCACTATTTTTCAGGCTAAGGAGACCACTTGCATGCATAATATTGTCTTTATCTGAACAAACAGAGGTGTTTTCATTTTTCTTTCTATTTTTTCAGCAGTACTTGTGATATACAAAGAAACAAAAATGTTTAATTACAATCTTCTAGACTACCTTTAACCTGCCACATACAGGTTCAGTTGTGCAGAGGAGCATTTTTCAGAGAACAGTAACATTTGAAAGCAGATAGCTCATATCACAGCTAATCAAAACTAGATTATACCATCAGAAGCATTAAAGCATGTTGAATAATGAAAATTTTAAAAAAACCAACAAACCAAACCAAACGCTTTTACTAATTTTAAATCTATTCATGTAATAATTGCAGCTATCACTGCTGGGTAGACTGTTGCTGTCTACTTTTTATTTGAGGGATTCAGTTAGATATTCAAATAGGCTGGCACCACTTTTCATGGCCCTATAGTCTCTCTTCCCCTGAAGTCTACTATTTAATTTTTCTTACAATTCTCTATCTTTTGTACACATACTTGTCTTTGTAGTTCTGGTGATGGAAATTCTTACTGATTTTTCAAATATTCAAATAAAAACCAAACTGTTCACTAGACAAATAAAACAATATTTTCCTTCTGTAGAAACACCCTCTATGATCACAAGAAAGCATATGATATGGGTATGATAAACAAGGTCTGGTTAAAGTATTATGAATTTCCTTGCATCAGTTCTGTACAGAGGTCATTGGTACAAAATGTCATTCTGTCATATAACTCTGCCCAGTATTTCTTCACTCACCAAATATATAGCATTACATTATGCTTTCACTAAATGCTTACATTATAAATTATGTGAATGACATGGATGCAGATTTAGCTATTAATTCCCTGAACAAATCTTCTCCCATTTCTTTCCATCCAGCCTTTGTGGCATTCTACAGAGGCATCTCTAATTTTTTATGTTTTCAGTTTCTTAAAAATGGAGCTAAATATTTCATAAAGCATTTATTGACTTTTAGGGGGGCTTATTGACCTTCAGAAGGTCCTGGTGACTTAGGAGGGAAAATGACATTGAAAGAAAATAAAGCTAAAAACAAACGCCCCCAAATGAAACAGAATAAAGAGAAAGAGAAACAGACAACCTCAGTGATTACAGATATCAGCAATAAAAATCTCCACTCCTTTGCACTTGGGATTGGCTCCTCTTTCTCACTGAGTAAAGAAGCAGAAGATCCTTGATTTAAGATAAATAAGTTTTATCATCCATCTAAAAACAAGAAATAAAAATAATAGCAGAAAAATGAAAAACAAGAGAGCAAAAATGAAACACTGATTCTAGTGCTGCAGCATGACTTTTGTTTCCAGACGAGGAAGGAAAGTGTTCATGTAAACCTTCCTCTTATCTTTGCCTTTGCACATTGAGATCCTCTGGGGCAAGTGGGCACAAAGAGCCAGGGAAAGCAGCAGGGAGTCATATACAGCCTGCTTAAGTCAGCACAGATCACCCCATCATCAATTCATCCTCCCCATCCCAAGACATGAGAAAAGGTGCTGCACTTTCCTTCTGGCATCTCTTTGGAGAGATGATCGAAACAGAAATGGACACAGATATATCTGAGAGAGGAAAATAAATACACTTCTTCCTCTTGTAAGGCATTTTTCAAGCACAAAAAAAATTAAAAATTAAAGTACAAACTAGATAACTTCAGCTATTAACACAGAAAGTCAAATTTACTTAACCACATAAACAAGAAATCTGAGGCCTGAAAACTAAAACTAATGGTAGTAATGCACTGAGCGATTGCTGTATTTTTCTGTTGGTCAAATTCTTGCATGATTTGTTTTCCTTGTCATTATAGAACACTGGATGAAACCACTAGGGAAGAGCTCCAGTACCATGAAAAATGGCATGGAAAACAAAGGATAAAACAAAACTGCAGATTATGGAGCTAATGCCCTACTGATTATCTGCAAAATTTGACAGGTTAGAGAGGTGGGCAATCACCAACCATATGAAGTTTAACAAGGGCAAGTGCCAGATTCTGTACCTGGGATGCAGCAACCCTGGATGTATGGACAGACTGGGGAACGAGATGCTGGAGAGCAGCACTGTGGAAAGGGACCTGGGGGTCCTGGTCGATGGGAAGTTGAACATGAGTCAGCAGTGCCCTGGCAGCCAGGAGGGACATCCGTGTCCTGAGGAGCATCAGGCACAGCATCGCCAGCTGGGCAAGGGAGGGGATTGTACCGCTCTGCTCTGCACTGGGGCAGCCTCACCTCGAGTCCTGGAGGCAGTTTTGGGCACCACAATATAAGAAAGATGTTAAACTATTAGAGAGCATGCAAAGGAGGCCATGAGGATGGTGAAGGGTCTTGAGGGGAAGCCGTATGAGGAGGGGCTGAAGTCACTTGGTCTCTTCAGCCTGGAGAAGAGGAGACTGAGGGGAGAGACCTCATTGCAGGTACAGCTTCCTGGTGAGGGGAAGAGGAGGGGCAGACATTGATCTCTTCTCTGCAGTGACAGTGACAGGACCCAATGGAATGGCCAGAAGTTGTGTCAGGGGAGGTTTCCTGACAGTTGGATGTTAGGAAAAGGTTCTTCACCTAGAGGCTGTTTGGGCACTGGAACAGGCTCCCCGGGGAAGTGGTCACATCACTAAGCCTGACAGAATTCAGGAAGTGTTTAGAGAGCACTCTCAGACACATGGTGTGACTCTTGGGGATGGTCCTGTGCAGGGCCAGGAGTGGGACTTCGAAGATCCTTGTGGGTCCCTTCCAACTCAGGATATTCCATGATTTCATGATTCTATGATCACAATTGCTGGCAGTTGTTCTCAGTTCATTACTCTGAATAATTGTTTCTATGCAAGAGTATTTATTTCCGTAACATTACATCACGTTGCAAACACCAGCCTTCCCATACAACAAACTGCAAAAGATGAGAACTAAGTCACAAGCCTTTTCCCCAGCGGGCAAAACTTGCATTACCAATGTGGAGATCATGTTTTCACACTACTGATCTATCAGCAAATTAAGTTTTAAAAGCTTTAACACTCAGATTTTGTGTGACCATTAGGGCTAACTTACATTAGAAAAAACTGTTCCTCCTGAATTTGGTCTCCACTTCACACACTCCTCTGTTTCTTGCTCATTTTATCCTGTGGAAGATATATTTCTAATCCTGTGGAACTGAGGAAAAATCGAAGTATAATTCTCAAATAATCATGAAAACCAAAGGCAAATGAAAGATTGCCCTCTTAAATAAGAGGCACTCAAATATGACTTGCACATTACCTCAAGACACTGTTCACTGTCAGGGGAAATAATCAGATTCTTTAACCTTTAAGGCTCAGATATATACCCTCTTTTGATTTAGAGTTGAATAAAGACATGGCAATATAAAACAGGATTTAGGAGGACACTAGGAATTCTAAATCCAAAACGAAGACTTAAAAAGGTTTGTCTACACTCAGCTAGACAGAGCTGGTGATGGGCTGTTCTTGGAAGAGCAGGGACAGGTGACTGAGGGGGAGCAGTGCAGTGCAAACTGAGAGCATAGAGACCTGAGAAATCCGTTTTCTGGGTGTCCAAAGTCTTACAGAAAACCGGAAAGGAAAATTTGAGCTCACCAACTACAGAACTCCTGGCCTAAACTCACAGTTTTTCTGGTCTGGATAAAAATTTACTACACACCCAGATCACAGAATTGCAGCCAAGAAAATTCCTTGCCTAAAGATCTGCTTAGCCTGATTCTTCCTGCCCTGCCCCTGGATAGAGTATCAGAGAAGCCTGGAGAGGCGTCAGTGCTGTGGACATGATACATGGATTCTTCCTGAAGAATCATCTCCAGGGTCAGGGTCCTCAGAAACCCTTATTTTTTGGCACAAAACCTATAAAATGGGTGTTGTTGCATAATTTTTTGACTTAATGTCAAGTTAGAGAAGAGTAAACAAGAAATCAGGGCTCCCTGCCTTTGTCTGGAGCCCAGAGGAGCTGTTAAAACCCACAGTACTCATCTCTGAATAGCAGCAAAACACTTCTCTACAAAAACATTTCTCCATGGTATGCAAAACAAGATCCAGGACATGAAGAAGCAGGAACACAGTGGTTGAAGTATCCTTGTCAATTGGGAATCCTGAGATTCCTGCCTTCAGCACTGAAGCAGTTCTGCCATAGAAATAAATCTTCCAACTTTATGGGAAAGGTGCTTTGGAGATCATGCAACATCCATCAATAACATCTCCATTTTCACTTCTTTGTTTTTTGAAACTCTACAAGATCACACTGAAAGAGGTTACCAATGTGGAAGTCTCTGCATCAGGATCTTAAAGTACCTACAGATACGACTGCACCTAAGAAAATGTACAGTTGTAATGAATTCGGGATCATGTTGTAGTTTTTTTTAATTAGAAACTTCATTTCTGATACATTTACCAGGTACAGTCAGATCATCTAAAGTATATTTATTATACATAATACCAGAGTACTTACTAGGACTATCTACAGTAATTTTTCTTTTGTTTCACTGCTTTCTCATCAAATGTGTTGTTCACAGTAGCTCCTGACATTTTCTGACACTTGTCATATGTTGTACACTGACACAGGTCAGCAGATTTTCTTGTAATCCAGATGAAACTTCAGCCAAAGCCTGGGGTTTCTGCTGCTCTCTGGGCACACAAGCAGCTTCAGAACTGGAGGACTTCAGAAACTACACAGGGCAAAGCTTGATTTCTATCAGCAACAAGAGTAGTATATTTTCACTTTTTGAACCCCTTAAGAAAGGCAGGTCTTCCAGCCCAACAAATGCTGGCAAAGGTAGTTAATAACACGCACCGCAAAACTGTCATAACTTAGTGGTGAAATGAGGCCAGTTTCACAAATTCCAAATTGTGAAGGTGCAACAGCGAAACTTAAACTGCAAAAATAATATACCCAGAGATAATATAGTGATAAGAAAGCAATATCCTAGAATCTTCAGAGCTGGCTAAACTTATTAAAAAAAAAAAAAAAACAAACCGTGAAAACCCCAACAATTCTTAGTCTGCATCACTGCTATCAGATTAATTTCTAATTTGGCTTTCTGGGCATCAGTTTGAACTATGTTTTTTCATGAGTCTATATCTGTTCTAATAGAAAGAAAGGATTAGGTTTCTGGTTTTTTAATACTGGCTTCTCTTGATGATTAAAGGCTTTATTTCTTTGCTGAAATCCAGCTTTTCTTCACTATCCTGTTGGAACAAGAGCTGAAACCAGCCACAAAGGACCAGCAGAGATCAGTTCCCTGCTCTAAGGACTGTTGGTCCAGGCTTTGAGCCTACCCCTCGAGTCTCATTCTTTTAAGTTCCTTTAGAGAAGAAGCTGGAAATGTATAAGAGCCAACAATATTAAGGACATCACTCTGAGACAAAATTTAGGATGACCGAAACACAGAGTGCCTGCCTTATCCTTGCTGAGGATCAGAGCCAGCATGCAAAGAGGTCGCTACTCAGAGTCTACCTGGATCAATGGGTGACAATAAACTCAATGGCACTACAAGTTCCCAGGAGCTTACCAAGCCAAGCTTGGTAAGAACACTGCAAAGGACAGGAAAGGTTTGAGGCCTTTTATAAATTTTCTGCTTTATGTTCACATCCTCTAAATCACTCAGAATTCTGAAGGACTTTTCATGTAGAAACTCAGTTAAAGTTTCAAGTATTCTGATTCCACTCTCATAAGTACCAATATCATCTGGACTGTAAGATGCAAGATCCCAAGCTTTTCTGTATCTGCGGTGAAGAGTTTTGCTGGTCCTTCAGAGTGTCTTGTTATCCCATCCTTGCTATACGGATGTCTGAATTTTCAGATTCTTAAAAAAAATTACAACTAAAACGTCATAAGTTGTCTTAAAAAAAATGAATCTGATTATTCCACCCTAAGTGAAACATTTCAGCTTCAGTAAGTTCTAAAGAAAAATCTAGAAACATTTGCTATATATATATATTTAGTTTTAAAATCTTGATTGAAAACAAAATGTCAAAATATCTGCTTTATAAACTGTCAAAATGAACTATTTCCTTTCAGAAAATAATATTTATGGTGGGGGGAAGCCTTTTGCCAAACTTGGTATAACATCACAAATAGCTGCAGTCAATCAAAAAATACAGTTTTGGATAAATGAGCTATTTGTCTTTTTATAAAAAATTACCCACTGATGTTCTCTACTGATTGCTTAAACCTAAGGTTTAGAGGGACTTATTTATTTATTTATTTCATTTGCTTTTTGTGATATTGTTCCAATGCTCTTGGAATTACTTTGGAGTCTGATGATCTGTATCGTGGGCAAGTTTTGCTTGAGCTTTGTATCCTATTTGTACTTCACAAAGCAACAATAAAGGTGTGTCTAAATGAAGGATTATTTTTTACAAATTAATTTTCTTTTTAAAAGTTTAAACACAAAGATCAATAGCTTTAGGTATGATTTTATACACTATATTTATTCTCAGAGAGCACATTTCCCATCTTATATTAATTACAGATAACTGTTCCTCATTCAGACAGGCTTTTGCTCCCCTCAGGGTTCAAGAACCAGTATCCTGTGTGCTTGCTGCCCACGAGCTTACATATATTATAATTACTCTAGATGGGATGAACCCAAATAGCCCCCCCCCTTGAGTAGATCAACTGTTAATGACTTCCTGGAGATTCCAAACTCACTCCCATTAAATATTAATTGTAAAACAACCTATTACCCTACTGAGAGCAAGAATATCTCCTCAGTGACCTCATGTATTCTGATGATAGCTAATTCAAGACTGATGGGAAACAGAGGGGCTCAGTGGAGAACAAAGGAGCACAGTGGGGCTTTGTCATGCCAGTGGCACCACACAGAAATCTGTATGGCTGCGGTTTACTTTGCTGTTATCAGCTGATATCACTCTTCACCTCTATATGTAAAGTCACCTGTATACAAAGTCAGCTCTATATGTAAAGTCAAGGACTGAAACATCTTGAAAGGGCTGAACACTGGACTTCTGGATACTCAGTTAATTATTCAGTATTAAGCTATCTCCCCTTTCTTGTTCCCCAACTTTTACCAAGACCCAGTCCTTTATTTTTCATACAAAGGAGATAAATGCAGCCTCATGCAGCTCGTGGGATACAGCTGGATAGAGTCCAGGTTTTGCTGTGAAATCCACTTATTAATGGAGGTGTAGAAAAGGAATCAACTGCCCACAAAATGGCAATCTAAATGCTTGGCCTACTCCCTGTCCTTGAGGAAAAGGCTGTGTGGCAGCAGGTGAAGCCTCACACACCAGCCCATCGTCCCCAGGTGGGGATGTAGCCCTGAGCCCATGCGCTGGGCCAGTCAGCCCTTCATCCTAGCACATCTGCTTCTCGTCCTCCTGGGGCTTCAGTCAAACCTCCTGCAGCATCAGTGAGTTTGATACCTCAAGGATCTCACACTGTGATTGACATCTAGATGCGCCACTGCTTTTGTTTGACGCACTGCTGACGCCTCTGGTATGCGTCAGAGGCAGCAGAGGGGTCTGTGAGGTTACGTTTGCCATGCCACGGAAAGCGCTTCCATCAGGGGGCAGACCAGGGTGCTGTGATCTCTGCTTGGCAAAAAACTGGACAAAGTGGAAACGAAAAATAGAGGAGAGGTGATAAATAAGCTTTAGGCCTGAAGTGACTATAATTGAAAGAAAATGCAAACCACAGCAGCACATCCACATAGGGATAGTCCCACATTTTCTTTATACCTTCGCTGAATGTATGGAGGGTGAAGTTAAGGGTTTGAGGAAGGCAAAAGTCCACCAGCAACAGAAAAGTCATCTGCTATGACAMAAATCTCTTCTCTAAATTAGCAGAATTAACCTCATGATAAATCCATTGTGATGAGCTTAAGGGCTGCAGCATTACAGCTGAGAAACAGTGCAGTTGGATATTTTAAGTTAATAATCTTTTGTGGCACCTGAAGGCTGACTCCTCAGCAGTGATGCCAAATGCAGCAGCACTTAACAGTGGGTGCTTCCGACCCACTGGCACCAGGAGTTTACGGTTAAAAATTTTGTTGTGTATTTTCCAAGCCTGCTATTTCATTAATGCACTGGCCTTGCAGTATAGAATGAAGCTTTAAGTGAATTTAAGATCCACCATCTCAAAGGACAATAGAGTCAAGCTATTTCAAAGCTATTTCAAATAAATGTATACATACATATATATATATAAAGAACCAAACATATTTCCTCATATTTGAAAGAGTCAGGACCAAGTTTTCCTTATAGATTCTGAACTAAATTAGTTCTTTCTTTTTTTATCTGTCATTCAAATTGGACCTAAAATTAGTAGTTTCCCAAATATTATCTGTATGACCAAAATAACTGGTTCACATAAGGCATGAGGAATGTAGGATTGACCACTAGAATATGCATTTAGAAGATTTTTAAAAAGGCAGTCTTAAAGCACTGCCAAGTTAATTGTCTGGTAAACCAAGTGGGATGTGTTAAACAAGAAATTGATAGTGATTTGATTCCATAATCCACAGAAATTAGTAAAAAGTTGTGCTTGACAAAAAGACATTCAGACCATGTCTGGATACGATCAGGTTTGTTACAGGTGCACCAAGATGCAATATTTCCTCGTCTGGTACAACCTATCTCCCAGGCACATCAACCTGCAATGGCTGGGCAGATAACTATGCCCAAACAAAGAAGAATAATCTAGTCCTAGTGTTTTAAAAAGACATACAGAAGCAGTAACATAATATCATCCATATTTAAAGTCCATATAAGGAGAAAACTAAATAACAAGGATTAGAGAAGTAACAAATTAAGAAACATCAGTTAGGAAAAGTAGAGGAATAGCAACAGTTGGTAAACTGTCTTATTAAGAAGCAAGGAAAATCCATCCCTTACTCAGCTGTGAAGGGCACAGAACATTCAACTCCATTTACAATAAAAGAAATGGAAGACAACTGCAGAAAAATGAAAGATTTGCCAATCAAACAGCAGGAGAGAATAAACAAAATCCAATTGTCTTAGAGGAAGCTGCTGAGAAACTCTCTCTGAGCATATCTATTACTTTTCATAATTAACATACATTTGAAATTTATAGAAGTTTGAAAGGACTGGAGGAGTGCCATGATTAAAAAACTGAATAAAAGCAGGGGCTGTGGGAATTTGAGAGCACTTAGATAGCAATTCCTGGAAAAATTATGGAACCAATTTGAGACTGCCAATTATATTTAGAGACTATAGAACTGTTTGCCATCAGTCAGCATGAATTCATGGAAAGTAGCTCTTTTCAAATCAACTATTCCTTTTTATGTCAGGATTTCAGGTCTAAGTGATATAATCAGGTTACATTTTTTTATATTTGGGATTGTCCTAGACTTAGGACAACTCAGTTTCTGATTTTTGATCTGGAGATCTTGGATATAAAAGRCAGCACAATGAATCAAAACTTCATCCCCTGATGGATCTCAAAATGCAAATCRTACTGAGAAAGTAGTCAGGAATGGAGCTTTAGCCATAAGGCCAAAGAGAATTTATTCTTGTCCCCTATTTTTATTTGAGCTAAAACTACAAAAATTTTACTAGCATAAAATCAAAGAATATACTTAATAGTTCTGTTACTCTTACAGGGTGACCTGAATCACTTGGTAAATGATCACAAAAAAAGATAAGTACATTTTGTATGGGCAAATGTAACATAAGATAGCTAGGAACACGGAGTGCAGGTAGTACAAATTTCTGTCTTGGAAATAAGTAATTCAGAAAGGGACTTAGAGGTCATCATAGGTAATTGCCTCAACATGAGTTCACAGCACAAAGCTGTGGCAAGAAGTTCTTGTACACTTAAAAAAAACTATCTTCAAGGGGATGACAGAAACCCTGGGCTTTTTTCATCTTTCTGCACAGCACGGGTCATGAATTTCCTGCTATGATCATCTGGGCACATCTCTCCTAATCAGTTCCCTGCCATTGCAGAGGCCTCGAGCTCACACCTTGGTCTCTCCTGTCTCTTTGCCATTGGCACACAAAACCTAACTCTCCTGGAAACTGAACTTCCCATTATTTTGGCCAACCATCCAGCAGCTTTGGAGTCAGTACTGAAGTTCCTAGATGAAAATGTAATGAGAGAGTGGTATGAGTAAGGGGCATCAAGCTTCATCAGCAGAAGCCAACCCTTCAGCCTTCCCAAGGTGGGTGATAAGTCCTCATAAGGCCAACTGTGCTAATACACTCAGAGTTTCTCTTATCAAGGGCAGAAAGGGCTCCTGCATACACTTTTCCCTGTGATGTGGGACTGCCCATGCATGGGGCCTCAGAGTACTTGCACCTCAAAGCCTTGCTGTGGGATATTCCCCTCCCAGGAAAGCCAAATCTGAACTGCATAAGGGTTGGATGCAGTAAAAGGGCTACAGGTTGGCAACCCTTCAGTGAGATGAATCTTCTCAGCTTTAAACTGCAGAATTTGGTGATATATATACCGTGCCAATATTTATTTCATAAAATTATCCTTCTGCCAGAGACAGAAAACATCAGGCAGACAGCTCTACACTCAGCTTTCCAGAATGTGTGCATGGATTTTTACACTTGAGTGCAAGTTGAATTATGTGGKCAAACTCTTCAGACCATGTTCCTTCTTTGCACTACCCATTTTTAATCATATTAACAACACTGTTCACATGTTTAGGAGCTTTTTTTCAGGAGCTGGTGTTTCACATATTCAAAATGCATAGAAACAGCATTGAAAACAATACTTAATTCAGATATCTCTACCCTCAAGTATTTGAAAAGCTGTGTTTATAGAACAAAAGATGCAGACTCATAGTTTCGTGACCAAATTTAAATTCAGTTAATGCCTACCAGCACTTTCTGGGAGAGGATGTCACCTCTCTTGCTCACAGCATATCACTACTGCTCTGCATTTCTGGCGACTGAGAAGCCATCCCACCCGTTCCTGGAGACTCCATTTAGCCTCACCCTAAAATTTGGGAAGAGTAAACTTCCAGCCTTCCAGATAGAGGATATTTCCCCAAAGGGAGCCTTCCTGTCTTTCTAAACTTGTGTCTATTCCCTAGCTGTTTGGTTTATCCTTTAGCAGCTTATTTTGATATAACTCCTTAAAGTCAGATAGTATAAAAGAAGTAATTTAAAAGCATGTAATTGAAAAAAAAATTTCCTGCAGTTCTTTCATTCTCTCCTGCTCCCTTAAAGGATTGCATAAAGTGTTTGATACTTGACATTTGTAGAAAGATCACAAGGTCGCTTTTTTCTTTTAATAAATCAGAAATTGGGAGAACACAGGGAGATAAGACAGATAACTTGGTTAAATCATTAGCACAGTCCTCTGAAAATGTGGTTCAATACAAAATCAATCATTTTTGTCTGATCTTTATTACTCTCCTAGGGCCTGAGTAAAATAGAGATGATAAAACACCTGGAGTATTATTAGGAGGAATTAATTGATCTTCGTGAAGGTCTTATCCACTATGGAGACGAGGGTCTTAAAAGTCGTGCCAGGCGGACATTGGTTGAGTTGGTGCAAGAGAATCACAGTCATGATTCTCCCCCATTTCACAGAAAAGGGGACCACTTGTTTCTTACAGATTACATAGACTAATTTTGCTAGAGGACAGAACCATTCAGGAAATCTCGAGTACTCAAGAATTTAGTGCTAGTGCAAGGACATAGGGATGTGAAGAGAAGAATCTGACTTCAGTCCATGGGAAATATCTCCAAGATTATATTCTTCAGGTTATTTTGGAAACAAAACAAAATAAAACACTTGTTCTTTCAAAAATTTCTGTTTCTGAATGTTGGCTCTTGACTAGTTGAGTTTCAAGGCATAAATATTTATGTTTATTGAATGTGAAATGTTAAGTTCTTTAATGGCGAGATGAATTCCTCTGTTTTAAAGACTCTGAAGCAGGAATGACTATGAATTTAGGGATGGTTGTCAACTTTAGGAAAAATACATTGAGAGCAATAACTCAGTATCTGATAAAAAAAGTCTGCTGCTGAATTCCCAATTTCATCTGTGTTCTCCATTTGCGGTGCAGCTCTGCACTGTCTTTTGGGGAACACTGTTAGTCACAATCAAGAGTGCATCTATGTTTAATCTGTGAAGACTTAGGAAACTGATAATATTAAGATCCACATGGCTTCAAGCAGGGCTACTTCAGAAACTATGACAAATTTGAAGACTACAGGATATCAGTAAATTAGCAAAATGACTCAGAATGTGCAATAAATAGATATTAATTCAAATCATGCTGACCATAAGTTTGAAGACAAAATTCATGGAAGTTTAGAAAATTATAATATTCTATAACATATACAAGCTGAAAAAAGGCAATTACATTCCATGATTTTATGAAATTACACAGTAATTTAAAAATACAATTACATTTTAAATGAACAATTGAAAAGAATAATTATATTTCATTATGTCAGCTGGAGTGTTCAGGTGAACACTGTGTACTGCTGGATAGATGCAGTGGCATAATGTGATAAATTTAAGAAGATCATGATTATCAGGCCCATATTCTAGAAGATAATTTATTACTGCTGCTGGCAAATGACATATTTAAAACTCATTAGTTGGAAATGGAATAGAAATTGGGGAAAAAATATAGATGAAAAGGTAGCACTCATACCTCAAAACACTTTTTTTCAACTTTAATCCACCAAGAAATGGAACTTTTCTAGTTTTTGATTATATAGCTAAAGATACATTGAGCTGCTTTAAAATATCACCTTTTGCTAAAGAATCCATTCTGCAGCCCTTTGATCATCTCCATGGCCCTCCTTTGTATCTTCTTCCAACTCTCTGCATCTTTCTTAACTTGTGGGGACACAGTCATAGAATCATAGAATATCTTGAGTTGAAAGGGACCCACAAGGATCATGAAAGTCCAACTCCCAACCCTGCCCAGGACCATCCCCACGAGTCACACCATGTGCCTGAGATCATTGTCCAAAAGCTTCTTAAACTCTGTCAGGGTCGGTGCTGTGACCACTTCCCTGGGGAGCTTGTTCCAGTGCCCAAACAGCCTCTGGGTAAGGAACCTTTTCCTAATATCCAAACTAAACCTTCCCAGCACAGCTCCATACCATTTCTTTAGGTCCTGTCACTGGGAAGGCATCAGTGCCTGTCCCTCTGCTTCCCCTTGTGAGGAAGTTGTAGACTGCAATGAGGTCTTTCCTCAGCCTGGCAAGGGCTGAATAGAGTAGGATGATAATTTCTGTAGCTCTGACAGTAATGTCCCTGTGGATGCAGCCCAGGATCTGATTTGCTTTCATTGCCATGGTGGTGCACTGCTGACTCATGAGGCTTGTGGTCACCAGGACATCCATGTCCCTTTCAGCCACACAAATCCTAGCCTGTACTGTGCTCTTTGGTTATGCAGCTGCAGGACTTTGAATTTGCCCTTATTAAACTTTGTCTGTACCTCCATCTCTGTACCTGAGAGCGTGGGCACACTCCTCCAGCCTGTCCACGTCTCTCGGCTCTCTGTAAGAGGTCTCTTCCTTCTGACCTGTTCACCTCACCACGCATTTTGAGTCACCAGCAAACTCCGCCAGGGTGATGCCAATACCACGATTTAGAGCTTTTATCATGGAATCACAGAATATTCTGAGTTGGAAAGGACTAACAGGATCATTGAGTGAATGGCCCATAGGGGGACCTAACCCACGATCTTGGTGTTAATTAGCACCATGCTCTAACCCACTGAGCCAATCTTGGGGTTAATGAAGATGTTGAACAGCATGTGTCCCAGTATTCATCCCTGGGCTATCCCATTTGTGACTGGCTGCCAGCCTTAGCAAAAACCATTCATTACCATTCTCTAAGTGCAGCCTCTGAGCCAATTTCCTACCCATCTTGCAGATCACTTGTCCAACCTGTATCATACCAGTTTCTCCAGGAAAAGGTTGCAGGAAACTGTGTTGAATGCTTTGCTGAAGTCCAGACACACAATATCTACTGATTTCCCCATGTTGACAGAAAATGGTTTTTTGTTGTAGAGGGTGGTCAGATTAGTCTGGTGATTTCTGGATTTCAATTCTGTTCAAAATCAAGAAAGGCTTCACAGAGTACTAAAATACTGGAAATCAGAATTCCAAATAATATTTAATACTTTTAAAGTTTTAAAGATTATAAAAGGTAAGAAGGTCTACAGAAGAAGAAATACACCCACTGTCCCTTTTAACTCAGCACTAGCCTGAAGATGGAAACTCAGACTTAGACAAGCAAAACAGAACAATGTCGGAAATCAGGTCCCCTGGACCTCTTTTTCAGGGTATTTTCTATTCTCTCATGGTCAGGTCTCTCAATCCAACTTTATCAAGAGGCAGCTATTCTGTTTGTTACAGGTTTTGTATGAAATCAGAACTGTCTGCCTAATAAAGGACACCAAGATTTAATCAGTGGTTCATGACACTTCCTTAACAGGTTCCATCCCATTTTCCAAGCTAACGAGCTATACTAAAATTTATACTTTTTCTGTCAGTGCAAACTGTGTGATTTCTCCTGCCACTCCTTAGCAACTGAGTAGCACAGGATGCATGGTTGGAAGGAAGCAAGAAAGGTTATGACATTTCTCCATCCTGCATAGGACTCCTAGCCTGCTGTTTCAATTCCATCATCTGAATAGCAGCCAGCATAAAGCAGGCATAGCTCGTGCTGGTATGTAGAGAACAAGGAAAAAGCAAAAGGCACACGTGCACATGCAGACTTGCCCAGTTTCCTAAGTCATGCCTCAGTCTTAGTTTGGATTGGGAAGCTACTTCTCCAGTAAATTTAATATCTATAGTAATCATATCTCAGTTATGCAAGGCAAATTTAGGGCAAAGCTATCTGCAACTTCACTAAGAATGAAATTGAATGAAGTAAAAATTAAGTAAGCCTTTAAAAATGTTTGTAAATCCCCTAAGTGATGGCAAGAACTGTTTTCTGGATATGTTTTTTCTTGGAATTATCCCTTTTTCTATTTAAAATCCTTCACGGTTATATTAATTTACATCCATTATGTATCATAGTGTTCTAGGATATTTCCTGTTTAAATGCTCATTGTTCTTAAACTTCAGTCTTAAATCTCTGTAATGTCTCGTTTAGACAAGGATTTTTACTAATCACAACACACACCATTGCTTAGAAAGTATGACCTATTAACCAAGCAATTGTGCCATCTCATTTATGTCATACTCATTAGTTTTAGGGTTCATGTTTTCTATGGCACTTCCAGACACCATTTTATTTAGTGAGGTAGACTTTCAATCTGTCCAGTCTTCAAGAATTGCAAGTAGCATTAAAAATTCAAGCCATCTTCTGTCAAAAAAGTACCTTTTTACAAAAATAATATAATCTTACATTTGATGTAATACTAATGGGAGGACTGTCAAATGTGTTCTATAGAGGTGACCCAGTTATTAGAAGACAGTAGAAATTTTACATTACCTTCTTTGCACACTTTAAAAAAAAATCTCAAGAAAGAGGAACTCAGCAAATAGATCAGAAATTTGTGTGGTAATATTTCAAATATGCTAAAATTTAGCCTCCAAACCACCACTGTAGAATCATTCACAATCCCATAAATATTCACCTTGTTGAAAACAGTCTGTGTGATGAAAGAAGAAAATTTCACTCCCAAACACTCAATTTGAGTTAATGTCAACCTGCAGGTATTTCAATCTCATTAATGGACAAAAAGTGTATAAGTTATTTTTTACCTTCTTAACTGCAAAATGTGGAGAAAGATGTTGTGGCTGTATAAATATCTGCATTTGCCACATGGGACAAAATGAGAATGAGTCTAGCTGCACCTTACAAATCTGAATAATACCTCTCTCTCTCCTTCTGACTCACCTCCTCGAGGTGTCTTCTGCCTGATTGATTTGCTTTTAAGCTTCCCAGTGATTTTTCTTTCCAGGTAGAAATGGAGACAATGGCATTGAACAAGACAGACAAGGTTTTAAGACACAATGTTTCTGATAAATAATGTTCCCATTTATGGAAATGCTGGTAGTCATTAAAAGCTTTGCATAACTTGTTAAGACTTCTGAGAGGCCTTTAAAGTAAATATTGTTTATTCACCATCCTATAAGTTCTAAAACAGGAAGAAACTTTTCCTGGAGACATCTTTCAAAATGTTGGGCCCAGATCTGTTCTCAGTAATCCAAGGGAAAATCCCTGAGGCTAAAGTACTTCAAGTTTGCACCATTACAAAATCAGATTTGTTTGATGTAAAGAAATCTGTCCTCCATTCTATGAAGTCCCATTAGATGCAATTCAGAGCATATTTGTACCATACAGATACAAACCAGATGTGTATGTCATGATAAAGCCAGCACCCACTGAAGTAAATTCATTCCTTGTGGCATTTAACTTATGCCATCTGGATGTCAGTCACAGTGAGTACATTTTCAAGTGATTTTTGTTTCTAGTAGCTCTAGGAGAGACTGTTCCCAATCTAAATACATTTTCTTGTTCAGAATTTCACTTAAGGTGACTTTTCATTCAAATCTATGTATAATTTTTCCTACTTATATTTTGTTTTAACATTGTAAATTATTCTTCTTACTCCTTGATATTAATGCATTTGTAGTGGAATTCTTGCTTCTTCTCTGTTACTTAAAAACTCCTGGACATGCATTTTCAATCTTAAGCAAAAGCAATGGGCATGTTTCTTGTTCCAGATTAGATTTTTTCCACATTTTTTCTTACAGTGGGCAGTAGCTGGCACTTACTTGACAGATGACAGTAATCAGTAATTTAGAGACTCCTCAAGCTGGAGGTTACCTCTGGGCCACTTTATTTCATACTGCTATTATTCAGGAATTTGTCTAATACCTCTTTGAACCAATTTATAATTTTGACCTCCTTGCAAATTGAGAGTCATCATTTAAATTACATATAGAGGGAAAAAAGTGCTTCAGAGCTTTTAAGTGCTGCATTTATTATTTCACTAAGTCTCCTTGTTCCTGAATGTGGCACAGAACAACCACTTCTTTACACTATTAATGTGTTACTGACCTTTATCGTGTACACTGACTTTTTTCAAAATTAGAAAGTTCCCTACAACTGTAGGGAAGCTTTTCATACTTTGATATTTTTCTTTTCTTCCTCTGAATGTTTTTAAGATGGAAGGACCAGAAGACATACAGTAAGTAAATCAGTTCTGTTTTCCAAACTCTTTCCCAGTTCTAATCAGTTTGTTTTCCCAGAGCTTCAGTGCTGACTGTAACAATGCATCAGCAGTTGCATATCCTGGAATTAAAATGCATCATGACAGTGACAGACAAGGAAACTTCAAGCTGGAGAAAGCACAGGAAAGTTGTCAAAACACTGAAAGCCTCCCAGTGCCAGGGACAGGAAAGTGATAACAGCATGAAAATTACAATTATTCAGGGACAGAGTTCCCCTCAGCAGCATTAAGGATGTCTTACAGCTGTGAAGAGCTGTGGATATTGTTTCTCAAGAACAGAGAGACAGAGGAAAGGAATGAATAACGAGTTTTCACACTCAGCTGGAATAGAAATGTTACAAGTCAACATTGGAAACCATGAATCATAGGATCTTACAAAAATTATTAAGCTCCTAAACCTGCAAGTCTAAGGAAACTCATTGACAACAAACTGCTGCATTACTTACAGTAGCCCTGCTCACAGCACCATGATTACTCCCAAGCACAAATCTCTGCAGAGTCAGGCCACAATTTCTAGATTACTGACCAATTTCCAGCAGTGAAGTAATAGCAGCGTTTATTCTACTGCTGCGTGATGGCATAACATCATTTGAGTCAGCGCACTGAAGGACCTTGATTCTACCCCATACTGAGTAACCTATGAGGTAAAAGTTTATATATCCAGCTCAATGAGTGGGCTGGGACATATATGCTTAATCACATCTGTGTTATTAATGTCAAATATAGTTTTGTGGGATTATGGCTTGTGATTTATGCCTTGTGCTTGACTGCAGAATACGCACCTTTGCTCAGCAATCCATCAGAGCAGAGCCCCAAAGGGTGCCCTGCCTCGCTTTCTTCCCTGACCCTGATCAGTGGAAAGGTGTCAATATGTTTGTATGCAAAGAAAAATGAAAACATTGTAAGAAAGTAGGAAAAACTAAAACCAGTTGCAAAGGTGAAYGTGAAGTCATCCTCTACATCATCTGCCACAGAAGTGTATTATTCTGTACCACTGACCAGAAGAAAATGATAACTCAGAAAAATATTTTGTAATTATGATACTTTAATGGAAAAAAAAAAATCTTAAATTAAAGGAATTAGGCTGGAATGTCATTATTCTCGGTGTTACTAGAATGTTAATCTACAATTTAAAAAAAAATCCCATAATTTCAGAAAAATCTCTAGAAATACTAATGTGTGTTTTATAAGAAAGAAAATAAATTCCCTTTTTCTAAGCCTTTCTGTCCAAAATACTTTTAAATCTGATCCCTATATTTGCAAGGTGAAGCAGGGCCTAGCAGGGAGAGAAATAAAAAGAAACCAGCACTTACTTCTTTATGTGATATTTTTAAGCCTCCTGCTTCCCAATTCTTTTTTCTCCACATTCCTTGTCTTGTGACATTTGGCAAGGCAAAGCCTGAAAACTATTATTAGTTAGCAAGAAAATGCAGCAAATGACTTACATGGCTTAGCTTCCACATTCCCCTTCTCTTACGCACAGTGTTATCCCTCAGCTCACCTCCTTGAAAGGTGGGGGGAGGAATCCCATGTTTTGAGACAGCTGGTGAGATTGCAGTCAGTGAGGGAGGGAGGGAGTGCAAGCCCGTGTGAGGAAGGACAGAAGAGTAGAGCAATATAAAGGATGCTCTGGAAGAAGCCCAATTTACTTGCAATTGGTTAGACTGACGGTTTGCAAGCATGAGAAAGAGATTTCTGAGAAATAGCATCTAAAGTATGCTTCAAAACCTCCTACTAGAACTGCATTTCTAGTGCTGCTTTTGCCTCTGATTGGCTCCCAAAAGGGCAATTGCGTTTTCTCTGACATGCCACAGCTGGTGAGCCCTTCAGGGTCCACGGACTGACAGCTAAAGGAAAGACAAAGGCAGAAATACCTCTTTCTCAATAGTGTTTCAATAATCCTTATTAATCTGTCTCTCATAGGGCCATCTCCTTTTTTTTTCTTTCTTCTCTTTCTTTCATATTTGCTGACAGAGGTTTTAGAGGTTAAAAAGGAAACTGTGGCAGGAAATCCATCCTGTTAAAGAAAATGCTGTGTAACATAAAGTACTGTAAGAGAGAAAAGGAAAAGACGGCAGTTGTTTATCACTACATAGAAGACAAACACTTCTATGAGTAGTATACAAAAAGAAAGAATATTTCTACAAGAGCCACCAAATAATAGGACATTTTTATTCACAATTGTTGTGATTTATTGGAGGGATGCATAAGCACCTCCAAAAAACCCAAACAATAACCAACACCCAGAAAATGGACTATTTTTAGCTGTTATACTAAAATGTATCAGAAAAGTCTTGTGGCAAAGCTCTGTCTCCACTGAAGTAAATGAAGAAGTTACTGTTGTCTCAGTAGAATTTAATTTAATTCTTTACATTTATTATTTTCTGTGAATGCTGGCAAAACCTTGGTGCTATTATTCTGCTCCATAGAATTGAGATGCATGACAAGATCTTGCTCTCTGCCGTTTCCACACTTTGTCCAGGTCAGCACAGCCTTTCCTACATCAGGTTGCCCAGAGTTGTGGACAACGCATCTCTGGCAGTGATCAAGGTCAGGTTGGATAGGGGTCTGAGCAACCTGGTCTAGTGGAAGRTGTCCCTGCCCGTGGCAAGGGGTTGGAACTAGATGAGCATTAAGGTCCCTTGCAACCCAGACCATTGTATGATTTTATGATTTAATATCATTCACGTGAGTAATTGCATTGTATCAGAGTACTTTCTTGTGTACCAGGTAAGCACTGAAATCAATGTTTGCTGGTTTAGAGGCTATTTTCACAGCAGAGTAGAATATGGAAAACACCTTTCACTGTTAACACATTTGTACCAGTGTAATATTAGATGAAAATTCTATCCATTCAGGCACCATTTTCATCCAGCTAAATGGGAAATTTCACTTCAGAATTATAAATTTGACATCTCCCTATGCAAAGACCTTGATTTTCATGAACACAATGAAACATAGGAACACAATGTCCACTTACATATTTGACTTAAACATTTTCCTTTAAAAGAAGCCTGAAGTATTGGAGCTTCTCTCTGCACTGAATTTCTATTGAACAACTTCAAGTTTAGCCCCTTACTGATAAGTTTCTTAAGGAATGTTCTGATTGTCATTATCTGAGAAGAGGAAGATGGGTAATTGTAGGTGACATACCTGTCACAGGAATGATATTTAAGCTACAGGGTTTTCTTCTACAGGAAATCACTGTTATGATTACTGCCACTTTCAAATTTAAATGAAATAGTCACCCTTGACTTTCCTTCAGTTCGTCAGAAACAAAGGCAAACAAATAAAATCCCATAAAGCTCTTTGCCTCAAATTAGGAAAGAAGGGTCCTGTTATTTCTATTTTAAGCAGGGAAAGTACATTAAGATCCTCTATACTTGAGAGCTTATAACTAAAAGACATTTGTGGGAGGTGGAATAAAAGGATGCATTTTACAGAAGCACCAGTGAAAGTTTAACAGGTCCTTTTGGTCCTTTTTGAGTCCAAGTATTGGTTTTAAAATCAATCAGAAAATCATCATACCCCTCGATTTCCTCCCACCCCCCACTCTAAACCAAACCAACCACCCACCCAGCCAATCAAGTAAAAAAAGAAATAACCCAGAAGAGCGAAATGCTTTTCTGTTTGCCTAGCATAACCTAACGTGAGGATTTAATGATTCGTCTGTTATTTTCCAGTAACCTTTTTTGTTACAGTTCCCTGACCTTCCCTTTTTCTCTTGGCAAAAGCTATTAACAGCTTATAACATTTCCAAAACACTCTGAAATATTGCTCAGGACTAAGACTTTTTCCAGTTCCTTGCTCATTGCCAGTGATTATCTATCCCAAAGGAAAAATCTTTTGAAAAATATTGTCCTTTGAAAATTTATTCTCCAGACTGAAGATTGTGTTAAACAACACATTCCTCTCCTGTCTCTGAATTTTCAGATTTAGAGCTGTTAATGTTCAGAAGGAGCCATCACTTAAATTATTATTTCTCATCCTTGCTTCATTGTTAGAATAAGGAATGATATACATGACATTGCTGTCTTTTCAATCCCTCCATTTTTAAATTTTAAATTCCAAAAGCAAAGYGAATAAAATTTCAGTGCCAGTTTAAAGCTGAATGTCTAAAAACTGTTCCTGTAGAACTAGGCAAACCAAATAGGTATTACAAGAGATAAAAGAATTATCCTAAAGATGAGGTTGCAGAAGGTAATAAAAAAGAAACAGGACATGATATTATCTTTGAATTACCTGTGATTCATTAACATTTTACTACAGCAGATATCCTTACAAACTTAATTTTCCTTCATGCTACTTCAACAGCAACTGCTGTGCATACACTGTTCATAAATCACAGTGAAAATGCATCGTAAGAGCAGGCAAGACTCTGCATTGTAAAGATAATTCTGCAATAAGAATTTCTATTCAGGCTTGTTTCCTTTTATTTTTGTAAATACCTCTACATTTTCAAGTGGTTACTACAAAGCATGAACACATAAATAAGCTGAAAATTATTGAAAAGACATCAACATTAGGGTAAAAGCAAACAAAAGATAATGAAGTCAAGAGATTGAATATATTTTAGAATTAATTTTCTCCAGAAGATAGGAAAACTTAACTGAATTCTCAGTGAAATAAAACATTTTAGAGAATTTTTTTCACAAAGTATAGATCATCTAGGGATTTTGAGAGTTTTTCCTCTACAAATGAAATCATAGACTCTTAGAAGGCTTTTCTTTTTCCCCAGACGGTTGCATATAGTTGCATGGGTTGCTTTTAAGCCCATAATATTTTCTACTGTCTCTTTTTCTTGATTCAAAATATCAATAAGTCATAAAATTTCTCGGGTTCCTTAATCAATGGCATGAATAATTATCCTGCTAAAGAAGACCCATTAATTTCAATAGAATTTAGGAGGAATGTTTTCAGCTTGTAAAAGCTAGTTTTCTCCAGTTCACTGATATTTTGACATTTCAGTGGTTTTGTTCTTGATTCAGAAGAAAAACGCATATACAAAATCTCTCCCAAAATGTAGATTTTTAATATTTCTCGTTGAAAATATGTGTATGTTACATATCTTATGAAAACTTTCTTTGGAAACCTTATTCCCCAACGGGGAAAAATCCCATGTGGAAATGTCATAAAGATCTTAGGCGAGCTCCAAAAAATCGTTAATTTTGTCAAAACAGCATTTTCTGTACCAAATGGCACCTTCTGCACTTCTACAGTGTTTATCTTTGTTACAGCATGTCTTAGGACCTTCATTTACTCAAGGTCAATGCAGGACACACACATACAAGTGTCCCTCTTATAAACTAAGAGAGTTTATAAACTGAAGAATGTTTTAGAGGAAATTGTCTCATCCCAGTTTTACAGTTAAAAACAAGCACTAAGTTGTGAAAGATAATACAGGAAGTCTGAGGCAGGATCAGAACTGAAACACACATTTCCTAAGTGTCAATGCAGATCTTTTTATCACAAGGATGAATTTCTGCCCCACAGATATACAGTCAAAGATTCTTGTCTTGACGCACAAACTTTGTTTATAAATTCAACCATTCTTTGATATAGAATTAAGTTTGAAATATGGAACTAACAATCATTTACTGTCTACTGTCTCGCATTAAAGAGAGCTCAAGTCACAAGTCTGTATTTTATTTAATATAAATTTAGATTTTTGTTTCAACAAAAAAAAATTCCCATAAGTATGACACTGTGTTTGTAGCTGAATGACCTTTCTCAGCTGAATGTGAAGAAAGATCCATACCACACTTCAGCACCTGTACGCTATTCCTTCTTTAACTCTCCTCCATGCCCAACACAGAAAGTACCGAGTTTTGTCTTGTCTGCGATATGCTGACATTTCCAACCCAATGAAACTGTAGGTGTTGTTTTCACACTGCGTTCTTCCAAACTTTCAGATTTCTGAGGCAGACCTGTTTCAAGATGTTGCCTGCAGCACTATGTGAACTTGCTGTCAGATCAATTTATTTATGGATGATTGCTGAGTTTTATTCTCTTGAGGTCAATATTTGCTACATGTACATGTATGGATAAGAAGCTGACACATTACAAACATTTTACAGAATTTTTTATACTTCTGACAATTATTTTCTTCAGAATTACAAAGCAAATCAGTTATTGGCTTTTAAAAACATGTTCTTGAAAATGGGGAGAAATAGTAGCAATTAAATCATAGAATAATAGAATATCAGAGAATACCTGGAAGGTACTCACAAGGATCATTGAGTCCAATTCCTGGCTCTCCACAGGACAAATCCAAAAACCACATTGTGTGTCTGAGAGTATTGTACAAACACTTCTTGAACTCTCTCAGGATTGATGCTGTGACCACTTCCCTGGGGAGCCTGTTCCARTGCCCAACCACCCTCTGGATGAAGAATCTTTTCCTAATATCCAATTTAAATCTCTCCTGACAATTCAGGCCATTCCTTTGGATCCTCTCATTGGTCACCAGAGAGAAGAGATCAGCACTTGCCCCTTTGCTTCTCCTCAGGAGGAAGTTGTAACTGCAATGAGGTCTCCTCTCAGTCTCCTCTTCTGCAGGCTGAACAGACCAAGTGACCTCAGCCCCTCCTTTTGAAACTTCTCCTCCAGACCCTTCATCTTAGTAGCCCTCCTTTGGATGCTCTCTAATAGCTTTGTATCCTTCTTTGCTTGTGGCGCACAAAAGGACTCAAGGTGAAGACACACCAGTGCAGAGCAGAGGGGGACAATCACCTCCTTTGCCCGGTTGGCCATGCTGTGCCTGATGCCCCCCAGGACACAGCGGCCCTTGATACACCCCAGCCCTCCTGGCTGCCAGGGCACTGTTCACTCATGTTCAAGTTGCCATCAGCCTGGATTCCCAAGTCACTTTCTGCAGCACTGCTTTCGAGCTTTAATTCCCCAGTCTGTCTGTACATCCAGGGTTGCCCCATCCCAGGTGCAGAATCCGATCCCTGCTGCCCAGTCCTCTGATTTGTCGAGGTCTCTCTCCAGGGCTTCCCTGCCTTTGAGGGAGTCACCAGCTCCAATTTTGTATCATGAGCAAACTTAGTATACATTCAAGTCTTACAGCCAAGTCGTTAATGAAGAAGTTGAAGACCACTGAGCCGAGGATGGAGCCCTGAGGAACCCCACTAGTGACCACAGGGTTACATGATAGAGCAGTAAATGACATCTCTTTGCAGTATGCAGCATTCTGACCTCCAGTATGAGCCACAGCAATTTAGGCAGTTTGCTGTGCTAAAGGAAGAAGCTATGAAAGCAATAGGGGATGCAGACATACCCACAGCCTAAGTGGCAGTGCCCTGCCATGCCTTTCTCTCTGGCCACGCTGGCACCCATCAGCCTGTTTCATGTGCTTGTCTCTTTCTGTACCAGTCTGCAAGTTTTGAAGAAGCTGGTCATTTGCTTTGCTATTCTTTGCTATATTTATTTTGTTTTGCCCTGACTTTGGTCTTCAACTGAGGTTTAGTCATAAACTGTGTTACCAGGAGGGTAGACACAGTTACATGAATCACCACAGTTATTTTAGTGACAACTTCTTCACTGCAAAACCTGCAGCTGACCCCCTACCATGGGAAATAATCCCAGATTCCAGAAGATCGTGTTTATTCACACAATCCGTACATTAAACCTTTCTAAGGCTTGACTGTATGACAATATTCCATGTACAGACCCTTATGCACTACCAGTGGCTGTTCTCACTTTGATTTCACGGGGTCAGCACACTCATGATTATACAACATCTACTCAGAGGTATAACACTGTCGTCACCATCTTTGGCAGAAGTCAAAGATCCTGACAAACTATCTAGAGAGTATTTAACACAAAATTATCGAGAAGGTGCTGAGATTTTATGATGTGTTGTGAATTCTCTGTAGACTAATAGGTTTCAGACACCAGAGCTGCAAAATTTTTTACATGTAACCAGCATGTCAATTTGAAATACTGAATTAATTCATCTACTGTATTCTTCACAGCAGTTTGCATCCCTTCAGACTTGTATTTAATACCATGTCTAAGCCTGGAACAAAGCAACACTCCTGTTGAATGCCATGCTGCTTTAAATTTTTCACTGCTTGGGCTTCAAAAATGAAGTATCTACGAACTAAATCCTGGTGGGATTACTGGATGTAGGGCAGTGTTGCCCATAAATTTGAAACCTATAACATACTTGAATTTTCAATACTCGCAGATAAACTAGCGAAGTACAATTCAAAGAAAACCTGTAATTTATTTAAACACTACATTTGAGCACTACTAATGACAGAAAATATTTTATATGTTATAGTAGTTGTCTCTTACTCTACAATTCTGCAGTCTGATAAAGAACTCATTAATGTTGTTGAATAGAAAGATTAGGAAATGTGAAGCCAAGCCTTTGTGTAGTATCACATAGACTTATGTAGGAGTCTGTTTCTATATTCTTCAATCATTAGGGCTAAACAGATCCCAGAAACTCAATGTTTGTATTCCACAGGGCTATAGAATAGTTACAATTACATTAGGTCATTTTTCTATTTAGAGAAATGTTTCAAGATTTCAAAAAAAATTTGATTTCTTAAGGCTTTCATAGAAAATGAAAGTCTTCAGATTTAGMAAAAAAACTCCTGAGAAATAAAAATGGCTAAAGAAATTTAAAAAAAGGATACATAATCCAAAATGACCCAACTCAGATCCTGGACTGTTGCTTTCTCATAAAGCTAATTGCACTAACACCACACTAACATGGACTTCAGGAAAGATTATTTCCTGTTTTCCAGAGAAAGAGAGATTTCACCAATCAATTGTGATTGACAATTACAGTAAAATATTTATACATTTCTCTGACACAAAACAAAAACACTTGGCTTACTATGTTCTGTGCTTTGCTTGGGTTTTGTTTTGCCTAAATGAGACCCTTCCTGTGCCCTAAATTAGCTTCACAGAAACTTTTATACAGGACAAAGATTTCTGCTGATCAGGACTCACAGTGACAGAGCAAATAGCCATGCAGGAAACCAACTGGGGAAAATCATCGTTCTGAGGGATGTTTGTCTTGGTTTCTCTTTGTGTATTCTGCAGTCCCAGAGTTCAAGGAAAAGTAGGTCAAGAGGTTTTTACACTGAGAGGTTTGAGAATTCCCAAATACACAGGGAGGCAAGACAAAGGCACCTATTCGCAATTTACCTGAATTAAAATGTGTTTCTTACTTGAAAATGGAACTTGATGAAGAGGCATAAACCTCACAGCAGTTTGTGCAGAAATCATTACAGTAAATAAACAGAGAAAGGTATCCATAGACTAAAATCCTGTAATTCCTGTTAACACTGATTTCATTGAGAACAGGATCATGCAAGGGGATCTGAGGTTCCAGAAAGCTCCACTCACTGTAAGGAAAGGTGACAATATTGTGTAAAGTGGCAATATTGTGTTTAACCTCAGCCTCTACAGAGTCATATGAAGAACTGATTTATGCAATGGCAGCAGAGAGGGCACCGAGCAGGAAGATAGGTGAGGCAAGAAAACAAGACATCAACAGGCAACCTGGGGAGGGCTGTCAGAGATAAGCGAACTTTTGGGTGCAAGGATGAGAAAGAAGACCTGGAGAGTAGAATGAGGCTTTAGGGGAGTAAAAGACGTGATATTCATGGAGAAATTGTAAAGGAGCAGAATGAACAGCACAGTCTGTACTATTAGACCAAAAGTCCATCCAGATCATTGTCCTGCTTCCAAAATTGGCTAAAAATCATGTCTAGGRTATTTCTCTAGAACAGAGAGGGGAACACAAGATATTTCCTCAGATACCTGCACAGACACCCACACTTTTGGCTGAGGGAACTGAGGTACCTGTGGGTAAGACAGATTCTGTCATTTGAACTGCTCTCTTTCTGAGAGATGTTCTTTTTTGGAAAGGATCCTCATTTTAGGTTCCTGAATTTCCCCATACCTCTGCTTACAGCCACCATCTCCCTATTTCCCTTGTCTGTGCTTAAAGCTGTTATTTTCCTTTACCAATTTGCTGAGGAACTGGATTCATGTGTAAAACTGGCCAAAGACTCTGCCAAAAAAAACTTAACCCCGGCCTTTCTTTGCTAACCATAAGAAAATGTAATCCCTTGCTTTGTTTGACACAAACTGCTAAAGAAGCATAAGCATAAAACAAACATCAAAAGATCAAGAATCTCAGGATGTTGGTCAGACCAACTGTCATGGTGTCAGCCATGCAACCCTCCAGTTCCCAAGAGGCACTGACAGACTTTTAGGGCTGAGCTGAACTAGCTGGGCATTCATTTCAGGCAGAAGTCAGAAATTTCTGCTTAAAAAAAGTTAGGTTTCAAAGATGCAGTTTTCAATACCAGCAACCATCTTGTTAAGACCTCTGCATAAACCTTGTAATGCATTGCTATTGCAAACATAATCTATTTCAGAAGTTTTCGTATCTCTGCCTCTTTTCTTGGCATTCTAGACAGCTTCTGAAAAAATATATTTAAAAGGAATTTTTGTCAATACAACAGTTATGGCTTTCTTCCTAATAGATAAGAATAATGATTTTATGAAATAGCTCAGTAAGTGATATGATCTCAGGTTTTAACTGGTTTATTGATAAGTTACTTTCAACAGGAAAAGTTTCTCCCTGTTCAATATTCTTTGCAGTTCTTTAATTTAATAACAAAAAATTTCTTATGAAAGGACAGTCGTACCCCTATTCCTATGATCTTTTTTTTTGTTTTCCATCACTTCTGAGTTTCTCGTCTCTCCTATGAAGGTCTTATCTCATGTAGTCTGGGATCAATCCTTTAAATTTTAAAAGACTGTTTAGGAGCTTCAAAGATCTTGGGCTTGTTTTGTTCACCTAGAACCGAAGTGACTGCATTTCCACTTGTCTCTGGTTTGCCATGAGAGGTTCAGATAAAAGAATGACTAAACAAATACAGCTCTGAAACAGAGCATGTGTACAGTCCCAGAAAAAGAAGTCCTGTCACCTTGTCACAGTCTTTTGTCCTCTTGCTGTGTGTCAGCATAACCCCACAGAATTTCACCTGCTTTGTACTTCCTCTCTTGCACTAATGTACAGTGACCAAGTCCAGAGTGGCACAAAACCAGTGTGGTACTGGCAACAAAAAGAAAAGGTTAAGTCAAATCAGAATTGATAGCAGAGTTATGAGAAATGTCACCTGCAGAGACTAAGATTAATTTCTTGAACCATAATCTCCTCTTCCTCACTAATAAAATAAGCATATTGTGAGCAAACTTCAAGTCCTGTCCTGCAGTTTGCACTTTACATAAAAATACAATGATATAGTAATGATAAACAGTTTGTTTTTTGAAATGACCTCCAATTTATCAATCCCAAAGAACCTCCTTCTAATAATAGTGCCATTACAATTATCATTAKATACACAATATGCCTAATCAGTTGAATTGTACCAAAAGCCTTTGTAAACACTTTGACAATTGAAAGGTCTATACTACTGAATACATTTAAAGCAAAGCAATTGGTTATACGAAAAAAATATATAGTTTCATAAAAGCCAGCTGCTACATTACACAGCAAATAAGTATTGCTCAAAATCTTTATAAAAGTCCTTGGGATACTCTTTATGTTGCTGGCTGTAAAATTCGCTTTTGTATGAGATAAGTTGGGTGAAAACAAAATTAAATCAGTGCTTATAAAACTCCTAGAGGAATTTTACAAAAAGGAGCAAACTGGCACAATGTCTTCAAGAAAAATCAAGGACATTTAGTGTGGGTTTTTTTAACCAACTTCTTATTGACGTTGTTAAATGAGAATGATGGCAGATAACAGACATATTTTAGTCTTATTTCTAGCTTTTCTGTATAATTATGRCCAGCACAAAGGATTTTGTTTCATAACAATCTTTCAGTTCTCATTGATGAAGAGAGCCATGCACTATAATGCCTTGCTTGAAGAACACAATGGAAATTATTTCAGCAAAAAATGATGTTGCTATAAAATCCATCAGGTATACTGCCCACAATGAAAATTAGGGGTTCAGATCCCTCCTCCACCTTTGATTTACTTTGTGCCTTTGGAAAAAAATACTTGAGGCTACATTCAATAAGGACTTGAAAGCACAGGATTTTGGCCACAAGACAGATGCCAAGCCCAGGTGAAGTCTTGAACCCACAATAAGGTACACAGGCTCTTAATTGCAGGTTTGCACCCCCGAGCCTCACGTTCCTGAAGTTGTATTGTATATAACGCCCATAGTGGTCAGTGGGAATTCCAGGCATAGGAGCAAAAATGCAAATGGCTCTTACTATGTTTCCTAAGTACCATGTACACTCTAGGCTGATTTTGAAAACATGGCATGCTGGGAAAGTAGAATCAACAAATACTGAGAACAGAACACATAGCCTGAATTACCATGTTTTTCCAGAGGCTGACTGCTCACATGCATTCAACCAAAAGGTTAGAATCTGCCTTCTAAGACAAAAACAGCTTTTTTTTTAAAGATATGGAAATAGCTTAACTTTTTCCTCTTTTAAAGTGCAGGCTGCACTTAAAAATACACGCACTTCTTTATTTCCTTGCTTTGGGTTTTTTTTTGCCCTTTTTTTTTATTGTCTAGTAGTTTATATACTCATCCAAGATGTAGGAAAGCCCTAGATCTAACCAATAACAACACAAGTTTGAAGACTGGAGCTAGTCCTCTCTTCCTTCTGCAACAGCACCACTGTTAGCCGCTCTTGTTCACTAAACCAAGAAGAAAGACCCAGAGAGAGCTCACAGCTCTGGAACAGTAGCTGTCCTCACCTAGGAGATGTATCCTACATTTCTCTCTCATCATGAGCTTTCTGTAGAGGATGAATAAGCAGATGTGTGAGAACAGAGTCCAAATTTCCTCCTCTGAAATTAACTTTCTAACTTCTGGTACACAACCAAGCCTTTACTTTACCTCCTGATCTCCCAAATCTGGTATTCCTTCTTGCACAGTAACAAAACTCCACCAGAAAGACACGAGAAGTTTCCTCTCTTTTCCCACACTCCAGTACCAGCCTCAGGGCAGAACACTCTCTGAARAGGTGGGTGCTGCGTCCTTGAGCAGGGCCGAGGCTGAGAAGGGACCTTTCCCTGGGTGACCTGCTTCATATACTAAATTCAGTGATGCCTCTGTGGCAACTGGAAACATTAAAAAAAAAATAAATCAGCCCAAAAACTTCCATTGTGGTGGTGGTTCGGGACCCACTGCTGGCACGTAGTAGGTGTGCTCAGAACACACCCCTCGGAGTTTCAGGAACATGTTGGTCTACAGTGAAACAAGTCAGGTAACTACTGGAATTTCCCATCAAACAAGGAGTCACAGCCAGGAAAGCTACATGGCAGCCAGTCAGAGTTTGCTTGCTTAATCACCATGTTGTCATTTGACATTCAAGTCCTGTTCTATACACCCCAAGCCTTTTTGAATGGAGTGGTTTTGTGGTATCTTAACATGACTTGGAAGAGTCAGGTGATGTTTCTGAAGACTTTCTCAGTCAATTCAGCTATAAATGAAACTCTGGGGCTGAGGAATCAGTAGAAAACCGAATGCTTCAGCAGCAGCAAACCTTCTAAACTCAAGTGTAACATAATTTTTATAATTGGAAGGGGCTTAGTCAGCAGCTTAAAGAAACATTAATTACAGAGATTCAGATTTTCATATGAGCAAAGGTGAGACAAAAGAAGACAGTTTAATCAAGTTTAATCAAGAGGRCTTAATAGGAAGGAAGATGGAAAACAAGGTACATGGCAACTGATTAACAAGGGGCAGATTGGATGTTCATCACACAACCAGATGTACATCCTTGCCAGATGTATGGCAAAAAAACTTCCAACAAAATGGAGAAAAAGCCTTCCAAGGGCGTTTATATAATAAATACATATATCTAAAAAGAAAAAAAACCTAGTCATTTCTTCCCGAGGGGGGGAAAAAAAAAAGAAAGAAAATAATAGATCCTGAAGACATTTGCATTGTTTCCTGATTGTTTTTTGCTTCCATCTACACTAGAAGAGGAGGCTTTGCAGGTGTGAAATTCATTATTATTACATTCTTCCAGGGACTGTAGCAACTTCTTAGAAAATTACAGGTCACATCACTTTAATTTCAGAGATAGCCCATTAGAAAGTTCATGTGTCATCTGTTATTTCTCAGAATTGCCTAACACTGTTTTTAACAATATGTGCTAGTGGCCTACCCATCTAAAGATTTTATGCATTTTCTTTTTTTTTTCAGTAAGACCTAAGGGACAAAGAGGAACTTCAGTGCAAAGAACAGAATTTAAAACAGTGAATCCAAACATCCAGAAAGGACATATAGATACTTTGAAAAATTTTTATAAGAATGAAAATGTTTTACTTCCTGCATCAATGCTTTCAGGCATATTATATAAATAAATGCATATTTTTAATATTATTTTTAATTTCTAGCCATGGATGATGGATACCCACCTGTAATGGCAAATCCTGTTTTAGGATGATGAGTTTATATTGGGATGAAGAACATATGTGTTTGATTACCTGGTCAATAAAGAAGTTTAGAGATGCACTAGAAAAATAAGCTGAGCAGATAATATTGGAATGATTTTGGCTGCACTAATAATTTTTGATTTAATATCTGCATCTTCATATGAAAATCAACACTTTGACCTTCATCCACTTAGTGGATAACCAACTGTTCTCCGCAGTCCTCCAAATGGTGAGGAAAATCTGCGATGTTGTAATAGCTGTGATGCTGGCAGCACTTCTGGTTTTTTGCATGATATTTAGTTAATACGGAGTCAACCTTCCTGTAGGATGCAAGATGGATATGTACTCCCAGTCCTGCAGCACGACAGGTCCACAGTATGAATGTTTTAATGATAAATCTGATTCTTAGTCCATATGTTTGCTCATGCATCACTCACCTTTGTTTCTTTCCCTCTGAGGTGAAGTTTTCTTCTAAACCGTTTTACAGTCCTTTCCCTTTTTTCTAGAACTGCAGCTCTCTGGGAGCTGGCCAGAACTGTGGGGGAAAATAAAAAGAGTTTTTTTCAAATATCTTACTGGAAATAGGCAGTGTAAAAATAACATTGGCATATTACAGGATGAGGATGGTCACCTCACAAACAGGGACAATGACAAGGCAGAGGTTTTTTATGTATTCTTTGCCTCTATCTTCAACACGGATGACAGACCAAGGGGCTGTCAGTGCCCTGAGCTGGAAGACCATGACTGTGAGAACAATCAGATCCCAGTCGAACCTGAAATTGTGTGGGATTAAGCTGGATCCCTACAAATCTATGGGGCCCAGTGGGATTAATCTGAGAATCCTCAAAGAGCTGGCAGATGTCACTGCAAAAGCACTCTCGATGATTCTTGAGTGGTCTTGGGAATCCGGAGAGGTCCCAGCTGATTGGAAGCTGGAGAACATTGTCCCAATTTTCAAGAAGGACAAGAAGGAGAACCCCAGAAACTACAGTCCTGTCAGTCTCACTTTAGTGCCTGGTAAAGCTATGGAGAAGATTATTCTGGGAGGTATAGAAAAACACTTGAAAGACAACTCAGGCATTGGTTACAGCCAGCATGGGTTCATGAGGACAAAGACAGGCTTATCAAGCCTGATTTGCTTTTATGACAAGGTAACCCACCCAGCTGATCAAGGGTAGCCAGTTGATGTAACCTTTCTGGATTTCAATAAAGCTTTTGACACTGTCTCTCACTTTCTCCTTCTGGACAAATTGTCCAGCACACATCTGGATAAACACATCATGGGATGGGTGAGCAACTGGCTTGTGGGTGGGCCACAAAGGGTTGCAGTGAATGGGGTGACATTAGACTGGTGACCTGTCACTAGTGGGGTTCTGCAAGGCTCCATCCTCGGCCCTGTGCTCTTCAACATCTCCATAAATGACTTGGATGCAGGACTGGAAGGGATACTGAGCAAGTTTGCAAACCATACAAAACTGGGAGGAGCTGTTGACTCTCTCCAAGGCAGGAGAGAAGGGCTAGAGAGGAAGGTGTATGAGGAGTAGCTGAGGTCACTTGGTCTGTTCAGTCTGCAGAAGAGGAGATTGAGGGGAGACCTCACCCCAGTCTACAACTTCCTCATGAGGGGAAGCAAAGGGGTAGGCACTGATCTCTTCTCTCTGGTGACCAACGACAGGCTGCAAGAGAATGGCCTGAAGTTGTGTCAGGGGAGTTTAGGGTGGATATTAGATTAAGGTTTTTCACCCAAAGGGTGGTTGGGCACTGGAACAGGCTCCCCAGGGAAGTGGTCACAGCACCAATCCTGAGAGAGTTCAAGAAGTGTTGGGACAACACTCTCAGGCACATGAGAGGCTCCCTCCTCCCATGCAGGGTCAGAAGTTGCACTTGATGGTCCTTGTGGGTCCCTTCCAGATCAGCTTATTTTGTGATTCTATGATCTTTTCAACAGCATTACTCCAACTCGTACATATTTTTTCTAAAATGTAAACAAATAAATAATATTTCTTCCTTAAGCCATGTCACTACCCAGTTTTCAAATACCCTAATCTTGAGATGAATGGTGGGGGTGAAGTGAGTCAGGAATTCATAAGAAAAACAAAGCCTACACATCGCTCTGATTGTAAATGCAGCTTTGCCTTAGTGCTGAAAAAGAAAACAAGGGAAGGAAGATCACACACTGGAGACCGGAGCCGAGTTTTCTGAGCAGAAGAGTAAAATGCACTAAGATTTTATGATTACAAGATGGTATAAAGTCTGGCAACTAGATGTAATAAAAGATGACAAGACAGCAGATCTAGAAGAATAATATCCCATCATTATGAAGTAAGTAGCAGGGGAAGCAGGAAAGCCTTTGGCAAATCTTACAGATATCTCATTGCAGACAGAGGAAGCACAAGAGGAATGGTGGATGTCTAATATTGTTCAAAAGTTTAAGAAGGATCAAAAGTATAAGTGTGATTTCCAGCTATCAACTAGTTGCAGAAAGCACTTATGTGGGTTGCATACTACATAAAATTTACAAATGTATTATTTGGCAAAGGATGATTTGTAATTCTGGCTTAGAGAATACTGTCTCGTACCAACCTCTCCCAAGCTAAACCAAAATAACAAACTAGTGAATGGTGAGGCCAAAAAGACAGAGTTCTCTTAAACAAAAGACAGAAATGGCTTTCACTGCAGTGTGAGAGGTGCTTATTGTGCTCGGCCCTACAGTTTTTCAGTTGATTTCAGCGAAACATATACATATATACACTTCTGAAATACTTTTTTAATGGCACTAAAAGGAAGAAATGTATAAAAGACACTGCAGTAGAAGACAGATTAAAACTGACTAAAGATTCAGAATTCAGAAAGAAAAAGTCATTTATGTCTTTCAGAGAAAATAGATGGAAATTAATGGAACTTCTGATAACTTTGCAGTTTTAAGGATTCTGTAAAGCTGAACACAATGGAAAACACTTTGAAAAAGATCTGAGGGTGAAACACATAAGGAACCCCAGACATGACTCAAAAGTTTTCATTTTATTGGTAATATAGCAACATTAGAGAAAAATCATCTTTTTCCTACTTTTCAGTACAACTAACAGTATGCTTAGTTTGATATTGTAATACACATAAAATGACTCAAATGTTACCAAAATGTAGGTGTGCAAAGAGAGGAGTGCAAGAAGGCATCCATTCAGGCAGATATGTTCTTCTACTGCTGTTTTTGTAACAAACTGTGAAAAGCAGAAACCTGAATCAAATCTCAGTGGTATCTGAAGGAATGTAATTACAAAAGCAGTAACACAGCACTATTAATCGTTGCTTCTTGCAAGAAAACCTAGATATTGCCTACCAGCAATATGTTCACTCCAGTCATGAGGGATGACAGTGAAGTTTGCATTAAGCATCTCTGACCATTCAGCAAGATATATCATATTTACATTCTTTGAGCCAAGAACTATCATTCCCTGTGTTGTAGCTGGCTCCAGTACTATTTCTCTCGTGGTGTATTTCCTCATATAAAAATGGAGCCATTCATTAAATTTGATACCACAATTTAGGTCTCTAGACTTTATGTTGCTATCACTTTCCTTCCTGAAACACTCTAATTTGTTAAACTTAATTTTCCCTACAACTCGTTACTGAAAGCTGGAGCTTCTGGTGAATATCTTTTGGTTTTTTTGTTTTGGTTTTTGGTTTTTTTTGTTGTTGTTTTTGTTTTTGTTTTTGTTTTTGTATAGAATGTATAGGTACAAACTGTCAGCTCCATACAGGAGTCTTTTGCATGTACCTTCCTAGCACAAGGAAATCTCTAAGATCCTCTTCAAAAGTTCCTTCACACTACAATCCTTTGGGCTGATGGCATCCAATATTCTTTCCTCCACAGCGTTTATAACTCATCTAATTTTCTCATACCTGTCTTGCACCAAAACTAAACCAGGCCTCTACTTCTGTCACATATCAGAGCATCACACTAGGGAACAAGAAATTACATCTCTTCCTCACCTGTAAACATACATGTCTCTTAATCATCTCAATCACCTAAGCTTTATCTCCAACATCTTTCAAAATGTTCAATTCCCTCTTATCATGTCAAAAGCAGTTCAAAATTGCAAAATGTGAGATTTTCCTCATTTCCCACTCTCAACTCTTGATGTTTCCACTAAATAGTATGTTTCCTATATGGATACAATCACCTTGAGAGGTCTGTCTGTTGTGCTGCAGATACAAGCTCTGTACACGTAACAGAATTATGACTTGAGAAATCACAGGTTGGAAATATGGCCTTACTGCTCACTGTCTCCTGCTTCTACAACTACAGGAGCCTGAAATAATCATCAGAATGTGGTTCTGAATGCTGACCAGCCCTCACTTAAAGAAAATAATTTTTCTACTGATAAAACTTATCATAATTTACGTCTTCAGTAGCTGGGGGCCTCTCTTAAAAGCAGCCATATGTGGGGTGGGTTTTACCTAGCAAGTTTAAAATCGTAGAAATGACATGCTTGTTTCAAGCAGAATGGAACCTGAATGCTTAGACATTCACTTAGATCTGCAAGGAGAACTTTTGTGTGCTGGATCTGCCATTTTGCTTTTGGGGAGGCCTTGGAAGAGAGAGTTTCATGTATGATGCACTTGAATAGGAGATAACAATTTACACAAAACCACTCCCTTAACTGCAAAACTTCCCAACTCAAAAGGTAAGCCTTAAACTTGTTCTATCATGCTAAGTAAAGTTGAGACTCACGAATGACATCAAGTTTAGCTCTACTGTACTGGAATAAATATTAGTAGAAATACATCAATTGCAAAAGCTATCTGGATATTTCAAATAAAATCTCCCCATTCTTTTCATTGCTGGTGTCCCTGACAGTTTGTGTCATCAGAGAACATGAGTCTTGCTACTGCAGTTGAACTGGATTCTACAGCCAAAACTTGCTTCGGTCTTGCTCACCACACCCAATGTCACAGCACTTGAAAGTGTTAAATAGCTGTCCAAAGATCTCCCAGCACACCCAGTTGTTCATGTAGACATTGCCAAGTTATTCAATATGCAGATGAGAGAAATTGCTTCAGTTGTAGGTCAAGTACCTCTTAAAAAACCTTTAAACAATGGTAAATCAACAAGGTGGATGGAATCTTAATAAAAATAAAGAAAGTATACATATATGGTACTGACGATCAAACCTGTCAACAGCCAGTGGTCAAAATTCTGTGATGAGAGCATAAGAAAAGAAACGTGTGCTCCAAAGAAAGAAAACAGAAAACACTGTGTCTTGGGGGTAGCAGATGCCCATATCACTCACGAGAAAACAACCTGACATCATTGCAGGCTGCAGCTCATCTAGCACAGGAAGTCAGGAAAGCATTCCAGTCTATTGTCTCACACTTCTTTAGGCTTACCTTGAGACAAAATGAAGTGGTGTGGTTAGAAGATAAAGTGCAAGTTGAGATTTGAGGGACTTATGCTCTAATTCTGGCACTATTTCTGCGTCATTTCATTGGCTTCAGCTCACATCTCCATGCCTTCAGTAAAATATAGACATTGAGTACCTTTGAAATCTGGTGATTACAAGGGGTTTTTTAAAACAACAGAATTATTCTGTTAAGTTAAACCTTTGCCTCACATGTATCTTGCAGCTTCCCTTGACTGACAGCTTCTTTGCTCTCAGCTACTGGGAAATTTTGACCCTTCTCATTGTAGCACACCCATTCTCTTGAGGACTCTCCAAGTGCCTGCCAGCCCCCTTCCCTTGCAGCTCAGCAGAGTGAAGATACTACTCAAATGTTCAATATTGCATGAAAACAAGTGCACAAGTCATGATGCAGCCAATTCCACACGGGGAAAAAAGGCACATTTTGGGAGGGGCCCTTCCAGCAATAACATTCAGAGGTTGTTAGTAATATGCCTTGGGTTGAAAACACAAGATTCTTTGAATTATTAAAGAGACCAGATACTTCTAAGCAGTAAGACTGGTGCAGAAAAGCAGTATGGACTACAGCTCACTGATACCTGTTTTGAAATAGCATCTTTATTCCATTGGAGTCTAGCTTTTTTCCTCATAATTATTTTCCTGGTAACCATTCACCAGTAGCCTGGCAAATGAGTATGCAAGTTTAGCATCTCACTTTCCATTTCAGAACAGATTTGTACTGCAAAGGGGCACAGATGAGAAAAACCAAAATATGGAGCTCTTTGACTCTTCTCTCATTCAAAGGCAAGTGGCAATGCATCTAAAAAAGGGCAGAAATTGCAAGTGTCATTACCACAAAGGACAAATGAATGAGAGCGGAAACCTGGCTTGACAGCTCCAAAAAAATATAAAAAACCAGCTGTTTTTTTCAAGTGCAATCATTCCAGAAAAGTCTCGCCACGAATCCCAGGCTCTATTAAGTTGTCTGGACATCATGACTATGACATTATCCCCATCCTTATTCCTGGAGTTCAAAAATGAACGGTCATTGGAAATAATCTAAAATTGAAGGGCTCTAGTCTATAGAAAATGCACAATGTTTTAATTAACACTTTTGAATTCTGATCACTTTCCCTTTTCAAGGAAGATAAATCCCCATTTTATTAGTGTTGGTGACTTTCTTTCAAAATTAATAGTGGACTTCAAATGCTGAACCAGATATCTAGCTTTCCCTGGCTTTAACATGCTATTTTAGTAGCCTTTCTGGATCTGATATGTGCAGTTCTGAAATGTTTATTCAGGAGAATTACCCTTAACCCCCACCCCAAAGGCATTAACTTAATGAAACTGAACATCTGACTGGGACAATGGCCTGGCCAACTATTCAGAAATAAGTCTAAGCAAAGTTTGTTACCCAGCTGATAAGGCCTGACTTCCTTTTGTGTTAAGAAGCTGAATTGCTTTTAGCTCAAAAGCTGACTTAAATTTAGATTAAACATGATGGCAATCTATTGGCTGAATCTGATACTTTCCTGTTTCCTGTTTCAATCTCATATACATCTCTTCTAAAACAGAACCCTGCCAAATCTCTTCAACCATATGTTCCTTGAGCATTTCTTTACTTTAGGAGGTAACAGATGCCTGCCCTGGGKGGAAAAATCAATTTATTTCTGTAACTTGATTCCAGTAAAGTAGCAGAGTTATTTTGCTTTAAGGAAAGGGCAACCAACCCTGAAAGGATGCTTCTTTTACCTTTAAGAAATATTACATAAGTGGTTTGTACTGAATAATTTATGAACTTATACAGAAGAGTTATTCAAAATAGCTCAAACTGTACATTCATCATAACCTTTTCCTTCAGCTTTCTACTAATTAATGCTTCTGAAAATTCCTAATTTTAAGTTTCGGGAAACATGCATGTTTGGAAAAGTATCTCATTTTATGTTTGGAAAAGTATCTCATTTTATGTTTGCAATGAAATATACATGAACCATTTTATGAATTTTAATGAATCTTTATTAACTTTGGTCAGTTAACATTATTCATTAACAATTCATAAACACTTCAACCTACCCCTATTATGCAGTATTATGAACTCTTACGAGAGTGTTTGATACAAAACAGTCATGATAACAATTTTGAAATACGGAAAAAAAAATCTAAAAGCTTCTTCATATGCCAACAACATACTTTTATCAAATTAAACTTTCAACAGATTCATAGATGCTATTCAAGTGGGCCTGCAAGGATCTAGTCATGTCTAACTTCAGATCCCAGGCAATGCTACTCAGTCTCAATCTGGAACATATCCTATCTGGAAGTTATTGAATTTGCCTAAACCAGCCCCACTGTAAAATGCAATATGAGATTATGGTTCTATTATGTTCATTCATTCACATTGGAAAACGTAATTTTCTGCATATCACTTAATGGCATTGGATTTTTCTAGGTAAGAGTGTTGGGATTTGGATTGCCTTTCAAAAGTACTTGCAAAAAGAGCAAAGAAAAAAAAAAGGGAATTTATTCTTTTATATTAGGCGTGCCTTGATTTTTCAGACACAACCAATTCAGCCTTTGGAAGCTCTTTGTACGGTCTTTTGGAAAACTGGCTGTATCCATGTTCCTTTTATGCTTTTGTTATAGTTACTTCCTTGATACCTGCAGAAGTCAAACATGACTAGTTTTGCTTTAGAGTAGAAGAGCAAAGTTCCTTAAGGTCACTTGTAAAGCAGGTACACATGCTGTGCATATGAACCAAATTTTCCTACAACTAAATGTTAAAGACTTGAGCTGCTAGACTGCCATTTCCCAAAGAGGAAAGGGCCAGCCTGACGCAGACATGTACCCTGGAAAGTTACTGTGAGCAGCACTAAACACAGCTCTGTGGGTGGGAGCTGTGTCTCAGCCTCCAAGTGCTCTCGTTATGCTCTAGCTAACTTTCCTCCTCTCTCAGCATTTGGGATTTTCTCAACACCATCACTAAGTGTCTAATTAACATCAGGTGTTTTAGGGATGTGAATTGTACTGCTCCCCTGAGTCAGGCATTTGAACACAAAACACTGGCCTTGCTGGGTTTCTACCTGTTCGTTACTCACCCAATTCGATAGAAGAATCTGTGGCAGATGGGTTTATAGCCAAATGCCCAGCTGCCCAAACTCTATCTCTGATTCTTCTCTAGGCCAGAAATGCATGTACCAAACAGAAGCAGCTGAGCTATGCACTGCCTGTGAAATCTGTCACAGCAAGGAATTTCACCAAATCATTTTTATTGTCAGAGGCGAGAGAAACTGGGAGAAAGTGGCATTGTGCTGATAAGGGCATATGAAGTATACAAGAACATACAATTTGTTGAGGATGCAGGTAGATGAAAAACATCCTCATTGACAGAATGAGCTCTGTGGGCACTTTTTACTTTTTGTCAGGCCTCTCAATCTGTTTGATCAATAATGTGCACATTTTAAACTACTCCAATCCATTCTATACTCAACATTTTAAAATCAATTCTTTGGTGTTTTCCTTAGACAACACACCACAATTCACTCTGCTGTGCCTAATCCATCCGCAAAATGCATTTTGTCAAACTATTCAATTCTCTCCCTTGAATGCAGCACATTCCATCAAACCAAGCCGTCTGCTCTTACGACAGAATGAATCCTGTCTAACGTAATAAGCAGTGTATGAAGAGAGGCATTTAATCTAACATGCATGTTTAACAAAAGGAATCATTCCTTGTTTGGCAAGACATATTTTAAATTGTCTATGAATTTTAAAATATTGCACCAGTGTAAATCGACGAATGAATCCTACACAGCTCTTGAACAGAGCAACTGTTGTATACAAAATCTTTCTAAAACCTTCTCTCTTTAGAAAATTCAGGAACAAGAATGGTGGATATTAACTAGCTTCATGCTTTGTAAACTTGAATGAAACTACTGAACAATTGATCTGGTTTTTACTCTTAAAAGGTTTATAGTGATTAACTGTTACAGAAGGAACTGTGTAGAGGCAGCTACAGCATCTGCAATACTATACTGAGAATTCTTTTAAATATGCTTCTCACATTCCCACTGGTTATTATTGGGTAATGAAAATCTCTTTATTCCCTCCTAAGATCCCAGAAACCAAACCCAATTCTTTGCAAAAAGAATGAAAATTAAATACGACCTTAAAGACACACATTAACATTCCTGACATCTGGTCCAGTTGTCTGATTTTGCTGTATGTCAGGGATGTTTCACGGATTGCAATGAACACTGCAATTGTAACTGACGTGTCATTTGTACTCTTCCTCCTTCTGCCATGTGAATAATTTTTACTAGAGCTTTTCTATGTGAAAGTCTGTACAGAAAATATATGTACATGTACTGCTCGGGTTAAAGGTTTCAGCAGTATGAGCTTTATCTGACTGCATTACTTCACCATGACCATCACAAGTTATTGTAAAAAAGGAGACATAAAATGTTTATCCTAACACTCTGTATTGCTTACTTCATTATATATGCCACATTTTACATTACCATAACTATTTCAAGTATTATAATTTGGGCTGAGCTTCTATTTTTTGTAACTTTATTCTGAAACATTTTACTTGGGCTATTATTTGGGCTTATGCTTGCCCAAAAATATGAAAATAACCAGACTCCCTTATAGGACCTAAAAGATTAAGGGATTATAACCTTTACCAGAACAGAGGTTCATATGTGGGCTTGGAGATGACTCACTAAAACCACTCATTGGTGATAAAAACTTAACACCTCAGAAAGAAAAAGAAGAAAAACAAGCTCAATGTTGAGAGGGAAGCAGCAGAAAATCAAATCTGATTGAGCACTGGAAAATGACCTTGAAAAAAACTGTGGGGGAATTCCAAAGATGAGCAGTATCTGAACAGGAGGTGGGAACTATGGAAAAATAAATTTTCCTGTGAGAAATCTGTAAAGGAAAACAGGTTTCCTACAGTCTTGATAAAAAAGAATATTTTTTTTTCTCCTTTTATTCAACTATATGGCTCTCAATTTTAGCTAAAATCCTCAACATAAAAATGTGATTGACTTTTATAATTCCATTTTTCTTGAGAATAAACCGAGAAATATTCTCCCACATACCACCTGCAAGCCCAGCTGATTTAATTACTCTGACTAACTACACATCTGGCAAAACCCAGCATGCTTTCCCTAGTTAAAGCCAAAAGATTTTTCTAAATATTATATCTAACACCTTTTCACAGCAAATAGCAAATCAGACTACATATGCATATTTATGTATATACATGTATGTATTGGCAGGGAAAAATACTTTATGTTATTACATCGTTCATGCCTTAAAACAAACTTAATGATATAGAGAAAAACCTTGCCTACATTTTAAGATGAGAGGAAAACAGTCAAAGAGCAGAAAAGGCACACGTGAGACACAATGGGAGCAGCAGAACATCCTTGTGGGCAGATGCAGGCAGTGGGAGCCTGACGSTGGCATTTGGAAGTGCAGGAGATGACGTGCAGTGCTGTGATTGTAGTCACTGGCTTCAGACACCCCATTTGTCTGCAGAACCCAGGGCTGACCAAGCTCCATGCATCCCATGGAGCACCATTCACCTCTCTGCAGGATCAGCTCTCTTTCGTGCGTACATTTCATACAGAAGTGCTGAAGTAAAATGGTCAGTTCACCTACCTGATACTTAACTCAAAAGATGGTCAAAAAGTTTAATTCGGGAAGTATTTTGAAAGCCCTGGATGAAAGATGTGCTCTCTGATGAGCACAGTGAACTACCTTTTCCTCTACCCTTTAATCGAAAGCTATGTTGAAAAGATCTTCACTGCAGAAATGCGTTTGAATTGCTGACAAATACATGAAAATTAGTGCTTCATCAATTGTATTTGCCGTATTTTCAGCTTGCAGCATTTTGCATGCCAAAGTTCCATCAACATAAACACAGAAAGGGAACTGAAGATAAAAAAAAAAAATGGAAGTTCTCTGATTCTCCTCAACAGAATTTTACAAAGAAATACTTGAAAAAAAGAAAGGAATATAAGGATATGCTCACTATACTCAAAAAGATGTTTTGCTTCAAAAGGATTTTTAAAAAATAGTAATTCCCAATTATCACATCTAAGTGTTATGCTGAGAAATGGAAAGTTCATGATTTAGGCTGTATGTGCCCAGAGTGGATGAGGACTATACAGTATAACCAGGTTTCACAGAAATTTACAATGCAGCCCTGGCTGGTAGGTTTTTATGAGTCATATCTTTTTTAGTCTCAACTGCAGCACAATCTCCTCTCCAGTTCATAAATACATAATCATTCTTTACATATGTCTCCATTTACTCAAAGATACTGTACAAATGTATTGGATCTGTAATGTCATTACAGGTTTGTAATGCAATTTTTGAAACAAAGTTTAGCTGGAAGCCAGGAAGTGAACCCACATGCCTAACCAGTCTTAAGTGAGCTATTGTTTAAGGCATTCTGAGTCAAAGATTTCTGATTTTGTTAAAGCAAAAGAAGATTTGTACTGAAAGATTCCCGAACAAGGGCTCTATCTCAGATCTGACAGTGTCTTACGGGAGTGAATGTAACCTGTGCTCTGATATGCTTTTGACTCTGGTCAAAGGCAGAACTCCCACTGGCTTCAGGCTGTAAAATCTTGCTCTTTGCTGTCAGCAATACAGTTTGTTAAAAGAGGCACCTCAACCAGACCAAAACAAGATTTATCCATGTGTAAAAGCAGTCTGATGTTGTCCAAAGAAAACACTGGTCTGCTAGTTTTTGGCCTTTTTATTTGTTAAACTCAGGGCAGATATTTTTACTGCTGTGAAAGAAAGCCAGGTACACTTTCACTAAATTTAAGCACTAAAGTTATAAAATGAAGATGTCTTCAACTTTGCAGAATATTCTAGCATGGAAACCCTGCATGAAAATTTAACAACAGAGTATCTGAGCTATTAGCTATTATTTCCAATAGATTACTTTGACTTCAGAAGTTGACTGAAGCAGGAATTGAGTCTCATGACCCCGAGGGGGACATTTTGAGCCTTTTAACCACATACTTAGGATTCTTGTCCAATAAAACATTTCTTCTGTTTCAGTCAAAATTTTAGTCAGTCTCAAAAATTCCAACTAGCACAAATTGTTTACATGGCAATTAATATAAAATGGAAGTTAGGATACCAGACCTGGAAGTGTATACTCTGTTTAATTGTTTCCTTTCTGCATGTGAATTTAGGAAATTTATGAGCTTGTTTAGGTGGTTGTCACTCACTGAATAAAAAAAAGAATTTCTATACCCTTCACTTCAAAAACATTTGGTTTTGCAAAAAAATTAATTCAGAAATACTGGAGATCATCTCTTTTACCTTGGAGGGACATGAAAATATCATTTTTGAGGACTGTCCTGCAGAAATGTGGTAAGGACTGTCTTTCATTGCTCCCTGCTTAGGGAGCCACAGGATAGTGGTCAAATAACTATGCTAGATATAGTTTGAGGTAAGATGCTTCCAAGCACTGCAGTGTCAAAAATACTTCAATATTATAATGTGATTTTAAACAAAATTGTCACACCCTTTATCTGAATGGCCAGGCTCTTTATCAGTCATATTTACACACTTACTTTATCTCAAGAAACTCTTCATACAGTGGGAATTTGCATCAGCTGAGGAGTCTGGAGGTAGTCAACTCACAAAGCTTTACAATAACAACTGTCTGAGAATGAACTCAGATCTTACACCTGTGCTAAATTAGAAAAAGAGTACATTTTAACATAGATCTGTAGCTTTCTGTTGGATGTACTAACCACTGGACTATGAAAAAAATCACATTAAAACAAAGTTATAGAAGATAATTCAGTTCATATTTGTAAATACATCCAAATCGTCTATCACTGGGACATAAAACTGGCACATAAAATATTCAACAAGATATTTTGCAGATATTTGTATATGCCAATACTCGACAACACAATTCTCAAATAAAGACATTGGTGGGGTTGTTTTTAACTTCTGAGGTGTTGCATATATTTTCTGTTGTAATTTCTTTTCTCTTGAATTATATTTATAATTAGATCTCGAAAAAAATGCAAAGGATGGAAGTAAAATATTACAAATATTAGCTCGTGATCACTTGCCTTTTTAAGACAATGTCCGTAAATACTCACAAGAACATTGTCCAGAATGTTTTCATAATATAAAYATTGTTCCGTTTCTGTGTGGATACAGTTAATAAACAAATACAAAAGTCTTTTCTCCCACTGGGCACTCTACTAGCCTTGATTTCCTAAATAGTGTTTAGCTGGGATTATTACAATTATAGAGTACAGGACAGTATTAGACAATGTGTAGACACAATGGAGAACATGACCCATTTCCCCAGGTAGCTTGAGGCATGATAAAGTGGTTGCATTGAACGGTGAGAGCATCAGGATCAGGAGCAGCAATGAGCTGGGYACCCTACCAGCACTATAACACACCCTAAGCACAGGAGGAGCCCTTGATCCACCCCAAATGCCCAGGCTGTGTAGAGCTGCATTAATGACAGCTGATGACTAAGCAGGTGAGATGACTACACACAGCCTTTCAGGCTGACTAATGTGTTGTCTAAACATATAGAGGAAAGAGGAGAGTTGAGATGGTCTTATAAGAGGGCTTCCTGTCAGGAAGTCTTATTTTTAACTAAAAAGAGTCACCTCTCCAGAACTTTACACTAAAATTCAATAGCTTCTGGTAGAGGTGCCTTTTTTTCTCTCATCATAAGCATGAAGAAGAACATAATTCAAAATCATAAGCATTACTGAGTCAAGGTGAGCCCATATAAAGGTTTTGCTTTCTTAAAAAGAAGAAGAAAAAGAATATCAAATGTTAATAACACTCATGAACTAGCTGAAGAGATACAGAAAGTAAAAGTTAGCTGCAAAATTGCTACTTCAGGGCTGTAGCACTTATATTGTTCAAAATATAAAGGACAATTACCAAGCCTTCCTGGAAAAAACTAGTGAGAATAAGATTGAAGGGTAAGTACATAACAGGCAATTACAGGATGATGTTGAAGACGAAATAGTTTTGTGATACAAGACTCTGCTAGATTTTATTTCTGAATTTATCCACAGAAAATTATGTGTCAGTAATTTTTTCCTTCTTCAGTACATTTTTAATACCATTTATAAAAAGCAATTCTGAAAAGCTCTCTTCCCAATTCGATCATTTTAGAATGTCAAAATATAGAATTTAGTGCACTGTATCAAACCTATCAAATTTATTTCGGTTTATTTTCTAATAGGGTTGTGGATGATACAGTTAACACAAAAATTGATTCTTTTAAATTTGTTCATCTACTTCATTTGTACATATAAAGAATTTTCCAGATGTGAAGACTACTGCATTATATTTCACTATGTATATTGCAAAAGTATTTACTAGACTTCCTTTTAAAGTAAATCCACACAATTAGTGTTCAATATACACAATAAATGATGCTCCCCTACAGGAGTTTAGTATACAGAATGATGTTGGGTGGAGGAAATCTCTTACTCCTGTTTAAGAGAGCATTAACACAGAAGAAAACTTACATTCATTCTATATCAATTACTGCCTATATTTGTAGATTATATGTATGTCAAAATGGTCCTTTAACACTGAAAAAAATTGTAGCACTATTTTGTAAAATATTAATTTTTCTTGTCAGTTCCTCTATGCTGACTTTGCAAGATGAATCTGGGTCAAATCACACCAACATTACTGTAACCTTTTCCCAAGCTAGCAAAAATGTGAAATAAAAAAAGGCTAACACTACGTCACTCAAAACCAATTATTAAGATAAAGTCAACATTTCTGTAACCTGGTACAACCAGGTTCAAGTTAAGCAATTTTAAGTCCATTGACTTGAAGTAGGATATTTCAGAACCAGATTTGAACCTTCATTTCCATCTGTCTTGARTATTTGTTTGTTTTGCATTCACAAGTACAGGAGTATCTAGTGAATCCTTTATGCTTGATACCATAAAGGTAGTTACAATCACTACAAATAAAAATCCTCCCCTTTTTTTCCAGCCTGCAGGAGACAATGTTTGTTTAAGCTACATAGGTTTGTTCAGTTGTTGTTTTTCCTTGTGTAGAAGAGAGAATTGCTGTGTGTGAAAAGTGGATTACTGACGAAATTAACTGGAAGACATGCTGCATAATTAGCTCTCAAATATTTAAGCCAGTAGTTAATAATTTACATTGTGTGGGTCAGAAAGGACTATTGACTAATGCAGGTTCTGGTGAAACCGTAAGCCTGAAGTTCCTCAAACCAATCTGGCCGCAACCTTTCCTACAAACTTCATCAGAAAAACAAAAAACAAACCTATGACAGAATTAATAGCTTTTCTTGCTAACTGCTTTTCTGTCAACACAAAGTATTTTTCAGAATATTCTGAAATATTGGGCAAAACATTCTCGAAAAGTTGACAATCTTTATAGGAACTGGTGGGAAGTGGCTTTATGAACTGGTGTCTAGCAAAAATCACCTCTTAGATAAATCAAAGATTAAGTTAATAATTCATATTATTGATCTTTGAAAACTTGTTCTCTTATTTTTATGGCATATTTATAAAAACTGAATCTGTAAATTTCTTATCCATAAACTTACGTCACCCAGCATTCTTAGGCAATGCAGATACTCTGATAACATCTTTACACGAAAGGGAGTGAATAATTACAACCTATCAGACAGAATATAAGCGTTCAAGTATCAGCTGTAAGAAAGTGGGACTAAAGATCAGTGTGATTAAGAGTAAATTTGATTAGGTATGTTTTAAAAAGAGAAATAATTTTTTCCAATTGGAACTTTATTTATTAATACACATCCACCTACAAAGAAAATAAAAGCTAAAATAACTCATAGAAGAAATAACTGTAGGAAGACACAGGAGAAGAGTCCAGATACAGATGGTTGCAGTCTGTATTTATTCTCAAGGAAATATCACAAGGCAGGCCATATGATGCTGAGGAAATAAATAGTGTATTTGGATGCTAGCATATACAGTGTTTAAAAAGATCATCCATCCTGTCAGAAACAGAAATTTTATACAGAGGAAATATGGAGGCTGCAATTTTTGAGCAACCTCTGCTCCCTCCCTTCCTTTTGCTGGAATGCCAGGCAAAGATAACAGCAGCCGTGTTGGCTGTGGATAGATAGATGCAACCAGGACTACTAATGCTAAAGAGGATAAAATCCCCCTTTGTTCGTTTCCAGCTACTTGATCTCCTTCCTAGCCCTTTCATTGGCATCTATTTGTTTTTGTATCAGGTTCAGTCACCCAGTCTCTACTGTCAGGCTGATGCCACCACAGTGACCTATGTACGTTGTTATCTGAGCTGCCCCAGCTCCAAGGAGCTGTAAGGAGAGAACCTGCTCCCTGTGCCACCACTCCCTCGCAGCAGAGAGGAGAGATCCTGCTCTGGTTTATGACCTCCTTTTGTTTTCTCTCCTGCAAACAGTTCGCCTCTGTGCCAAAACTACGTCACTACTCAGTTCTTTTCATTTCTTTACTTTTGCTTGTTTCCAAACTGAAACTTGCTCCTCTGAATCGTTCCTCCTATTTTAACTGATATAGTGCACATCTTCCTAATCAAATGTGGAAAGCAACTGCAAAAATCTTGGAAAATATTAGATCTCTTTAATGTTTAGAAGTTTTCCTTTTCTTCAGTAAAAAAATTATTCAATATTTTCCTGTTTTTTTAATCAAATATTATCACTTTTTATTTTTATTCCTTTCTTTTAAAAAAAGAGAAATAAGTCTTTTAAATTACGATTAAGAAACTGTGTATATGCACAAATCCACTATTAACAGCTGTATAGCACACGTGACTGGTATCATAATGGATTTACTCCATTATATTTATTTTCTACGCTGTTAGGGATGAGATTGTCTTTTTTTTTTTGTTCCTGAAAAAAATCCCAACAACAAACAACGAACAAGAAAAAACCAAACAAACCAAAAAATACCTAACCACGAGAACCACAAGAATGTTATTTTAGTCCTGATTGTAATCTAAGGTACAGTAGAACATAATTTCAGTACGAAAATGAAAGGTACACTTAAATTTATTACTTCCTTTCTCTTCTTGTTTGTAAAATCAACCCAGAAGTGAATTTTTTCAAGTTTTCAGTATACAAAGAACTTATGTTGCAAAGTACATAATACTAGCAATGTTCCAAGGAAAAATATTAGGCTTTTTGATCACTTAACATGTGATAATAAGGATCTGTTATGGAACATGCCACTCTCCTCTTGTGTATTTTAATAATGGCTTCCTCAACTGTGTGGCTTGCTTAAACTCCTTMATACTCTATCATAAAAGTTAGCAAAATTAAGCAGTCTTTTTTTGCCACAAAAAGAGAAGAAACCAGATAACTTCTTGGGAAGTTATACATAAAAAAAAATCTTTAAGTGGTCTTGTGTTGAACAAAATCCACACTTACTCTGCAACACTAAACACACAGTCAAAGGTCAGCTTGGAGTATTCATCTAAGCTCTTTGGATCTGGTCCAAAACATTTTTGCAAGTGACAGTGTACTCAGGAATTCAAGTTTTATGGATCTTAGAATGAAGAATAAGTTTGAACTATTAAGTATCATACACTACCCGTCCAAAACTGATAGGCAGATTGTATTTAAAGGCTGATGTCTCTGTTAATAGCACAGCAATGAAAAGCATGCCTTTTAACTTAGGAGTAGAGGGCTTTGCATTAGCAACTATAAATCTTAAGTTCAATTTCRGTGCTGTCATAATATCACTCATATTTTACAGATATGTATTTTTATATACTTCGTCTACCTTCCTAAATGTGTAATGGAGGTCTAGTTCATGGTAATGAGAATCTTCTACTAGTTGCACAATATCAAAAGTCTGCTGTCATTCTTGCTGAAGAAATAGTAAGTACCTGACCTCATAATGGCCATGTTGAAAAACTTCTACCCTCTTCAGACTTTTCACTCAGTGCACTATTTATGCATTTAAGGACCAGCACATACTTAAGTTCTTAGTATCAGGAAGCAGCAAACACCACACTGCACCATGAGATCACTTGCAGCAGACCTGTTGCTCCTCCCTGACTGCAGAGTAAGTCCTTGCAAAGGGAGTTGTTTTTGATGTTTATAGCCATATCTCTCTCTCTGTTTATTCTGTTAATCAAGTTTATTTGGCTGAGGAAGATGTAAAAGCTATTCTCAAATAACTGAAGCTTGTTGACCTCTTTCCAGACATGAAACCATAAATTTTATGTTTTCTTCTTGTGATTGTGAGGATAAATTTAATATTTTATATCAACACTTTAAGACTATCTCCAAACTAGATGCCTAATACAAACGCTGCTTAATATTTCTAAGAAGTGTCTACCCTTTTTTTTCAATAAGAACAAGCTCATTGTGTTCAAAGCTGTAATAATGAGAGGCATAATAGTTTGGTTTATTCAGCTTTATAATCCTCTAAGGCAGTGCTGACTGAAGGTTGAATAAACACTGGGTTTATGATATTGGTAAACTTTTAGGAGATAAAAAATTGGGGATAAAGTCTTCCCAAAACTAATAAGATATTAATATGCAATAAAATTAAGCAAATATTTTTTAATCCTTCAAAATCAAATTAGACTGCCGACTTATTAACCTGTTAAATACAGCAAAATACAAAAACTGCCAAATGGACAGCTCTGTTTCCTAGAGAGTCACTGATTACTCAGTTCAAGATAGTCTTGATAGTCTCCCTGTCTCAAGACACAACTGTGCTATGATGTTATGGTGTATTTCTGCAAGATGCCAACATTCAGAGCACTTTGAAAATTGCTTGTCCATAATGATCATGCAGCATCGAGGGTATTGCAGTATAAATTATCGGGTTCAATCATCTAAACTAAAGCATAGCTTTAAGTAATTGTTTTATACATAGCTGTGTGATACCAGCTGAGCCTAACTGCCTTCAGTCACCACTTTTAATGTTAGCAGTTAAGCCGTCTTAAAGAAGCTTAGACATTCAGAAAATAAACTCTATCTGAACCCTCTGTTGCTCCCAGAAAAATGCCATTTGAATTTTAATGCTCTCATTCACAGACTGTCTAGATCCACCCAGTTTTATTTCACAGTTCCGTGGTCTGTATCAGACCTTTCTAGCAACAACTATTTACTGCAAAAATAGAGTTTCATGGCACGATACATGTATCTTAATCAAATTATGGATAACTGAAAAGAAATAATCAGTTTTCCACAATCTCAAAAACCTAGCAAAAACTTTCTGCCATGCGTTTTGTTCTTCTATTATTGAGGCACATATTGCTTTTGTTATTGGGAGGTGTGGCCAATACACTGGCACAGAACATCTTTATCAAAGCAGCTTCAGCCTCCTTGCATTTTTCCACGCTTGAATACATCAAGCAATCCTGTGTTTATCCTTGCTTCTGAACAAGACTGAATTGGATCTCTGCTTAAAACCACTCTTGGCCCAGAATTAAGCATCTTGGATGTAAATACTGAAATTTTCCTTGCAGTTCTTTCAATACAAAAATCATCAACATGTAATCTTTCTTTTTTGGACTTATTAAGTTAGCTTGATCCTTGGAAAAGAATTCCATTATCATTAGTACCACATCTGTGCAYCAGCCTTGCCATATAGAAGTACAAATCTGGCACATTTGTTTTACATTATTCATAGATAATGAGTTTACATCAGCTTGGTGTCTTTGTCGTGTTTTTTATAGTTCAAGCTGTCATGAACAAAGTTAACTCAAAAACATTTTGAAAGTGTTTGTACATAGAGACTTATCCTTGACACGTTGAATGTCAACATATTTGGCTTTATATAAAAATCTAGATATTTAAAAATTGTTGAACTATGGCAGAAGTACGTCTACATCTCGAGGTTATCTTATAAAGAATGTGTCCAGCATCTGCAAGGTATAAAATTAAGAATCTGAGATTTTAACCTAAATATATTTGATCATAGAGAGTCCAGTCAACACCAGTTCAGTATAGCAAAGATTAAAGAAGCAAATGCACCCTGCAAGCAGCTATAGGATGGAGGAACTATGACTTGTCAGGGCCCCAGCTTGCAATATGGGATAAGGACTATCTGGGAAAAAAGTCTTCTTCACATCTTCAAATCCCTGAGAGAACTAGGCAAGTTTTAACGAGATTGCAATGCCTGATTTTTCTGGATCACCTTGAGAAATTCAACCTTCATCTTTAATGTTTTTCTCTCATTTCTTGTAACAAAATTCTCCTTCAAAGGACTAAAAAATCATGTAAAGACCTACCGTCAAGGCTTTAAACTCACTGTCCTCTTTCAAATCTGCCTGGAAGCTGTGGGCAGGTTGCTTTGCGACTGTAGGTTTTACAATGGATCAGCTGTAGATGGCCTTTGCACCTCTGTGCTGGAATAGGCAGCATCTCTTCTTCCACAGCCAATGCAAATTATGCATTCTGTACTCTAGTGATTTTGACAATACCAAAATACTGTGATGAAGTCTGAATCCTAACCTGCACTGCCAAATGTCACAGCACTTCACAGATCCAGGCAAAACTAGAGAATTTAAGATGCCTGTTATGGCACAAATGTGACCCAGCAATCCTTATTACACCATTTACTAAAATGACTGCCTCACTTTTGTTTTTATACTGTTTACATTTTGTGCACCTTCTTTTTTTAGTAGTAAATAATTGTCTTGGAGCACTCTTGGTGTGCTTCTGGTCTTGTTCCTATTCCTTGACCCCAGTGGTTAGCCCAGTCAGAGGTGCAAATCTTTTTGAGACAGTAGAATTATTAAAAAACAACATAAAATAATACTGTTTCCCCATGTTTTCCCTTTTTTGCTCATTCAGGAATAAGTATTCTAATAAGATTAGACCTACAACTTGTTGAAGACAACAGGCACCTTTCTATTAACTTTAGAAAGTTACAGATGAGGTTTAGAAAGTCTAAGAGGGATCAGAGTGTACTGATCAGTCTACTTTTAGTCTGTATTAATTAGTGCCAGAAAAAAATGTCATAATTTTTGCAGGGATAATCTGATACTTGCTTTGACTGTTATGGAAGGCCAATCACAGAGCAATAATTCTAGATTCTAGATGTGGAATATATGAATATTAACTGCCCATGAGAACAATTTTGTTTCTGTCTCTGATGCTTTTGTTCCTCCTGCTGGTGAGTGCTATGGATCAAAAACCATACAATCTTTTAAGGCCTTGGTATATAAACAAAGGGGATTTTTGAAAAATATTCACTGTTAATGGTACAGGGATTATCAAGAATGAWATCCTTTTAGAACTTCATTTTGCATGCATTTCTAGAAACAGACCTGGAATCAATCCATGATTTGTTAAGCTGCTAGAGTCTTTTTGTTATTATTAAAAAAAATGCTTTTTCAGATCATACGTGATTAGAGTGGTATGTGATTAAAAGTATGAGTTTTATCATTGGATCTCTTTGTTTAAAATAAAGGCAATGGGTAAATCAAGAACAGTATGTAAGTGTGAAACCAAAGATTTTAAATTCTTTTTTCTATTAAATGTTTTACTCATCTATACTTAAGACTCTTTGTTCTCCCAATATGTTTTTAGAATGAAAATTGAGTGCCCGGGGACATAAATAGTGCCTTTTTCTCTGTGAGAAAGAATTCCATGGATCCATTGCGCCAATGCTATTAAGAAGCTATTTGATGTATCTGTCAGCACAAACAGGTGATGTGGCACCTATCAGAACAGAGTTCAGGAAATATTTGTGAGAAGGGATTAATCTGTGTCCATCCACCCAGTAAGAGTAAGGAAACAGGATTTGATCTGGATTTCAGAGTTTATTGTGAATCTTCTGTTGACATTAATGTGCTTTGGAAGAGGTCCATGATAACCGATACAGTACATTAACAGATCATCTTTCAGTGCAAAGGATGCATAGGCATATTGCAAACTGTAAGTGTATGTACCCTTCAAATGTATTCTGAAAGTGTATGACACTTTACAGGGACTGTAGAAAATGGATTACCTACTTGAAAATGTGGGGGGAAATAAGGTAGAGTGAAGTGGAGTTCTCAAAGTGGAGCTGTCCAGCGGAGTTAATGCAGTTTCAATCTGCTCTTTGAATGCCAAAACTTTAAGGAATTTTAATGCCTAGTATTGGGCTCCTCTCTTGTGTCAGTCAGTGAAGCAGCAGTGGTGGCAATGGTGGCAGCATTGGTGACCGAGGCAAGTCCAGGGGTGAGGGTTAGATCAAGCTGTGCAGAGGCATTCCCGAGCCCATGGATACCTGAGCAGCAGCCCCGAGCCCCGTCTGGATCTGGAAACCTTGACAGCCAACAGGCACGAAGAGGGCATTGCCACGAGCACCGTGGGAGATTTAAACGGGTCCAGGAAGCATGAGTGATCTGGAGTGTGAGGAACAGGGGCGTGGCACTGCAGGGAGGGTGTGGCACGGCAGGGAGGGTGTGGCACGGCAGGGAGGGTGTGGCACAGCAGGGAGGGTGTGGCACCGTGCTTTGTACGGCAGTTCGCACAGATGAGACAAACAGGAAGGGTTCCTCCAGAACCACCCGGGACAAGCCAGTAGAGGCAGATAAACAGGCTCAGTATCTGGTGAAGAACAGCGCAAAAAGATCCTTTCAGCCCCAGCCTTGTTAGCGTACTAGCGAAAGCTTCTTCAGTTGCAGTATCGACACGCTGCAGAGCTCATTCYCCTGCAGYTGCTGCCGTCCCCGAACCGGCCGTGTCAGAGGCCGCCAGCCACCTAGACCTGCTGATGGCTGGAGGAGCTCTCCAGGTCTCAGGCTGCCAGGAGTGCCTGATGCCTCTCTGCAAGGCTGGGCCTGACAAACTTCTCTTGCAGGAGGTGTGCTGTGGTTGAGGAGCTGTGTCACCAGAGGAGGGAGCTACAGGAGGAAGTGAACGGGCCACAATGTATTCAAGTGAATGAGCGAGAGATTGGTTATTTTCAGAAATGCTCTTGGCTCAAGATTCTCAGGAGTCTTGAACCTTCACTGTAGCAGAGAAGCAGATGGACTCAGAACTCCTCAAGGTAGTTAGTCAAGGGTCTGTTGAAGATGAAGGCTGGAAGCAGGTCGCTTCACATACCAGGAGGAAGGTTCCTCCTCCTCCTGAAAATTTAGCAGATAGAGCTGGCACCTTCTACAACACATATGAAGCCCTGGAACTAGAAGGCCAGGCAACTGATGAGGTGAGTGAAGGTCCTCATTGTCATAAGTGAAACCTGGTGAGATGAGTCCTGTGAGTGGAGTGCCCTGTTGGATGGTTACAGGCTTTTCAGGAGAGGCAGGGGAGTGGCACTGTATGTAATAGAAGGGGTAGAACATATGGAGCTCACAGTTGGCAGTGGCACAATTGAGAGACTCTGGGTAAGGATCATGGGGCAAACAAATAATGTGGATGTCATTGTGGGAGTCTGCTATAGCCCTCCCAGCCAGGATGATGATGCCAATGAATTATTCTTTGAGGAACTAAGGGATGCTTCCGAGTCAACTGCCCTTGTCCTTATGGGGGACTTCACCTTGACAGAAATAATGGGAAACATCACACAGATGGTGCATCCCAGGCCAGAAGATTCCTAAAAAACTTGGATGACGACTTTATGAAACAGGTCTTAAGGGAGAAAACTTGGAAAGATGCCCTCCTTTATCTGCTGTTAGTCAACAGAGAGGATCTCATGAGGCAAGTGGAGGTTGGTGACTGTCTTGGCCACAGCGACCATGAAGTRATCGAGTTTAAAATCTGTTGACAGGAGGAAAAGTGCCAGCAAAACCTCAGCTCTGGACATGAGGAAAGTAAACTTCAGGCTGCTCAGGGAAATAGTAAATCTTCCCGGAAAATATTTTTGCAGGTGCTGGTGTCCACCACTGCTGGTCACTTGTAAACCATCACCTCCTGAGGGCACAGGAGCAGCAATTCCCAAATGTTGAAAGTCAAGCAGAGGAGGCAGAAGGCCAGCTTGGCTGAATGGGAACCTTCTGTTGGAAATAAGGAAATAAAAGTGTATGCCCAGTGGAAGCAAGGTCAGGTGTCATGGGAAGAATACAGAGATACTGTACTGTCAGTGTAGGGAGAAAATTCGTGTGGCCAAAGCTCAACTGGAGTTGAAGCTGGCCAGAACAGCGGCATACAATAAAAAGAGTTTTTTTCGAATATATTAATGGCAATAGTCTGGAGAGCAGCACTGTGGAAAGCGACATGGGAGTCCTGGTCGACAGAAAGTTGAATGTGAGTCAGCAGTGCCCTGGCAGCCAGGAGAGACAACCGTGTCCTGGGGGACATCAGGCACAGCATCTCCTGCAGGGCAAGGGAGGGGATTGCTTGCTCTGCTCTGCTCTGCTCTGCTCTGCACTGGGGCGGCCTCACCTCGAGTGCTGGGGGCAGTATTGGGCACCACGATATAAAAAATATATTGATCTATTAGAGGGTGTCCAAAGGAAGACCATGAGGATGGTGAAGGATCTGGAGGGGAAGCCGTGTGAGGAATGGTCTGTTCCTCCTGGAGAAGAGGAGACTGAGGGGAGACCTCATTGTGGTCTTCAACATCCTTGTGAGGGGAAGAGGAGGGGCAGGTACCGATCTCTTCACTCTTTTGATGAGTGACTGGACTGGAGGAAATGGCATGAAGGTGAGTTGGGAGAGGTTTAGGTTAGATATCAGGAATAGGTTTTTCACCCAACAGAGTTCAAGAAACTTTTGGACAATGCTCTCAAGTACATGGTGTGACTCTTGAGGATGGTCCTGTGCAGGGCCAGGAGTTGAACTCCATGATATTGATGGGTCCCTTCCAACACAATATATTCTATAATTGCTATGATCTTTTGTGAACAGCAAATAAGGTCAGAGCAGATTTTTAAGGAACAAAATGGAAGAAGTTTAACTTCAGGTCTCAAACGTTTCAAGAAATTATAAGATACATAAATAAAGACAGAAAATATTTTGTATAAGGTTTGGGCTTAGGTCTTTTATTGTAAGTTGATAAAAGAATACTATATGTTTCATGAATGTTACATAAAAAAAAAACCACGAAACCAGAATTTGGTAGAAAATTCCAACGCACTTGGATGAGGATTCCAGCACCACAGATGACAGTTTTCATACTCACTGCATAGTATTCTCGTCTCAGAGGTACGATGCCTGGGCAGAAAAAGCTGAGTGCAAACTACATTCAGTCTTACACATTTCTTGCCTGCTCAATTGCACATGGCCTGTTTTATTCCAAGCTGTGTGCGGGGAAATTTCATCCTGCAGTTTTCAAAAGACAGAACATGAACCTGCTGGTGAATCCTACTGACAGAAATTAGGGGCTTGAAAGTAATCGGAAAGGATGTTAGAAACTAATTAATTCCCTCAGGCATTTCCCACTCTGCCTCTGAGTATGTCTGTACCTGGCATTGTTATTCACATATTGACTCATAATCACTGTATTTCCATGAGCTCCCTTTGGTGTTGTCATTTAAATACTGATATAGCTAAGAGGACTATACCATATGGTGGCATTGCTGCATTGGGTACAGTTAAATACAGAAGTGATGTGAGTTGCACGTATGAAGCTGTGGTTTTAGTATTCAGAATAACAACATAGGCCAGATTTTTCTGAAACTCTTACTTCTCATCAGGGTATCAAAACAGGGGTCAGATTTTCAACTTGCAGCTCCTTGTACAGGGACAATAATTGTTWGATTTTTCGGAAGAGTTTTCAGTCAAAAGTACTATGATCTTTTGATTATGTTAATCTGCTGTGACAATGAGTGCTGAGATGCTGCACTTTCCTCGTGGGCTGGAGATTTTTACTTCATGTAAATGTAAATCTAGATACTCATGGAGTCATCTGGGCTTGCTCTGCCTTTCCTCACTTACAGACATGTAACTCCATGAGCATAACTCCYGAATACACCACTCTAAGAGGACAATCAATTACATATGCAGAAAAACTTCTTGAGGGAGCAGAAAGATCAGAATGATCTTTCTGTGAATGTCATTACAAATTCCCAGCTACTGACTCTGCTTACTGCTCTTAACTGAGTTGTAATATTTTTCAGTTAACATTATTAAAAGTGGAATTCTGTTTTTCTATACATTTGATAATAGGAGATGATGAAGAACATGAGAAGAAGAGACTCAGGGGTGACCTTATTGCTCTCTACAACTACCYGAAAGGAAGTTGTAGCCGGGGGGAGTCAACCTCTGCTCCCAGGCAACCCRCAACAGGGCAAGAGGACATAGTGTTAAGCTGTACCAGGGGAGATTTAGACTGGACATTTGGAAGAATYTCTTCACAGARGGTGTGGTTAGATATTGGAATGGACTGCCCAGGGCAGTGGTAGATTCACTGTCCCTGGAAGTGTTTAAGGAAAGACTGGACATGGCACTGAGTGCCGTGGTCTAGTCGACAAGGTGGTGTTCAGTCACAGGTTGGACAYGATGATCTCAGAGGCCTTTTCCAACCTAATTCATTCTGTGATTACTACATGTCATTCTATCTAAACAACAGAAAAAAGATACACATGAAATAAAATATTTCCCTAGTTGGTACTTTGAAAGTATGTGATTCTTCTTACAAATGCACGTGTAAACTTTAGTCCTCACTGAATTATCAAAATAAGAATGTGACCAGTGCAGATATTGTAACATTTAGGATAAATTTATAATCCTTAGTTAGACAGCTAATTTCCTAATCTATCACTCTTTTTCAGATTTATCTGATTTCTTTTCTCAAAAAATCAGTAACAGATTATACTGCCCACAGTATTTGGTCATAGTATGACTGATRCTCGAGTAACACAATGTTACCAACTTGTGATGAAAACTTTCTAATAAACTGGAATATTTTCATGTGTAATTCTTTGTGACATWTGACACTATTTCTACAGTCATCTTTTCTCATGCTAACAACTGTGACTGTTGGTAGAACAGTAGAACGGCGCTTTTTGTCTTGTGCCCTCACCGTTTTTAAATGGATAGTCCTGGCATGTGTCTTGGAATATCATAGAATAGTACAGAATGGTTTGGGTTGAAAGGGACCTATAAATACCTATAGTTCCAAACCCCCTGCTGTGGGCCGGGTCATCTTCCACTAGATTAGGTTGTTTAAAGCTCCACCCAACCTGACCTTGAACACTATCCTCCTTCTTGACCCTGTCACTGGCTCTTGCATTATGCCAGAACTCTTATCTTGACTGAGCCCTTCTGTCCCCGAGTACTGTCTGCTTTGTCTCCTCCCCTGTCAAACACTGGAGTGGGTTAATGATACCCATTTTGCACACAYGTGTCTAGAGTCTCCTTAAAGGCAAACATGATTTCTTTACATAGATGTACTTAGTTTTGCATTCACTTTTCAGGCATTTCAATTAGGAGATTTCCAGGAATGTAGGCCAGAATGGAAGTGATCTTTTTTGATAGTAATTGAAAAAGATAATGAAACTTTTTTTTCTGTAACTGACTCTCATTGTAATTACAAGTTCTCCRAATCGCACTTAAATATGCTTACTTCCCTTCTTTTTTTTCCTAATTTATAAACGCTCTCAAGAAAATACTTCTGACAAATGGAGTTCATTCTAAAAGTGTGATTGAGGAATGTGTAACACTTTATGTTACACAAAATGAAGTCTGTTAATTTATAAAAAAAATGCATACAATGTTATACAAAAAATGTTATACAAATGTTATACAAAAAAATGAAATAATGTTATACAAAAAAAAAGAGTTTATCAGCTATTCACAGTAATTAACACTGAAATAAAAGTGCATATATCCAAAGCATGAGGTTGAATTCTTGACCATGTGTATGTATCCCAGACTTCAACAGGACCTTTAAGACTCAGCATCTATTAGTCCAGTCTACAGACCGTATCTATCAAGTGGTAATGTTTGTAATGAGTATTCAAAGGATGTTTATATCAAAATCAAGTGTAACTCCAACTTCTCTCTTATAGGGTGTGAAGACAAAAAACTATAATTCTCCTTTCACTTTAGGTGTTTTGCAGTAGTGACAACCCCTTAATGTCCAAGCAGCAGAAAATAAAGAAAAACACACGTTGCACATTTTTATTTTTCTCACTTGAATGCAAACTTATGCAGATATTAAGCAGTTTAATTTTTTTCCAATGATTCCTGAAAGCAATTTTCATAAAAACTAGATACTGTTTTGTCTTCCTGAACCACTGTTAGGACCTAACACTATTCATTTTGGTGTTAGTCTTTAATTTGTTCTGGGAACTTTAGGTTTCACAGAAATGGGACTTAGTCACCATGGAATAATAAGGTACACTTTGGGACAACATCCTTCCCTTTAATCTGCCGATTGTGTGATTAAAGGCAAGAAGGGTAGTAAATAATTCTCTAGGGAGATTTTATGCATGTATAAACGTGTCTGGAGGAGTGGAATGGTGTTGCTCTAAAAAATAAGGCTTTCTTTGTTTAAATCTTATTCTGGGGTTTAGTGCAAATAGAGGAATAAGTAAAAGTCATGATTGTCTTCCGTTGATGTAAGTGATGAGTTACTTCATTGGCATCTCTGTGAAACCAGTGAGGTGAAAGGAAAATTGCAACATTTCATTGCTAATATATTTGTGAAAGGTGGTAATTGTACCTATGCAGCTGAAGGTCATACCAGTCTGCCCTGTTTCAAAACTCATTTCCTGCTCTTTTTTCCTACAGATGATTCAAAATCACTAATAAGATTTAAGAAAAAGAAAACTGTGCACAGAAACAGTATAAAACATGGGAAGTGGGCATATGTGTGCATGTAAGGAAACAAAAAATATAGCCGAGATCTTGAAGGTTTGCATATGCAATTATGCACAGGATGTGAGTGAGTCTGTGCAGGTTTGCATTAAAGCATGAAGTATTAGCACACTTATCCTCTGACAAAGGCTGACTAGAAATGCAGGCTATGCAGCCCCTGTTCCTTCTTCTGTCCTGCAGATCTATGGATAGTTTATTAACAGAGCTAATCATATATAAAAACACAAAGCCCCTCACTGGCTGGCTGGGAGCAGTTCCTCCTGAGAGACTTACTCTTTTAAGGCAGCATGTAGAAGCTATCTTTGCTGCCACATCCCTAGGGTTTTGCCACGTTCTTCATAGGCCCACTTCCTGGAGCAATGAGAAGCTTCATTTTCCTTAAACTGAAGTGTCCAGTGCTGCAAGGATTGTGGAAAAATTTAAAGACCTAACTTGACTGGACTGAAAACCCGCAATGTCAAGATGTAAAGACAATCATATTTACTTCCACTAAAAATCTCATGACTTTTTTAACCGGCTCTTTAGTTTTGAAATATTTTTGAGCCTGGCTCAAAATATACTTGGATTTGCTAGTGGAGAGCTTACTTGCATTTTTTGATTTTTCTATTATTATTCTGGCAACTGAATGAGGAAATGCTAGAACCTGCCTACGCTGGTCAAGCACAAACACACAGGCTCTCATAATGTGCGGAGGTTGGGTGGAAACCTGTTAGCAGAAAGTGAGGACAGTTAATAGGTACAGGTACTCTTGATACCATTTTACTGAGCCTATTGAGAATATTGTGTTAAATAGCACAATATTTACAGCATGATCAAATAACAGCAGAGCTTGAATAATGTTTCCAAAATAGGTAGGAAGATTTTGCTTGCTTCCATCCTTCCCATTCGATTAATCTAAATTCTAGCTCTCTTTTATTATATTATTATGTGGAAATATATGTCTATTCTTGGCTCAGTTTCTATTAGTGAAGTTTTGAAGTAGTTATTGAAAATATGTGAAAGAAATCTTAAAAGATCAAGAATATTTTTCGAAAGAAGCTTCACTACAAGCTGCGGTACATTTACAAAAAAAGAAATGCCATACTGACACGGAACATGAGCCCATCAAGGACAGTAATCTAGCTCTAACAGAGGTAATAAGAGATGCTATTTTGGGAGACTAATGGTGATTAGCAGTAGTCCCTTCCTTTTGGTGACATACAGCATTCAAAACCTCTGTATTAGTGAAGTTAGAGAGCATGTCCTTGCTTATTCTGTTTAGTATCTTTTTCTCCCACACTGGATTTCCACAACTTTCTTTATGATTCTTTATTATTCAGCCGATATTATTTGTCTTCAAACCTCCTGTTGCAAAAATTTCTACAAGTCATGTATCCACTGTGTAAAGTACTTTCTATTGTCTGGTTTGAATTTTCCTTCTGCTAACTTCACTTACTGCTCAATCAGCTGGTACAGTGGGGGTTGGTGAATAACAGTTCCACATGTACCCTAAATTCATCGCTTTGTAGATACTGCAAACCTTTGTCATATTCTGTTTTCTTCTCTTGAAACTGAAGAGTCCCAGACTCCTTGGTGTCTCCATGTAACTCAACGGCTTTACCTCTTTACTCATTTTATTTGCTCTTCTTTGTACTTTCTCTAACTCCACTGACTTTTCTGAGATGCAGAGGCTGGACATACACACAATATTCAGGATATGGGCATATCAGTGTTTCAAATAGTAGCAAAATATTTTYTTTTTGTTAGCAATACTTTTTTGTTTTTTCTCAAATACTGTTCCTGATGATGCCACTCCTTGTCATACAGATAATTCTACTCAGATGACAATAATGAATTCAATCACTCTTCTGTGTCATACCTCTCATTTCTGAGCTCAGCATCAGGTAAACGCAATTTGGATTATTTTTTTCCTCCTTAAAATTTTCTACTCTAAAGCTTATCTATTGCTTTTTTTCCTATTTACTCGCTGTGGTTCTTTTGATGATCCTTACGAACACCATGGTATTTGATTTCCCAAAATAACTCACTATCATCTGTGAAATTGGAAATTTCATAATTCACTCCCTTTTCCAGATTACTGATGAAGATCTTGAACCAAACTGGTCTGAATACAGATTCGTTAATGACCCCTCTATCAACTCTTGACCTCTTCAAAAGTGACTATTGAACCCCCCAGTTGCTTCCTATCTCACCATTTTTCAATCCACAAAAGAATTTTTTATTCAACTTTAAAGTAGTTTTATTTCTACAAGAGTCTTTGGTTAAAAAAAATTGTCAGAGGGTTTTAGAAAAGAAATGTCTTCAGACCAGTTGATCCCCTTTGTCCACACATTCACTGGCACACCTGGTAAACCACAATAATGAAAACTCCACCGGTGAAGCAGGAATACCCCTCACTGGAACCCTCCCAATAAATCACCTTCATTAATATGTTCAGGGACCTTTTATTCATCACAGAATCAGTGGTCTTGTTATGGGTGGAGGGCAGATTCACCAGATTGTAGGTCCCAGGACCTGTCCATCCAGACCTCCCTTTAAAGATGGAAGTGCTTAAACACCACTTCTCTGGTACAATAGACTACAAACTTTTGTAAGATACTCTTCAAATTCTCTTATTCCTCTTAATTTTTTTTTTAATATGTCATGCATTTCAGGCTTTTCTTTCTTCTCCTTTGTACAGGCCTCCCATTTTTTAACTTCCATTGTGTTCCTTAAGATAGTAACTTTTTCCATTTCCCATCATTTGCTCTGATAGCTTTTCCCTTGAGCCTTGAAGATATTTCATTTGATGACTTCATTTTCTACTGGAATTGCACTACACAGTTTAAGTGGGCTTGCAAGACATACTCCAGGCTCTTGCTTGTAGAACTATTCCTTACAGGACATTTTTGTTGGCTGGTTGAATTTTTCATTTTGTTTTATTTTATTTTTTAATGTCTCTTTTTTCATCTAATGCTGTTTCTTGAAACAGAAAATAATCTTTCTGCAGGATTTATTTGTCTTTTTCACTCATGATACAAAATTAATTTCAACTATATTGTGAACGTGGTTACGAAGTGGCTCACCCACTCGTAACTCTTGAGTGAGAGCCTGTGCCCCTACTGAGACCAAGTTCAGGGTAATGCCTGTGGGGTTTTTTTCCTCTGGCTCTGAAACAGGTGGACATAGGAAGGAGCTTTTTATTGCATTAAAATAAATTTCTTCATCTCATCCTTATGAGGCACTGAACTATATCTAGATAGTTAAAATCTACTGTCATTTTATCTATCTTAACTGCAGAGTCTTCAGTTTTACTGAAGAAAGTGCTATATTTTTATTATCAAAGTGCTGGATTTCACCAACAGATTCCTCAGTGCTCTTCTTTTCCCATAATATTATACTTGAACTTCCCACAATATTATATTTGAACTTAGCATTATATCTCCTGCATTGTGCCTCTCTCACACCCTCTTATCCCCTCTTTACTTTTCAGTAATAAAATTGATGTCTTAGTACCATAATAATCTTGTTTACCTCCCTTCAATAATCTCTGTGATGTGTTTYCTGTCAGGTTTGCTGCTGGTGCCAACCATTCCAATATTTCTATCATTTTTAGACTTCTACTATTGCTGTAGAAACATCTATAATTTTTGGTCTTGCTTGGTRTTGCAAGTGCTATTCAGCTGGCACCCTAAGCAGACTGATTACCATTCTCCTTTTATCACAGTTCTCTATTTACACCTCTTCTGACCTTTTTGGAGGTGTGTTGAACATTAGCCACATCCTTCTTGAGGATTGCATCAGACTGAACCAAGTGCTCCTCAATGCCTGTCAGCTTTCTCTCTGCTTCTAGTGTAGACAATCCTCTATGATTGTTTTAACTGCCAGTGCCACTAGCTTTGGTTAAAGTAAAGCCTATTTTTCTAGGATACAACATTCCCAAAACATTTATCAGTTCTTAATACAAACCCCTCTGTTCTATACCTTTGAGTCAACCCTGCCCTGAGGCTCTAGTCTTCTTCCCAGCTCATGGGCCTTACACTGGAACTGGCTGTATTTCAGAGGTCACAGAGGCCAGTGTCCTGCCCAGGTGCCTTCATTTACCATAAACGCTGTTTCTCCTGTACTTCCACAGGTTGTTGGTACCAGCATGGACCGAGGACAGCAGCTCTTTCYCTGCTCCTCAAACCAAACTAATCAAAGTAAACCAAGACCTTCTGAGGTCTGCTGCTTTTCCGCCCCACTGCAAAATGCTGTGCGATCCTCTCCAGTGCCACAAACTTGGCTGTCCACGTGTTTAGGAAGCAAGAATCCCACTCCCACCACCTGCTCCTCCCAGCCCTGAAGAGCCCCAGTGCAGGAGAACCCTGAGCACAAGAAGACACCATGGCAGCAGCTGGGTGCTGAATCTTAAGGAGCCCTCTTCCCCTGAGACCTGCATACTCCTCAGCAACACAAGGCTGTGGGGGAAGCAAGGACGTGTCTCTGGACCTCGCTTGTGAAACTTTGACTCTCCTAGCTGCTCCTGTTCTTCTTCGCTGAACTAGGGAGAGCAACCCTGTTCTCCCAGGCTAGGGTTTTGCATCCTATCCACTTGTAAATATCGCTCGCTGGGAAGACACTCTCACCTGCTCTACCCTGAGCAATGGATAAGGGATTTCACATCCTATTGCRGGGTTTCTACTTGCACCTTGAGCTTGAAACATGGTTTTGAAAGCATACAGTAATTTATTTTCCCTTCTAATTAGATAATGAAGATTATGTTATCCTCTTAATCTATTTTATCCTAATTAAGCTAGTTAGCACCAAAGTCAAATTTGGCCTGAGACCTCCCGTGCTTATTCACCTTCCAGGAGCCATCCTGACAAGCTGTCGGAATTCCTGAAGGCACTGCCATTGTTCTCTTCATTTCACTGTCATTTATGGAGGCAAAATTGATGCAAAATGCTTCCCCACCTTGATGCGAAAAGATTTTATTTCCATATCTACATATGGGTGTCTACAATTGCTCAACATGTAAAGAATTACTGAAATAGACCTAGGGTGTTTGCATCCTTTTTTCCCTATTTTTGCTCTAATCTTATTTCCTGCATGAATTTATTTTCAAAGCAGAAAGAGTCTGATTTGGTTTTAATAAATGTTAAGAGTATGGATGAGAAGAATATGATTTGTTTTCATTCAATTTAATTAATTTAGCATGATATTACATGATTTCTGTGAATTTGCATTGATCTACCTCGAATGCAACAGATTATTTTTTAAAACTCTATGAGTGGTTTATACATTTTGTTTATGGCTGTATCCTCAACAGCAACAAACTGATATCTTGTTGTTACATGATTGCTTCTCACTGAGGATTTCGCTCTGTAATTTTAGATGAGGGTCTCTTCACCAACAACAGCAAGCCACTTTGAGACATATATATATATATATATATATACAAGCCAGATGCTGGTGAAGTTCTTTACTAGTGAAAAGAACACAGCTTGAGGCCTTCACTTTCAGTTATACACAATGGCTCAGATATCTAAAAGCTAGTTGCCTAGATAAAACCAGGTATCTAATCTTATTTCATAGTAATGGTGAGAAATAGTCAGGAAATGTTGTGTTTAGATGCTTATCCCTAGAAAGAAAGGAAAAGGAAACTGGCAATGTCTCCAGACCTGCTGGAGCAATATAAGAAATGAAGAGAACTAACAGCAACATGCTAGAGATGATATCTGTAAATAGACAGTACTGCTGTGGTGAATTCAGAGAAAGAAAAAGAATAAAAAAGGATGTGCAAGTAAAGAAAAGTTTCAGATCATCAGATCATGGCTATAACAATTTTCTTTGTTAAGAAACCATGCCAGCCTATACCACACATGACTAGAGAAAAAAAGAAAAAAGAGGAAAAAAAGCGGGACAGCATGGGTGCAGGAGAGGACACACACAAGAAAATGATAGAACTTTGGAATTATATGGCACATTTATAAATTTTCAGTTTTCAAGTGCCATCCCCGAGGTGATGGCTGTTCTGGATAAGTACATCCTGAGGCACAACCTATCAAGTTCCCAACTCAGGTCAACAGCTTGAACAAAATAATGATAATATCTACTTTTCTTCAGCAAGCTGTGATTTTGGCTCTGCAATTTCTCTTTAAAAGCTCTTCAGAAATGAGAGCCACAATTACAATTCAGTTGTTGATGCACTTTTTTAGTAGCTGTATTATCTTTCTCTGATGCTTCACATTCGTTCTGACTTAAAAGCTCGACACACTCAGAAACAAATTGGAAATATATTTCAAGACAACACAGTCTGACTTTGAGTAGATGTAATTTCAGGCATGTAAGCATGGAAACGAAGCAGCAGCATTTTTCATTACTAGCCTTTAGAAACTTAAGGCAACTCCATAAGGATCAAAGACTGAATGAAGATATAGTCACCAGGGATGGCTGGCCCTCTGGAGATGGCACCAACCTCACCCTACATTACCCCACGCCAGTACATTGCTGAACAGCAAAGCTTTGAGGGCTGGGGAGAATAATTTTAGGAGCCCCGCACAGAAATTCAGAGAAGAAAACAGACTTGAGGAAGACAAAAGGAAATCRAGAAAATGAAAAGAACATGGCTAAATATCTCCAAAGAGCAAAATCGTTGCCCGACACAGGGCAGAATGGCCCTTGGCATTTGCAGAACTGTGCCTGCATTCTGCTGACATTCTTTTTTCATTATGTGCAGTTTTCCTGAAGAAAAACTTGGATAAAGAGTTTAGAAATTTCCATGTTCATAARACATGGAATTACTTGATCCCACTGATACAGTCATTGCACAGAGATCAGTGAGATAGAGAACAGTCATTAAAAGAGAACAATTAATGGTACATTTGTCAGTTTAAACAGAAAATAAATATTTCTACATTCATTACAGACACAGYGTGTTTTTCTTGCTGTTGCAATGTAAAAATGCAGTTATGTCAACCTGCCATGATTTCCTGAGAATACATTTTCAAATATGTATTCTAACTACATGCTTTTATATTATAAAAGGCTGTAAGACATCTTAAGTTACATTAAAAATGCTGCAGAGATTTCCAGAATGAGGTTAGGAAGTTGGGCAAAGTACTCTGTAAATGTAATCAAAACAGAGTGGGAATAAAAATAAACTGACATCTGAGGATTTAATGTAAGTGTAAAGAAAACCAATTTAACATTCCTTTCACTATAAATTCCTGAGAGTTATAGAAGAAATCCTTGAAGTCTTCAGGTAAAGATTCAGTTAAGGGCTGATCTAGTATTGTCAAGGAAGGAGCTATCCTGCCCTTTTACAACTAGTCTCTTCCCCTGACGCTTGTGGCACTACCAGAGAACAGGGGAGGAAACGTTGTCTTTCTACCTCACCTTTCTCCCTGAGGATATCAAGTACAGAGGGGGATAAGGTGAGAGCCACCACATGGGTAGGCATTGCCCAGCAGAAAAACCTTTCCTCAGCACCACAGCAAAATTGAAAGAAGCAGGAGCCCAGTGCAAGTCCCCTCAAGATCATGAACACAGGAGCTGCCCTTTAGACAGGGCAAGAGCAAAAGTGTGACAGTTTTGTCTGGGAGGAGTGTTTCCAGGAGGAGCTGCATAAATCTCCAGTCTTAAAAGGGCTGTAGAATAAACACAGTTGTACTGCTTTGGGAGGAAAGAGTTAAAAAAGAAAAAGAAAAAGAAAAAGAAAAAGAAAAAGAAAAAGAAAAAGAAAAAGAAAAAGAAAAAGAAAAAGAAAAAGAAAAAGAAAAAGAAA
>JACAXG010000018.1:2767560-3236393 GCA_018881555.1 Amblyornis subalaris | reverse complement strand
AGAAAAAGAAAAAGAAAAAGAAAAAGAAAAAGAAAAAGAAAAAGAAAAAGAAAAAGAAAAAGAAAAAGAAAAAGAAAAAGAAAAAGAAAAAGAAAGCTGTCTTACAATTGAAGTGGAAACTACAGCCACTATTTTTTCTTTGAATAATAAATCTCATGACACACATGACTGAGGCAGGAGACCAACATTTTGACCAAAGTCAGAGTACCAGTTTGTACAGTGGGGTAGATCATGGAGCTGGGAGAGAGAAACCCCTTGTGCTCAATCAAAAGTTGAATTCTCTCTGTATCTCCAAGACACTTGGGATTAGTTTCACTAATACACATTACTACTTTATTTTCTTCTTAAAAGAGAAATCACAAGGCAGAAAGGAATAGTATTCTCCATAGAAAAGAGGCTTTTTCCCTTCCTTTCTCTTCAAACAAGGTGAGTAAATGGATTTGCATTTTAAAGTAATATTGGGGGAATAGAATGAGCATTTTCTAGAGTAAGGACTGTATCACTGAAAGTTCACTGGCTAGAACAACAAAATGGCAGGGAGTGAGGGGTGGGGGGTAGGGATGGAAATGAGTTTTATTATCTGAACTTTGAATCAAAATGGCCAGAATCTGGCATCCAACCACATACTGAATGCTTCCCTAAAGGAACAATCCTATACTGAAGTGAGGTGAAACGAGGCAGCCTCAGCTACTGAAATGGAGATTGCACAATGAAATTTGCTTAATACTTAAGAAAACTTCTTGCTGTGGGAAGAGGGAATGGAGCGTTTCTAGAATTCCTAGAATTATTTTTTTGATAACAAATGAAAAAAACTGAAAAGATGCATTTTGGCTTTTAGAAAACTTTGCACATACCACAAGTATTTATGTGACTCACACATTATAGCAGAAAAGTAAGGTATATTTTTTCCTACGTTAAATTTTGGTGAAAAAATCTTAGCTGAATGACATAGTAATTTTTTTCCAAATTCCATACAGTTCTTGCTGTTGATTTTTTCTGGTGATCTCTAAGAGGGAAATTACAAGAACAGTGAATCTGGAATGATGCACAAGGAGCTAAAAGTCATTTATTATCCTTGACATAACTATGACATTTCTTTGCTTTGTTAATAGAATGAGATTCTTTGGCCTGTTATGCTAAAACAAACAAGAAGATAATCAGGTAAATTTGGGAATACAAATAGCAAATTTTTGGTTAGGAATATAAAGCAATTTAAGTCATGAATGAAGTTGCATCTAAGCATATTTAGACTGCTGGGGAAGCTAAAGAAAACCAAAAGCAAAAACCGAGGCTAAGCCACTTGTATGCTAAGATGGATGGAGAGCAAAATTCTGTGTGCAAATTCTCATTAATTCAAATCAGGATGAACTGGTACCCTTTGATGGATAATGATCAGAACAGAAGACTGCAAGAACAGAACAAAAGGAAATAAGTAAAAATATCAACCTTTGAAATCATCAAAATACACACTCAAGACAAACATACCATTGAACCCAGGAAATACTGATCTGGTGGAAAATAAAACCAAAATTATAGGGGGATATCTCCTAGGACATCTGGTTTTGCTTTGAAGAAGATTTTATCTGAACAGGAGTGGAAAAACTTTGTCGGCAGGAGATAAAACATGCTAGTAATCAGAAGTTAAACTAGATAATGAAATAAAATGGATTAGGATTTGTGACAAAAGTAGTAATCAGCATGGGAAACAGCAACAAAAATGCTTAGACCTTTACGCTTCTGAAACAGAAGATTCTTAACTCTAAAATTTGTTTCCATCTCACATCAAGCAGGTTCACTGAATTCCAAGGACCTAATTTTCCTAAGGAGCAGTGTCATTTTGATTTATGCTTCAAGCACCAAGGAAGGAAATAAAAACCCTGTCTTTTTACCATCAACATTGTAAATGGATCTGGCTCGTGGTTCTCATCCAAGTTTATCTGCATTCTTTTCCCAACATAAATCACTGATTTTCATTTGGATTGTGGAATGCAGAAGAATAGTGTATTCATTCATAATGTTAAATTTCCACTTCTGAATTACGTGGAAAGTTACTTCTAAAAAGCAGCTGTTTTCAACTATTTTTCTATATAATTTTTCTTGGTCAAATTTGTATTTTAAAGGATACTCTCTTATAGATTTAGTTTAAATTGGAATAAACTCTAAAGCAAGAGTTTTTCCATCAGTGATATAGCCTTCCTTGGCCATATTAAACTAAATCTATTAGACAGGCAAACATGTGAAAATATATTTATACAGGAGAAAATGTATATTGTTAATTAAAACAAGACTTTGCAACATCTAGTGCTAACAACTAATCACTAGCTCTTTAGACACTTAGCAAAAAGAAAAGCAGAATTTTACCATGTGAAAACAGAGGCTGGTAATTAATTTGTAAATATTTTGAAAGACTTGCAAAGAAATCAACCCAACAATAATGAAAAATTACTTTTAATGTACACAATCATGTCCATGTTATATCCTCACCCATTAATCACTTTTGAGCTTTACAAACTACTGCTGCCAAGATATTTTGAGCTTTACAAACTACTGCTGCCAAGATTTTGGTCCTATATTCAGACCAATTCAGGAACAATTCAGTGTAGAGATGCACGATTTCTTAGTGATCCCAGAAGAGCCTTACAGATCTGTACCTGAATGTAAAAACACCCTCCTTAAGGCCTCAGGTCCCGAGCTTTGCCCACTGTTCACTATAGGAATATCAGAGATTTGGTGCATCATCTGCCACACCAGTATTTGCCATATAAGCAATTGTCCTGCATTCAAACATGAAATTTAAGGCAGCAAAATTCCAATCCAACCCAAACTTTCTCCTGAGTTATTTTCCCCTTGTCTGTAATTACTAGTAAGGCTGGATAGCATCCGACTTGGACAGATTTGAGTGTAGCCACTGAGTCCAATCCTCAGTCCTGCTCACAGGACTGGGATTAGAGATCTGGCAAAACTGGGAGTTAAATCTGGCAAAAACCTGTTCATTTGCAAATATATTTGTATATACACTTGCTATGTCTGTATGTAAATATATTCTGAACACAGTTAGGAAAACATGCTGTAACTAGGTTCACACATTCAGACCACAACATAAATAAATTCTTGGTGATAATTAATTTTAAATGTACATCATATTCTGATAATGATATTGTAAATGAAAAGAATAAAGCAGTGGATAGAAGAAAAAAACACAGAAAATAATCCAAGTATTCCTGCATTTTAGGTCAGAGTTCTAGGGTGCTGTATTCTATAAATTCATGAGGGGGAGGAATTTAGTGACAGGCCAAAGTCTTCAGGCCTTAATTAATGTCATGGGGATGATAGATCTGCAGTGCACTCATTGCATTTCATACAAATGACTATGCAAGTCACCTTTGTTAAATACTAACTGCTCTGTGGGAAGAAACAAAACAGTCACATACATGAAATTATAATGCAAAAGAATAGGTCTTAGACCATAATTTTCAAAGGTACTTAAAGTGATAAGTTTAAATTCCATACGATTTCAATATTTTTTAGGTATCTACATCTTGAAGTTGTACTGAAAACCTCAGGTTCAGTGCCTGCTTTCTTCTAGGCTACACCTGATCAGTTTATGAAATACAGGGTGATATTAATGGTGTTAAAATTCCACTCCCATTTCTAATGGTTCTGTTAAAACCACATTGGTATCTGTTTTAAGAAATAGCAGGTAATACATGATTGTTTGCTGGCTTCAGCTGGTGGATATCTTTCTCTTTTCATCTGAACACTTAGCTAAGAAACCACATCTCATTTTACCTTTCATGCTTGCAAATTATCTTTATTGGCAACACTTATTTACAAAGAGACAGGTGATTTTTTTTTTTTCAGTGAATAGTGTTCCATGGAGCATAACTGGTGTTTTCAAAAGATTTTTGTATATAAATTTTACGAACATGTGAAAGCCATGTGATTTCAGGACAGCCTGATTACGAACTTAAGCTCATCTTGAGACCAAAGATAGTATGCCAAACCTCCACAAAACTGCATCTAGGAGGCTTTAATCATCTGGAATAAGTCTATCATGTCCTGATTTACTCTGCTCTCAGGAAAAAAAACAGCAACCCAAACCAAACCAAAACCAAGGGCTATCCCATTTTTCCAGTTGCATAACATGTTTTAGGTATTTGGTGAAGTTTCTGTCTAAATCTGAATGCAGACTTTAAAATGAAGCAGAGGTACGTGCATCACTGCAGAGCTGTAGCAAAGCCCAGCTGGACCAGGGCTGAGGGTGCCCAGCCGTGCGTGTGCTTCAGGAGAGCAGCTGAACGGGGTGTCCAGGAACAGCTGAGCCGCCTCGGTGGGTGCGTTGCTGGGTGCAGGCTGTGGCGGTTCAGGAGCTGCTTCCCAGCTGCACTCAGGGACGGTGCTGTGGGAGCCGCTCCCTCAGGAAAAGGGCAGGGCTGCAGCTGGTGCTGCCTGTGACATCTCTCCTCCCAGACATGACAGCACAGCGGGGCCCACACCCTGACCTGTGACAAACAGTCGTCCATGTTCATCAGGAGCTTCAGAAAACAAACAATGTCACCTGTTTAGACATCAACTTTATCACATGCAATCTCCTGTTGAATTACAGAGGTCTTTTGTTTACTTCTTTAATCAATATGTTCATCCATAACTACATCTGACTCAAAACATAAGTCACTGATCATACTACTCATGGAAATGTATTTCATGTATTCAATATAGCTCAACATCAGTGATAAGCCTTTAAAATGATCTGTTTTCACTTTGAAATCAGAACACCACAGCTTTGGAGGGAAAATTCATATTAAGTATCAGACCAAATCTCTCTGGATGGTTGTCAAAGGGGCAAGGTGGTGGTTACAGCACCAGCCAGGAGTTTTTCAGAGGCTCAGAAGCAGTAATTTCTCATACTTTGCATTTTTCAAGGGGTCTGAGCATTAGCAGACCACTCCATAACCCGTAGTTATCTTGTTTTTACTGAATGTTAATCTTACAGGAGGAGGAGATTTTGTTACAGTTAATGTTCAGGGTCAAAATCTAAGTTCGGAATCGCAAAAGTTTGCTATTACAATGCAAATATATAGTAACAGTTTTAAAATGAGGATCACAAATGTTTCATTTCTTTGTGTACATGCCACAGGGTGAGAAAATATTGCGTCATCGAGTATGTAGTGGAAGATCTGCCACAAGGCTGTAAATTACATTGAATTGTCAGAGCCACAGGTTTATTCTGCACACGAGTTCAGGAAGGAAATTCACACTTTGCATCAAACACACTACTTGATTAACTTCACCAGCACATTACTATGCCCCATGTCTCTAAAAAAAACCTCCCAACCACTCAATCTCTTGACCTAGTAATTCAATGGCTGTAGTATAAAATGTGTGCCAGAATAAGTAAGGTCATKTCTTTACTTGTTGGTTAAATAATGATAATCTAGTGTAGGCCCAGCTCTCCRACATTTCTCCTCAGCTCTTTTCATCTTGTACGAAAACAGAACAGTGTGTCCTGTCCGTAGGGGCTGACAGTCATAACCAAATAAGATAAGACAGGGCCAGATGACCCATGAAGCACGGAGATAATGGTGGTTAAATTGATAAGCAGTCCACGCATAGTCAATTGCTCACAAGATCTTGAGCATCACAGTTTTCCTTGATGAACACGGAGTGCTGAAGGAGTGATCTGAGAGAGGATAAGGAGGCATTTTTGTTAGTGCTCGGTAAGGGGGGAGGGTTGTCTGAGAATATGTTCATGCTGGAAGATATAACAAGTAAGCAAAGGAAACTGGCACCAGAGGTGGATTGCAATCTGGGAGTGAGCAGCTTGACATGACCTGAGAACCACAGGAAAGGAGGAAAGCAGGGAAAAAAAACCCAGCCCTTTCTGTGCAATGCGGTGGAGGAGAGAGTGCTCAGGGGCTGAGAACTTGTATTGTGGTATTTGAGAAAGGTGGAACTGATAAACTGAGGAGGATGGGATAGATTATAAAATAATGGCCTGACACCAACTGCTGGCCCAAAGTGACAGCAGGTGTCTATTTGTAACCACAACCTCAGGGCTTTAGAACACAGGAGTGTGAGAGTATATTCCCCAGTCTTTTAAAATTTAAAAATGTGGAACTGCTGCTGCCTATCTAGTTTATGCAAGTCCCTTTACTGTAAGAAGATCTTTATTTCAAAAGCAAGACACAAAATTTCTTAAGGATGTGATACTCAACATGGAAAGTGCCTCAGCAAACAAGCCTTGAAAGCTCCAATTGCAAATGCAGATTTAGGATGACAAAAGTAACTTGGCTCAACAGTGTTTCACCTCTTGTTGGTGCCTTATCACATGTTTTGACTCTATTTCAAATGCAAAATTTAACTCTGTGTGTTGTGATCTCCCATTCACGTTCAGAAAAGCCAAACTGAAGGCTACAGTGCCCCCTTCCCTATATACTGGTGGGGATAGCACCTGATGGGGTAAGATGCAATTTGCATAGGAGGCAATCTGCACACACAACCCAAAGCACCACTCCAAAAAGATTTTCTGAAGTATCCCTCAGACTGGTGAAATGCTGACAGGGTAGTCTTTGCACCAATATCTGCTTAAGGAATTATCTCCCTTTTACCTCCCTGCTAGGTGGTCTCCTCCTTGTGCCTCTCATGGCACCATGGGACCCCTCAATTCTGCCAACTAATTCACACAGCTGTGCCATGAACCAAATGACTGAGCCAGTTTTTTGAGCCTGTTCACAGCAGTGTTTTTAAGTGCCACATGGGGCACTTTGGCATGTGGACAAGACTAAGCATAAAGTCCAGAGGTACTGGCTGCGAAGAGACCGGTTTCACCACTGTGAACAGAATCCTCTTAAACTATGGCCTCATCCTTTAGTTAAGCTGATTCTGGAGATGGGTGAAAGCATGAACACTTTCTTCTCATCTTTTCCGAGGTAAATGTCTTGAAACTAAGTCAGGAACAGAAGGGGAATGAGGGCCCTAGATTTTGGTATGTTTTTTGCAGAGCATCTGAGAGCCATGCCTGACAATGGCTGTAACATCTTGACCTTGCTACAAGCAGTGACTGACTGTAACACCAGTGGAGTTACCAGACATCAAGTAGGTGCCAAGGGAAGTCTAAAATAGGCTTTTGTTACTTTGCCCCTTGGGTGGAATTAAGCTATTAAATACAAGAGACACAGATTATCTGTTTTACAAATGAGCTAAGTTCGATCTGAAATATTTTACAGACTTTCAGCTTTACTACCGACTTCAGCAAAAGTTGTTGTCACCTAAAGAGCGATGAACATGTAGGCGACTAAAGCTGTTTGCAACCCACACAGTCTCTTCACACCCAGGTTGCCACAGAYACCAAGACCTGGAAGCATGCTCTGAGAATGGCTAACATGCCCCAGCAGCACTTAACTGCCAGACGCAGTCAACACCAGGCTGCAGGAGCGAGAGATGGGTCTCATGTCGTGCATAATTTCTTACTGCTGGAAAAGTTATAGTCCTAGGTTCAGAGCTCTGTGCACTCAGAGGCCATCCTAATCTATTTAGCCTCTGCTACAAGGTTACAAACTTCTGAACAAAGGTCAGAGTATTCCCGAGACGCTTTCAGATCCAGAAAAACAGTAGGAGAGTGAGAAAATCAGTGCTCTATTGTTTGACTTGGCAGCAACATTTGATCAGCTGCTAGTCACAAGTAAAAAGGCTCAAAACAGACTTTGATCAAAATAATGATTTTTGCATGTAAATTCTGCTTCAGAAAAAAAAAATGAAAACAGGACATCTAGAATGTCAAATGACAAGAAAAATGTATCTAATTCTCAAAGATATACTGTAGACAGAATAGACTCACATGAAACTTCTGGTATGTCCTAGTCAGAAATGTTTTCTTTTAAGGCATTTGCTAATTTGGAGAATAGATACAGAAATAGTATAAATATTATAAAATTTATATATAAATATAAAAAAATATAGGGAAGGGTTCTGAAGTGGGAAAAGAACCTTTATATACCCACAGAGACAGAGGTAGAAATATGTTCGTGTTTGTGTCTGTGTATGTACACATCTGATCAGAAAACTTTAGCCCTCTCTGGCTGTGAAGGAAAAGCAGATGCAGTTGTGGAACTCAAGTCCATTTCTCATTGAACTCTGGTTCACACCACTTGTACTACAGTTGAACCAAGTGCCATGCATAATAGGGAACATGTTAGTTTAACAAATGAATCTAGCAGCAGTAAAAAACTCACAGTCTCTGTCAAATACAACTGATTTGTTTTACTTCTGTTTATTTCTATCCACTTCCACTGTTACCTGCTTTCTGACTCTAATTGTCTAAAATAGTGCCAAGTGTGTTTCAGATTTTTATCATAGCATATCACGATAGGATCTTTCCAGCCCATGAGAACATGTAGTCAACAAAGCTCTTTTCCCTTCATTTCCTGAGCTACTGGCAAAAGCAATTTCATTTTCAGGAAGTTAACRTTATTATTACTGGCTAAGAAAATAATAATCCGTCATTAAAATGCTGATAATGTATCAGCAAAGAATGTTTTGATTGAGGTTGCCATCTACAAATACACATTTATATGTAGCTTTTTGGAAATTAAGACACACTTTCAAGGTGAATAATMATAAACCAGTTGCTGGGGAAGGCTGTTAATAATGACACAAAGTGCATTTCATATTATAAAATGAAAAAAAATACATGGGATATAAACACATCATACTCACATGAAGAGATCTCAATTTTACACCTAAGTGTTGTTTTTGGGTTCCATGCTGGAGTTTCCTTATATACAAACTATATATACGTATGCATATATATATATAGAAGTCTATGGGTTGTCAAGTTTGTGGGGCACAGTGGAATTGTTTGATGGACTTCAGAAAGAGCACCTGTATGGAGAGCCACCTACCCCAGACTCTGACTCTTTTAATACTTTGGGTCAGACACCTGTTGGAGGATACACGTGAAGCAGCACACCCAACTTCGCTCCTACAGAAACCACAAAGCAAAAACTTTGCAGAAGGTTTTGAGCAGGTCTACATCTCATCATCACCTGGAGTGAAGATACAGGCGAACATCACTCCAGGACTAAGGAATTCAGAGTTTCCACCATTCAGGAACATCTTGAAAAGGCTTTTAAACTCTTAAACACAGCACTCCTGGGGAAACCTTTTCATTCAAAAGCTATGACAAGCAAGAAAATGAAATCAAGGTATTTTCCAAACAATGGTATTCGTTTTTCCTCTTTTTTTAAATTCAGGACTCAATTATTACCCAGCAGCTCTAACTACGTTACAAAAAAAAACCCACTAGACATTCTTTAAATTAAATTAAATTAAATCAACTCAGTGATATAATGAATAGAAACTGAAATAGGGTTTTTCATATTATTTTTAAATGCCTCAAGTTCTATTTTAACTGGGGAATTTTCTGTTGGTTTTGTGTTAACAAACACTTCCTATTTCTCACAAATGCTAAACAAAGCCTTTCCAATAATTACAGTCCTCTCAGTCTTGCTAGATAACTTCCTACAAAAATTTTAGTAAGTTTTAATTACAGCAAGAAAAGTTGTGAAATATCTGAAAGCTTATATAGAATGTGGACAAAGAATTTAGAAGATCGTTCTTTCTTAAGCAGCTCATCAAACTTTGATTTTCCTTTCCATTCTGCTGTCTTATGGTGCTGTATATTTTTTTTCCATTCGTTGTAGAAGTCAAAGCACAACTGAATTAATGGATTTCCTGTTTCTAGACCACTTCACATTTTATAAAGGAAAAAAAAATTATTTGTATTCTAGGGTGTTCTTGTTTTGTTTTGACCTGAGGCAAACAAAGAAAGATCTTTCTTAACCTAAATGTAAAATTATACGACCCTTCCACTGAATGACAGACCTTAACCTTAATGCTTTAAAATTTTTGACTGTGAACATTCTCTTCTCCTGTTCCATACCATCTTCCTTCTTTTTTTTTTTGACCCCAGCACCAAAGTAACTCTGCTTGTTTACGATTCTTTCAGAGCATGCTCAAAATTCACTGATAGATCCTACAGCTATTGCAGCAATAAATCAATAAGGAACTGACCAGATGTTCATATTGAATAACACCAATCTATGCAGTCTCCTGTTCAAACCAAGTATTAGAGGAGATGCAAAGACATGTTTCTTCCCCTAAAATGCAGATGTTCCCAGCACTGAAAGGCAGACAATGAACTAAAGTCACATCCTTGCATGAGTTGGACATCTCAGAAAGTGGCACAGAAGAGTCACCGTCTCTGGCATTGAGTTGGCAAATGATAGTACAAACAAAGTACCGATGCTTAGAACTGGCCAAGTATCTGTCTCTAAACAGTCATGTTTTAAATTTCTCTGCTCTTTGACCTTTCATTCAGAGGTTTCTCCCCTTACTTGAGTGGAGCATCTACTGAAAAAAGGCACCTATATATTTTATTTCAAATTACGGAGCTGTGCTTGACAAAATATGTTAAAACACAAAGTAATGAGTTAAGATCCCCTTTTGCTGCAACTGTAGTGCAGTTATAGCTATCTGCTAGACTATGGAAGACCATTTCAGTTCTGTGCCAGATAAATTATTTCATGCAATTGAAAGCTCGATTCAAGTCAATAATTTTTGCTTCCTCAAAGAGTGCACGAAACACCAAGACAGTCCCTTTCAGATAAAATGCAACAATGGGGAAAAACATCCAAAGCTATTTTGTAATTCTTCCTCATACCACGTTGTGAAGTACTACATAAGAAGTTTCAATGAGTGCTTCCAAGCTTTCAACAAAGCAGAGTGAATTATTTTTGTTAGTCTTTTTGAAAGGAGAAAAAAGGCTTACAGTAGTATGATTATATTACAAAGGCCAACTTCAAAGGTGACTTAGAAATACCAGTTGAACCATAGGAACAGTGACTGACTGGACACACTTAATTCTAAGACAACTTTCAGATTTATCAAAATGGAATTAATATGAGAGAATAAATGAAGAAAATCCATTAGCAGAATAAATATAGAACCTGTTCTTCTCAAGAAGCCTTTGCTTTTACTTCTATCCAAGTACTTATTGTACAAATTTTCTTTTAGACCAGTCTTTACATCAATATTTATGCATACATGTGTAGAAATTTATGTTTCTAGGAAGGTGATCTTGACTCAAAAAGAGTGAGTATTTTCTGATGAAAGGTATAGAAGTGTGAATGGCCAAAGATGGAGACCACTAGAAACAATTACTGGGTGTTTATTTTAAGTTTGGACTGAAATTATTATAGATTTTCTTTTTTATTAAAAAAAGTAAAATATAAAGAGAGATCTATAATTACAGATATTTTTTACTTCCTATCTATGAAAATTAAATACCAGGGACCTAAGTGGTTGAATTACTGGTTAAAATTTTACTGTAAACACTTTGCTAAAAAATAGCTTTATTAGTAGTAACATACTTTAATATTATCCAAACTATGCGTCCTAGAGATGTAAAAATACTGAGAACCAATTACTTAGAAACAGTCCATTTAATTATTTGGGAAATGTTATAAAATCTAGAAACTTGAAAATGTTTAACATGTCATAATAGTATGATTTGAAGAGGTCATCAGAAATGATACACTGAGGTTTTTTACCACTACAGATATGTGAAAGAGGAAGAAAAAAAATCCCCAAACCCAGTGAGATCGGGAAGACAAAGTACATTCAAAGGTTCAGTGACATTGCAGCCTTGCAGACAGAAACCAACGTGGGAAAAGCACTTCTAATTTAGCATGAAGCAGACGATGGGTAACATACTGGCTAAATAGCAGCCAAGCTAATGAAACAGCAAGTCCATGAAAGATGGAATAATGCAGTCTAAGTTTAATTAAGGCATTAGAGTTGTAGACATAAATAATTACAAATTAAGATCAGAGCCACTGAGAGAACCTTGTTTAACTCTCCTTGATCAATTGCCAGGTACAAGAGCTAAAAACTCAAGTATTGCACAGCTCCCACTGACAGTAGGTGATGTGATCCATGTCTGTTGGTAAAAAGCCAACTCACAACCAAATTAGGCAGAAACCCGAAGTCAGGGCAGTGTTGTAACCTGTTGTAGGTGTCACGCTTGCCCTACTTGAAAAGCAAGAGTGTCCAGTGAAGGAGCTGCAAACTAAGCCAAAACCAAAATATACAGCAAAAGTGGGTGTTTTGAAGGCAACAGCCATGACCAGAAAGATTTAGCAGAGACCACTTAAAAGGAAAAGAACAAGAAGGTGAAACACAATCTAATTCATCAGTTTAACACAGTGTGGGAGGCATGGCAGCACAGTGAACCAAGACGAGTAAAAATGCAATAGACAAAAACTAAAAACTAAGAAAATACACAGTTTTGTCAAAAGCAAGTATGTGAGGGAGGACATAAAAAGAATTATTGTGAGAAAGCAATCTACGTTTGTCATTATAAAAAGCTGCATAAATTCAAATTTTCTTCTGCCATGAAACAGCCCATGTCCAGAGAATTCTTCATTTACTTAGACCAGATGAGATTTACTTAAACCAAGATGTGGTCAGGTGGGATTTAGGGTTCTTTTTAACCCTTCATCTCAACTCTACCATGTACTACATTTTTCTGTAAAATTCATGTTGTAGAGGCTGAACCTAAGGTACTGGTGTTTAAGGACAAGAATAGTAACATGGTTCTACAGAGAGGAAATTTCACAAGATAACACTTGCAATCAAACCAATCTTGCTATTTAAATCCTCAGAAGGATCTCAGTAAACTGTTGACCTCACATTGTCCTAATTGGAAAAACTGACAATGACAGAAATATCCTTGGTGATGCTAGGCATCACTATATGTTGCAAAGTGCTGTGAGACCCTTATCCCCAGCTCTCCAGATTAGGGACTCACTGAGACTGAACCATGGTCCTTTCTGGGATGTACATACAGATTTCCTTTCTATGGAAACAGATGCACCACACATCCCTGTTTGTGGCTGGAATGATATCAAAAGGTATGTGCATGCCCTAACCAGCCCTTCAGAAACACTCCTGGGCCAAACGCTTTAAATAACGACCAAGTTATCTCAGATTTGCACTAATGTAAGAGAAACCATGATTTGTCTTTTATTCAGCACCTTTTTTCCATGATTAGCACAAATCCTAAATCTACTACCTGCAAAAGAAGAGAATACAGCCACCCTATGGCTAGTTCTGCATAATTACCTACTCAGTCCATACAGCCTCGTTTTACTGAGAGCTGAGACTCTTTCAGCTCTGCCTTCACACCATTCTCTTTGTAAGAATTTCTGTAAGGCAAAGTGTGTTACATTTATATATCTGCAGCCCTCCATGCAGTTGAAAGCCACATTTGGATCTTTCCCCTATAACTGCCTGCCCAGCACAGCCATTTCCTTGTGCCACGTGTCAACATCTGATTGCCATGTGACTTTCACTTGGCCACATTCCTACAGTACTGGCATGAGTCCTGTAATCTGATGATCCAACAACAAGAGTTGCAGCAGAGTTTGACCCTGAAAAGCGGTTCTCAATACTTTCTGAATGTGGCTGTTAACATTTATTTCTCCAATCATTCAATTGCCTTGTCAGTAAAGTTCTTTGAACATTTCTCTACTTTTCCCTAAGGCATAACTTCCCTCTTCACCTGAATTCTTTCAGCACGATTAAAGCCACAAGTATTACTTATTTACCTGGCTTTATTCACAGAGAACAATAGATTTGGTATTATCCACTTCCTGCTCAGATTCAGGGAAACACATCCCAGGTATGTGCAACTCTCCCCCTTCAGTGAAATTAACAGAAGAGAATTTATTCTGTCCAAAGTTTTGCTGATGTGCAAATCTGAGCCCATCAGCAAAATGCATCATAAGAACAACTATGAGAATGAACATGCTTTTCAATATTAATAAAAGTGCAGCAAATGTATTTGATAAATTTCCTGCTTGCATTTTTTTTCCTCTGATAGAACAGAGAATAGAACAAAGAATACTGGTGGGTGATTAACTTTGCCTGATTCCAGTGAATTATAACGTGGAACAGCTCAACTCTCAAATTATTCACTCTCAGATAACCAATACAGAGGATCACTGGCTCTTGACAATCTTTCCTACAGAGATAATAACACTCGTTTATTAAAATGACCACTACAATCAGAGGCAGGCAGACTGAAGACAAAGATGCAGACCAGTTCCAGTTGTCTGTTTGTGCCTTCTAAACTTTCATCTTTAGCTGATGAAACAGAAATCTGAAATCAAGCAACAAGGGATATATGGGTCACAGGGTTTTTTTCCTTCTAAAAAAAGTACATTTGTAACTTCTCAAATGCACTTTTACACTAATTTTATCTGCATACTAATTTCAAAAGCATGGCCTGTACTTAATCTTGCTGTTTACAGCGCTGTCTAAATTAACTATTGGAGTAATTTACGTCCAAGTCCATCTATGCCAATGATTTCCTGAGGCATTGCTGTGGCGTTATTACAGTTCTACTTCTTATTTATTATGTCTTGGCCTGCATGCTGTACTAATTCTACACCTTAAAATATGCCACTTTTCTGTAGCAGTTAGCATAGATCAATTGTATGACATGGTTTATTACTTATCTGCATACAGACCTGTATTACATAAATCAGCATGGTGGCCCTACAAAGCCTGCATTTGCTAAGTCTCATGACAGATTTTGGTTAGTTCTTGTGGCAGATGTAGCTTTTTCCTACCTCTATTACGGGAAAAATAAGCTCTAAATACATAAAGTATGCAAACCCATGGTGTTTCTGTACCTTGAATTTCCTACAGCAAGTCTGAGAGAGAGAGGCAGAATCTGATTTAACCACAAGAAGCTACTCCATTTTCTGCTTCAGTCTGTGGATACAAAAAATAAATAAGGCTACCATAAGGCGATGAAAGAAGACTTTGAAAGATTATTCATTCAATGCTGCCACATTCACACGTAACCTTGAAGATACKGGTCTTTTTGCACAAAGACAAGGAGCCTGGCTTGTCCTGAGTGTGTCATCCAGGCTGCAGTCAGTGTCTTTCTCCTCGACTTCAACGTCAGGTAATAAGACCTCAGACCACATTCATGTGAACACGGAGCAACCCCACTAAASTCAGTGGAAGAGTTTGGAGTGCTTATGGAAGCCAACATTTGGCACTCGGGGATCAAAACATAAAATCTCAGTCTTCTCACCAAGTTCTGAAACACCACAATTACTTTCATTTTCAGTAATAGAGGTGAGGTATGGACTTGGTGAAGTTGTTGGCAAATTTGGGTCTGCAAGTGCTGTGCAGAAGTTTCTTCCCACCTACCATCATCCAATTTGCAGAGGTTTTATTTCAGCTTTTAGCTCCAAAGTACTTGTGCAGTGTTTATCAACATAAAAAACCTGAAGATTTATCCATTCTTATCTCTGAAAAAGTTCCTTATTTCTTAGGTAACAAAAGGATTTGTTCTCTGCCATAAAGGCTCTCAGAATTAGAAAAAAACTCAATTCTGGGAAAGTGATAAAGGAAACACACAAATATGTGTTATCAGAAAAAACATTTATTCTTTGATTTTCCTGAGAAAGTATGACTCATGCAAATTAAAAATGGTGGCATGTAATATTTCAATGCATTAAAAAATGGAACATTTTGCTATTTACATTACTCATACAGAAACAATGAAAAGGCTGTAAAGGTAAGGCTGTACAGTCAAGCAGTGCAACAATTTGAGCATTTTGCTAACTTATTCACACACTTTACGATACACTGATTAGTGATGTGATCACAGACTGTCTTCTAAAAGATCTGCTTCGCACAAAAAGGACAAGAATGCTGGTGCTTCGTCACACGGCTTGTGCTTGTTTGCACAGCAATGGGCAAACACTGACCTTCTCTTTTGGTGTTCATCATTGGGTAAGTGAGTATTGATGATCTTAAATGCACTGAATGAGAATTATTATTTTCCTCTACTGATTGTGATATTCTCACAGTATATTAGAACTGGTTTTGAAATATAACAAGAAAAAAAATTCTGTTCTGCTCTAGGGATGTCATGCATTCTATCCAGTCACCATGCAGGAGCTATACGAGCTTAAAGTGTGCTCAATCCAAGGGGAGTGTTCAAAATGTCCCACTGTCGCATTGTCTTGGACTCTACTCGGCATGTAAGAAATCAAACTCTTTAGAATCTTGGAAACTGGCAAAACCAGGATGATTTTTTCAAAAACTGTAAACACATCTGTCTACTACCATAACAAATATCCTGAATAATTAAAATGATTGACAGCATTCAAACTTCTGAAGAAAGTTCAGTGATCTTTTTGTCAGATGCAAAGAAGAAACAACAGTATTTTTCCTTAACTTCATTTTTAGAAACGGCCAAACCATTAAAAAAATAATTTCCCAAGTCAAACATTCAGCATGACAAATGTGTGCCCAAACACATTAAATTTTGCAAAGTTATACACTGCTATAAACATGGCCTTGCAGCATAAATGCATTTATTTTGATAAATATGTTTACACTGCAGGATATAAAAGGGCTAAGATATGAATTGGATTTGAAATTATCTGCAAACTAGTAAACAGCACTGAAAAGAAGTATTTTTTATGTATGTTTATTATATAATACTTAATCTCTTCCTATAATTTTATTTAGGGAAAATGGCCTTTTTATGTCTGTTATATGAATAGATATACCTGTGTGGTCTAAGGACTGACTTTTGTATGGGAAGGTACCCAATATCACACAGTCCCCATCCCACATTCTGCAGCCCCCATCACCTCTGTTATCCACGRTCAGGAAAAGAAATGGACAAAACTGCAGTATTTGTCCTCAAGTGGTGATGCTCCCATCTGCTGTGACAGGTACACAGTGTCTAGTTCTTTCTAAAGGGAATATCTTCTGATGGACTGAGATGAACCAGCAGGTGAGAGGAGCTGTTCAAAGAAAAGGAAGAGATGTATAAAAAGATAGCAGATGCTAGCTGTGGATAACCAGTTTTTTAACTTATAACCTTTTTTTCTTAAGGCAATATATCAAAATATCTATTCAGGACAAATCTCTTATTAGTTATTAAAAATTCAACATGTACTAATTTTGKAATTTATGAATTTGTAGATAAATGTCACTTCTTCACATCCTTGAAGAGACATTGGTTTTCAATTATTTTGCTGTTTTATAATTCTGCATGGATTTTTTATCACTCATACATTAGTTGGTTTTAAACTTGAAAAAAATTGTTCACAGTAGAAGTCAAACTCCTGTAATTGCTAGATGGCACCATCCTGCCCTTTTGAGGTTAAAGCAAGACAGTATGGAATTTTTTTCTTTACCCTCTTTCAACAGATGAGCTAGGAGCAGACAGTCAGTTGAAACAGTGATGATTACAAATGACAACTTGTAGAATGTGTTATCACAGACACTGTATACAGTGATTCTGCTAACAATGTATTTTGCTAACCATATGGATTCAGGAAAAATTGTTTTTTCTGTAGGAAATCAACCGCAAACAAATTATCACAATATGTCTTTCCCAGAATCTGTATGGGACAAGCACACTTGTCCCAGCACTACATGGGACAGGTGCAATGTCAGTTTAAAAGGTCTTTGGCAGACATTGGGTGAAAAACAAGCCCCTTTAAAGTTAGTGACTGAACATGCACTGATGTTAGTGAGGCTGAAATTGTTCTAATTACTCAAATAACTATTGGACTGTCAAATATTTTAGGTTCAATTCAGCCTGTTCACAATATAAGAGCAATCTTTTCTCTCAATGGCTTTCTCTCTCAGTTATTTTAATCAAATAAATCACATCACAGGCTCCCAGCCAGGCAGGTATGCGGCAGGTTCTTGAAGGTGTCAGATGTGAACCTTGCTGAGCTTGAAGTTTTCCTGAGGTAACCATGAATTTTAAATTCATCCCTTGAAGGGCACAGTTCCCATGTATATCACTTCAAACATTTTAAACAAGGKTCATTACAGAACAGCTGCCCTTGACAGGCTCATAGGAAGTAAGAGACAAAATGGAATTATCCAGTTTAAAGTATGCCTGTACAAAAGCTTTAGGTATGTCTGGAAGAAGGCATGGCACAACTGCAGAAATTGAAATGTAAGGGATTGCAACTGGGTAAAACCAACATTTCCATATCAAAAGCTAAAGGAGGAGGAAATGTGAACTATGGGACACCTCTTCCTATGCCTTAGTGGCAACTTTCTCCCGAGAGTGACAGCAGCATAGCAAGGACCCTCCCTTGGCTTTCAGCAACGACTGCAGAGTGGTGCCAATTAGCTGTCCTACATCCACTCTGAAACCTTAATGACAGTTTCAGCCAAATTACTGTGCAGCCAAAATAGCCTAGGTTCACGGGTTAAGTGTGCTAGTGTCAATACGCTTAGTACGAAGAATAAACATGATCAATCTCCATAAATAACAAAGACTGGGTGGGGAACACCCTTTGAAAACCAGAAAATAGAAACACAGGGGAAAAAAGCCGAAGAGGGGGAATTATTTATGTTGCTGTAAAAGCTGAGGACATAGTTCAGAAGGAAAGGTATACTTTTATGGCTTGCAGACTCTTAACAATATTTTTAAACAAAATTTTTATTAATTAGGGGAGCATTTTAAAAGCTTTGGATCAGATTCTTCAGGGTCATTGATGCAAATCCTTTTGAAGCTGTTTGATCCTTCATTTTTCATTATGATTTTGTTCTGTAGTTATCTGAAAACTGTTCAACTTTCCCAGCATGGTGGGGACTGCTCAATGCTGCAGAAGCAATGCCAAAGGCAGAACACACCAAAATCTTCAAAGGAACTACTTTTCCACCTCTAGTTGCTATTTTTGGTAAATATTGTTGAGTTTACTAGGCTATGTGATATCAGCTCAACTGGAGACTTCACAAAAGATGGAGTCACAGCAGCCTCCTCATGGCTCAGCTTCTGATATAAAACCAACTTTCAGCAAGTAACAGAAGAAAAAATCTGTATTATTCCAATGTCCAAAATAATATTTATCTGTATACATAAGACTGCAGACACRTTTCAGTGGGATGTCCATTCATGTGAACAGAATGTCAGGAAGTGACAAATCAAACCTGCTGCTTTGGATAACCACGTTAGCTGCAGATATTTTTATATAAAAAATTACTGCAATGAAACGTTACTAATACAGTCAATCAGCAGTTCCAATTATATAATTTATAGAAGAAAATTCACTTCTTTCTTCATCCTGCAGACTGGGGAGTGTGTTTGCACTGTCAGGATAGTAGGAACCACCAGGGAGCCCAGAGAGTTTCTTTTGCTGGCTCAGTCTCTCACTTTCTCTGGATGCACATGGAGTTGTGAGGTCATGAGAAGAAAAATCATGACTCCTTTTAACTTCACATATTCCTACTGTCCAGACACTTCTCTCAGAGTATTTCTAATGTAATTTCTCTGGGAAAATGGTATCTTCCAGTATCATTCCCTGAGGCAGACAGAACATAGAACATCCCAGGAACTGGCATTTATACTTTCCAATCCACAAGCAGTTTTCCTTGCAAATGTTTCAATCAATCTCTGAAAGCAGTGTTTTGGAAACCCCATGAATCCCATTCTCCATCATGCAACACTTCTCAGTCAGCTCTGAAACTGTGGTCAGCTTCACACTGGCTGCTCCATCTTCTCTTCCAAAATGAGGATATTAAAAGAAATCTAAAGCCAGAAAGGTCAAAACTGGAGTCTCTGTTCTGTTGACCTGGGTGGACTCACACCAGGGAAGTCAGGGCGTGAATGATAGTCTTACCAAGTCTGAATGATGGCATTCCACATGCCTTTGAAAATGTGTTAATGACTGTGCAAGGTTACAAGAGGAGAGGCTAATCAGGTCTAATTTTGGATAGTCTCTTCCTCACATTCAATTTTTTCCCTGACTCCCAGAGGAAGGCCACTCTCATTTCCCTTAAATGCAAAAATACATTTCTTATTTTTAACCATTGTCATCTTGGTCATTACACAGTGATGATTATTAAAAAATTTCCTCTTACTCCAGTAACTTGAAATTAATTTTGTTCACTGTGCTGCACACGAACTCAGAGAAGCACACCCAGTGATAGGACATTTTCAAGCAACCTTCAGTCGTATGATTCATTTCCCTACGGCTGTTTCACACGAGTACTAACACTCAGAACTTCCCTGCCAACAAGGATTGGCCTCTTGACTTACTTGTTTGGTGAGGGCAGCTTCCCTTAGGCATTTACCTCATTACATCCAATTAGCAGTTACCATTGTACCATGAGAGTTCATGCCTAACTGTGACTTGCCAAGTGATATGCTCTCTCTCCCTTATATAGATATTACGGGCCTTTTCTGGCACAGCATCACAAATTTGGTCCTTGTATCAAGATTATATGTACAGCTTGGTAAATGTACAGCAATACAGAGAAATACTTAATAAGTTTCATTATGTAAGCACTACAGAGGACCTCTGTTTCCACAGTGCTTGTGTCCGAAATCATCTTAGTTCTGAAGCCAAATATTTAAATGTCTGTAATAGTCCTCCTGGTAATAGAAAGAAGGCAATTCAAGAAATAACAAAGTGAGTCAATACCCCCCATTTACTGTGCAAGTTAACAAGTATATACACCAGAATGCATGTCCTCAGGGACAAGAGAGCACTCCCAGACCAGAGAGATCTTGTTTGGATTAGTTACTTAGCAGTTTTCCTGCTCTTTGCTAGCAACTCCTGAGACTGAAAGAGTTACACCACTGTTGGAGACATTCTAGTTGAGAAATGAGTAGTGATGCTCCATATGTGCATCGACAGAGCTGGGAGATGACTTTACAGGTCAGCTGTTTTCCTCTGAACAGGTGGATACAAGCAAGAGCAAGATGATAGCATCACAAAGCATCTGCTACACCTCACTGATTAACACTGACCATAACTTGCCAGAAATAATTAGCACTGTAGAATGAGTTATTTTACCTTGATGTATTCCAAGGATAAAGAAACCACGCTTATCTAAAGGTACCTGAATCAGGTCTAAATGAGTTAGTTTAAGCTGCAGAACAAAGGTAGCCATGTTAGCACAGTGTGACACTTGCTTCTCGAGAGAGCTAATTAATCTGTACAGAGTGCAGCAGTAATGTGGCTATATTGTTTCTGGCAGCAGCCCAGCATGGACCTTCCCACAGCTCTGTTGTTCTTTCCGTCAGGAATATCAGTCCCACATCAGCCAACACTTTCCAAGCTCATCAAGAACTAAGATTTAAAGCTGTGGCAAACCACTGGCAATTGGGAAATATAATAGATTTTTTTCAAACGTGAAATGCAGAAATATACCACTCAAGTATGCTTCCCACATAACACTCCCTCTTAAAAAACTCCTCTTCAGAGTCACAAGCCGAGTATTGCAGATTAAAGTGATGGGTGAAGAGGAGGGGTTAATAGAAAGGTGTATTAGACTGAAGATTGTTTAGTGTCATCCATGGCAGGGAAAGAAGACAATTCTTTGCAACCTGTATCTTCTCCTGAATGCTGAGACATCGATCTGACATCTGTGGTGGTATTTCAGTGGATTTCCATGGAGATACTTAATTTTATATCAGTCAAATTGTCTTTGCATGGGCAAAACAAAAGTGTAAATTTTAACAGTAAAATATCTGATGTGTTCTAGAAGCTGTTGCTTGATAAGCTCAGTGAGTGCTGATTTCATCAGTTTATTTGCTAGCAGACAGTCCTCAAGTCAGATTTTGTTTCTGTTATCAACTTTCTGTTATGCCTATTATTGTCTTTAAATCTCTGTTATTACTTCTAAAAGACTTCTGTGAATTCTGTGTTGATCAGAAGAAATAACTTTGAATGGATTCCTGCAAGAGATTTCTGCTCTTCAGAATAACTATTAATTACCCTAGAATAAAAACAAAAATGCCATGCATGACTTCACATCAGGGTATGTGCACAATTGCTTACACACATTTACACATCTTTTTTTTTAACAAAAGTGTTGAGATATTAAAGTATTTTACAAGCATTGACAGTTTCATTTTACACGCGTCCTTTGAGCAATAAGGCTAAGGGCAGACCTTGTGCGATCAGCCAGTAGTTCCGGCTCAGGCCTGAAGATATGGGAAGTTTCCCATCAGCTGTCATAGCGCTGGATGGAGACTTTGGAAACGAAGGCTAGAAGTTCAAACAGCTGAAGACTCTTTTGTGGCATGCTGCCAACCTCCTGTGTCCCCTCCCTTTTATTACAGCTTGTCCCTATGCAGCCAATTCATTTTAAGGCTTGACACATTTGCAGAGTGTATGGAGGTTCTCTGATAAAAAGCTATCCATGAGTTCTATCATCATCATTATTTGCATTTATCTTACTACTGAACACTGTAATAGACTTTACTGTCACACAGCACCAGCAACATATGGATCACTGCCACCTAACTCAGCAGGCATGAACTAGCTGTGGAAAAAACATAATTTCTTTTTCCTTAGAAGTATTCGGACAGGATCCGCCTTTCAGCTGAGAAGGAACACCAGTTCCATGGAAATTCTTGATGAACGAAGCCTTTCAAGGCCTTGTTACTTGTACAACCCAATAATACAAGCGTAAAAAAATGTTTACAACTTGTCCCAAACACTTTAGCAAAACTTGGACCCAGTAAGAATAGCATGGACTAGGTCATTATGAAAGACTCCACAGTGGGTGGCTTCACAGGTCTCAGACACTGCAATATTATCAGAAAATGCCTCATGGAAGAAAAACTGGTAACAATTTTCTGCCTCTTCTTCAGGAGCCAGTGTGCTTATAGATACTTGTAACAGCCTCTTCTGAAGTAAAGTTATACATATTCAGTAGATTAAATGTAGTTGTGTCTACACATCCAAGCTGAACCTCTGATTTTTAGCTGAACATTTGGCATCATGACCATGGACAGCTTAATACAAGCTATTTTCTGTAATCAGGTGTTCGATATAGACTAAGGAGGGGTAAAATTATTTTGCTTAATTATTTCTCAGTTATATTGACCTGCAAAGCCTTTGTGCTAYAGAAGGATTTTGCATCCAGATGGAAAAACTATGCCAGTAGTACTGGAATGTTTGTAGGAGAGTTGCCTCTCATGCACACCTTTTCTCTTTATAACCTTCATTCCTGATGAGAATTGCAATTTTTTTTCAATTTACATGCGAGGTTCATGTATTTAGTGCACTACAATTGCACATGACTCATAGTAAATCACAAGAGCAGTATGATTTTTCAGCCATACCTTTAAATGCAGCTGCAACTGGGTCTAGAGCTATGCAACTTAGTAACACAGCTAATGTATCCATTCAAGGGAGGACCTATAAACTAAGTTGTTTTAAAATAGAACCCAAACAAACACAAAAACAACCCCAAGAGTCCATGAAGGAAGTCTAGCAAATGATATCCCTGGAGCAAGATTAGCTACCCATGGATGGCATGACCTAGGAAGTACACAGAGGTCAACAGCCAGTGGCAAGTTCTCTGTTAAATTCTTCTCCTTCTGAGCCTGTGAAACATCTCAGAAGGCTGCATTGGGTCTCCCGTGCTGACCGGACACACAAAGGCCTTAATTAAGGCATAAGATGTGGATAAGGTATTTATGCCACACATACTTTTCTTTTGGGAGGCTTGATGCTCTGTTTTCTAGGTATGGCATTCAGAGTGTTTTTTACTGGGTTTAAAAATAAAATTCAAAAAATTTATTAACTCTCTGTTCCTTCTTTACAGTTAGACTTTTAAGTTGACTGACTTTTTGCTCCTTTCCCATGCCACTCACACTCACAACATGACAATGGCACTAGCACAGGCAGTGCAGTTTCTTCTCATTTAAATATACTTTTATGATGGCAGAGGAATGAATATGACTCAAGTGGCTCATGAATAAAAAGATCATAGGTATCATGTAATAATACTGCTATCACTGTCAATAAAATTAGATTTAACCATATCTTGAGCAAACAGAAGGGTTTATTGCTTTTCTTAGTTAAGGTCTGAAAATGTTCCTGTGTTCATATTTTCTTAGAGAATTAATTGTTAACCTCAACACTTTTCACTTAGTCTCCACTTTGAAGTGCCCAACAATTATTTTTAGAAGAGCTAAACCTTCACAAACATAGGAAAAAGAAAAAGCAGCTCTGGAACAGAAGACAAGCTCTTCACTTAGTGGCAATTTTGATGCACTTTTTCTTGACAAACCAATAAAAAGAAATAGAGCAGACACTCACGTAGCCACTGGAGAATTGAGCATATATGCCTAGATCATACATACTATCTTTTCTATGTCAATTTTCCTAATGCTAAKGTTGAGAGCAAAATAGATTGTGATGGCATGTATACCTTATTTAAGATTAATACTGTGACTGAGAAAAAGAAGCAGTATAGCCTGGCATTGAGAAGATAGATTTCAAAACACAGATTTCTTGAACAGTCTCTAGTGTTGATCACACCCACTGGAAATTAATTTCACTGAGTAAACTAACATTCTGATCATTTTCGTAAGAATGAGTTTGTTTCAATTACATGTTTAATAAGAAGAAGTTGAAAAAAAACAATCTCAACTTTCTCAAAACACACCAGAAATAGGAAACATTTTATTTTGACAATGTTAAAAACATTTCATGCTGTTTTCATTCTTGGTTTATATTAGGCTGTGTTGCATTCTATTGAAAATCACAGATAAGCAAAGGAAAAGGTTGAATTGAAATATTTTTACTAAATTGAAATAATAATAAATAAAAACTTCTTGAAATGAAAGCAGGTGATAAACAAAAATCAAAACCTTCAGTGGTCCCAAATGACAGTAATATTTTTTTTTAATTTAGAATTTCACTGAATGATACTAAGCTATCATATCCTCTCTCTCCCACAAACACAAATCCAGTTTCTGACCTGCTTTACCCTATTAACTGCTTGTAAAGATTATTTTATTACCTCTCTATGAGGTAAATTGCTCCTGTTTGGCACAGACTACTGGAAAAATCAATGCAGACCCATACTACCATGGAAGGAGTAACAGGAAACACTGGGGTTTCTCAGAACTCCCTGACTGTCCTCGGGAGATTTGTCAATTTAAGGCATGCTTTAGTGAGGTACAGTATATTCACCACTATTAATCTCATTGTGCTGGTAACAATAAAGCTCAATAGCTACTTTCATGGCTGATTATTTTTAGAGTTGCAATGGAGGAAGAAATGGGAATGCATACTGTAATACCCTGCATGCAAAACAGAGGAAGGCACAAGACTTACTGTAAGAAAGATCAACAAGATGTCAGTAAAAATCTGATTACATACACAAAGAAAAAAAAACTGCAATAGAAGTAGCCATGTGAGTTTTTATTTTGAGAGGGAAAAACAAGTTGGATACAAATGGAGTCTGTGTGTTATTTCACGCAGTATGTGAGCCCACAGGATGGCATCCAGTGTGAGCTGCCTTTGTGAGTAAGTAGAGAACAGACCAGACACATAAAAGCAGAGGCAGAAAAAAAATACTCTTGCCTCAAATACTTGGAGTACAAAAACCCTGTGCAAGCATCACACATCTCAGGTGTATACAGCTCTGGGGTCTCATGAATCATCACTACAAAGCAAATAGTATTCATCTTTACAATAGGAATTGACATGCAATCTACAGTTTATTTTTTCCTTCTCACGCACTGCTCAGAAATGTAACTTGTCATATTCGCTTGATGTTACTGTTAGGTGTTAGATTTCATTATTTCATAAGCAGCTGAAACTGTGTCGTTTGTAAAGCAAACAGATTGCTCTTTGTTCATGTGATGGTTATTCATTCTGGCGTCAGGTGAGATACTGGAAAATAAATACTGATGGTTTGGTTTTGAATGCTGTATTGCACAAACTGTGTAAAGTACTTCCTGGGAGAAGGATGACGGAACACTGGTTTCTCTGTGATTAACCATTCTGTACTGTTGCACCCTTTTCATAAGGAGGATGATATAATACATATGGTTGCATAAAAACATTCATACTTTTCAATTCAAAAAATTAAGTCATCCTCCCTACGCTCATGTCCCACCTTGGCCTTTTGTCAACATTTTTATGAATTCCATGGAAGAAAAATKAAATAAGCAACCAATGAAATTTGTGCTTAAAAAGATCTCAAAGCTAATAAGGGTATTTCACAAATACAGTGTAATTTGCAGCACTCAGCCGTAGACAGAACTGACAGCAGAGACATTTTGGACCAAGTGACTGCCAGATGACCCTGATTACCTTGCAAGCTGCTGCAGCTACACTGGTTTACATGGTCCTGGCATGAATATGAGGAAATGAAGTTCCAAAGCTGCTTTAGTAAGAAATGGACAGTTTTAATGGCTGAGACCATTACCCAGCCAGCGAATGAAAATGATGGAGACGTGACAGCTATTACTCTCCTACAGGCATGAAAGTACCATTCCCATGAAACAGGTCTGCATAGTCCATCTGACTCCATTATTGATCTAAAGACTATAGAAAACTGACCAGAATATTTATTGCCTTCCATTTACTCTGCAAAGAATATAAAATGTTGTCAGTCTGGGTAATGATTCAAAAAGGCAAGGCTGAGCACAAAGCTCACCCCTAACCCCTGAGTTGAGGGAAACTGAAGAGGCTGCACTGGGAAGTTTTCTTCCTGTTTTCCATGCCCTCGTGATCTATAACAGAGGCTCCTTTGCAGTGCTCACAGTGGGAGTCACAGTTTTGCCAATGCTATACATTTAACTTCAAGAAAGCACAAAAGTCTGGTTTTGTCAAAGGGAGAAAAGTCAATAGAACTCAGTTTGGCAACTCTTCAGGTTTTGTCCCCTCTCCTAAAATATTAGTTAAAATATAAAAATTAACATGATGTTCCTTTTTGCATTCTAAATTCACTCAAATTTATAGACCCAAGATTTTCCTGCAGTACAGACTTAAATTTATTTTATATGATTTCATGCAAAAAACCACAAGTAAAATTAAAGAATGAAATCCTGCAGTTACTCGTATATTCAAATATATGAAATTTTTGCATGAAACTCAAATATATAAAATTTTTCCCATGCAATAACAGCGAAATGCCAACATTTTCTGCATACACTGGATACACATGCAAATCTCAGTCGTTTATTCATGCAATGCTATATTTTATTTTTGAATGCATAGTTATAATGCAAGAAGACAAAGCAAGATATTGTGGCAATTCCATTAAAATTAATCTGGGAAATAGTGACAAACTACACTGAACAGGCCAAATTCATCCATAGTGTGAGCCTGACAATGCCAGTGGAATTAAATTAGAAATTAATTTGAGCATGATATCCATGAACAGATACACCACCAGATTATTTCATTGAGCAATTTTTTTTCATTATGCAAGAAAACCAGATTGAAATCTAGTAAAACTGTCTAGGCTAATCTGACTCAATGCAAGCTGGAAAGTTTGCTGTATAATTAACACTCCTTAGCAATATTGCATTATCTTTGCTTAAGGTATTCAGGAAGCAATAAATGCCCGTGACTCCTGACCAGCGGATCATGCAGCTTACGTGAAAGACAAGTTGAACAAATGTCTTCCTGGGATATGTGTAAAAAGTTTAAAGCAATAGCGGATGTGAAGGTGAGGCCACAGAGGCTTTAATTCACTCATATACTCTGACTCAGCCACCTTATTTGTTTGATAAGTGCTAGTTTGATTGTTGCAAAAGGTTGGCTGGGGAAAAAATGTGAAAGAAAAGAACAGGAATGAGCAAGTTGTGCTGTGGCCGTTGAGTAACAGCAGGTGATTTATCACAGAGCACCCGAAAAGATGTTACTTTTTACATACAATGATTATTTTATTTTTTAAAAATATTAGAAATTTGGTGCAAAACTTTTAAAGTGAAACAAAGCAACATCTGAATACTTCACTCTTAATTTTATTGTAAAACCAGGTAACTTTTGTTAATTTTTCTCGTAAGATTATCTTCACAGGCCATGTCTGTACATGTTCTGAACTGTTTGGGCTTCATTGTCCCAGAAATCTCTCTAAAGCAGAGTTATGGACTGGCATAAGTAATCCCTCCGTTATTTCATAAAACATATATATAAAATAAATACGTACTCCTTTATATGTATCTGTACCTATAAGCTTTTTGACTGGAATTATTTTTAGTCAACTTACAAGCAAAACATTAAACTGCAGAATCCAAATTCTCGTGCAATTCAAGCTCATTTCTTTGTCCTATTCTTTGACTATTTTGGGACAAACACTTTGCAAATCCAAAAGATTCCCTGGACACTTCTTAACTGTGCATTTAATTAGCCAGCTAAGCTCTCCTTCAAAAGATATTACTAGAGTCAGGTATCTAGTCTTAACAAAATATTTAAGAATTGGGCATTTGATTACATAATTAAGTCACCCACAATTAAATCAGATGGGAAGAAAGCAACAAAAGGGTGAAAATGCTTGCACTTGAGTGAAAAACTTAATTGCTTGCTGTTAAGAAATTCCTTTTTAAGTACCTTACTTCCATAAGGCTCCATCCAGTAATTCTTTTACATGCCAGTCCATCCTTTGAAGGCATGGCTGCAGAAGACCAGTAATTTCAAATATGGGGCCAGTTCTGTAACAGACTATTGTCATGTGTCAGAGTTCTTCACAGACCATAGCAAAATTTCTCACAGATCGTTGTGAGGCTGTAATATGAAATTTTATGGAAAGTAAACTGTAAGCAACATAGCTGGGGTTGAGAAATCTATAACTGATTCAAAGACCAATCACGACTGAGGCACCTTACCTTAGGACCCTCTGAACTACCCATTTGATGTGATGTGTTGGTAGTTACCTTCTTAACTTACAATTTACCCCTCTCCCTTTCTCCTCACATCCTTTCTTGTTCATGCATGTGGCAATAGCAAGCTTCCGAGTCAACCCTGACCGTTGCTCAAGTCTGACTCACACTGGAATGCAAACAAACACTTTCAAACAGATTAACAATAGTGAAGTTTGCAGCCACTAGTGGAACAGGAACTGGTATTTATCACGAGATGATTTTTATCATACTTTTGCTGTATGTGCTGCCCTTAACAATATTTAAGCAGTATTTTAACAATATGAATGATCGACTACACAGTGGGTAAATTATGTTATCTATAGTTTACAACCAGGTCAGAGCTCAAGCAGGACGCCAAAGTGCTCTTGGATCACACTAAAAGACATTGGCAGTACTGCATTATGCCTGGCAGGCTGGAATACAGAACAACCACATGAGGGTAGGGCAGGGTTTAAATGCTGCCCAAAATAGCAGTCCTGCTTTAGATGGACAAACATTTTCTTCTGGTAGGACCAAATCATTAAAAGGAGGCTGTGACATGCAGCAAGGGACAAAGCTGTGCCTGGCTCATGTCTGCATCTCTGCAAGGAGTCATGCAAACTTACCTCCTGCCTAAAGAACTCTCTTTGCACTATGTGATGAGCCGTGCAATCCTGCTTGATGATTTCTCAAGAAAAATGAAGCCTTATTTCTACCTAGGTCTCATCCTCATTAAAAATGCTATTACAACCTGCTTCAAATACTGATGTGGAAGGTGCCCTTTCACTTGCTTTTGCTTCTCAATGAATAAGTTAATAAGTTTCCACAAGTAGTGCAAACTGCTTTACCCTTGCCCTCCACTTCTGCGTTGTTAGGTGAGAAAAGCTCTAGAGCATTCTGCCTTCTCATTTACTTTGATTATTTACAGTCCCACTCTTACCTTCACTGCTGTAATTGCTTATGAGTTACACAAAATCAGTCACTTGCCTTTATTCATACTGAATAGCCCCATAGACTACAGTGAAAGCATGCTGAGTGCAGCATACTTCAGTTTATGACATCCATGAATCTCACTCGACTGAAGAACTTTAACAGGGAAAGTAATTCAGAGAGTAACTTCCACTGTCTCTSCAAAACAGGACATGGCTTCTACCTCACCCTTCCTCAGACTCTCTGTCTCTAAAGTTAAGCCAAGATCCGAGTCTATCCCCTAGTTCTGGCATAGCTATGAAACTTGGGCAAGCTGTGCAATAAAATTTAATGTGCAAGTAAAATTTAAAAAACAAATTTAAATTTAAAAACAAACAAGAAAGCTCCCACAAAAATGTGCAGAACTATTCAGGAAACGCATCAGAACACAATCAAATCTTTGAACTCCAACCTCAGTTTGGACTTCTATTATAAGCCCATACACAAGTCATCTTGAAACTAACCTGAGACCAAAGAAATTTGCATCCCAAAGACTTCACATTTTCAGTTTAGCAATATTTTCTGTCCCTTCCCTTCTATTGCAAATGTGATCAACAAAATGTTTATTTGAAGAAGGATAGACTTACATTGAGAATTCAAACTACAGTGAACCACAGACAATAAAACCAGTGAAAATTATGACATGAAATTCTAGTTACTTTATAGCAGCCAAAAAAAATCCCCTCTAGATTCTAAACTTTTCTTAGAAGGTCTTGTAAAATATATACCTACAAAATTTGTGTTGTGAAAGCTGTTAAATACAGAGGTAGCCAAACAACTACAATTCAGCATGGTCATGACAGAGAAGGAAGGCTCTTCCTGGACTTCTGATACCCTGAACTCCTGTCTCAAGTATCAAGCCAGAAGAAAAGATCACACCACAGTGACATCAGTAGCACTTACAGAAGCAGAGCCTGCTAAAGCACTGTTCAGCAATAGGCACAACCCAACCATTCCTGCACCCATCCTAACTTGGATTGTATCTTGATGTACAATTTGCTCTTATTTTCAGCTCTGCTGCACAGCCAAAAAAAGGCATATTGCTTGTGTTATTAACAGGACTGGAAATAAGCAGTGAATCTTAGAAACATGTATTAATTCTTCAGATGAGTACTTATTGACATCCTAATGTGTTGGCTGCCTCCTCTGTTTCAGGAGCTTTATTATCAGGGAGTCACCTCATGCTCTCAGAACAAAAGAAATCTAAGTGTGGGTTAAATTGCTCTTTAATGTATTACAGACAAATTATGCTTACATTGTCTTCTGGTTTTGCTGCATGAGAGATTCCTCCCCACAAATACAAGCAGTTGAATTTTCCCCATTACTCATTTAATCTTTGCTCAGCTACCACCATGGCATTTGGGACTGCTCAATACAGTTTTCAAAGCACTGCATCTGATATTCATGAACCTATAAACCAGTGGTGTTTGTCTGAAGCAGCTCAGGCTGTTGGCAGGGTTTGTTTTTGGGTTTGATGGTAAACAAGTTCTGACTGCATTTCAGGTTCATTCAGAGTGAAAGCTTGAAATATCCAGTGAGAGACACCAAACAACTTCAGGCATATCTATATTCTTATCAGCCTTGGGTGTTTTAAACACCTTCTGAGGAAGGAAGAAATATGAACTTGTCCTCACTGTCCTTCTCCTTACATGTATCCCTTTCTTCCAACATTGTTAACAAATAGCCACCATGGTTTCAAATTAATTTCCCCAAGAAAACCGTGTTTCCCAGTCCTGCATTTCCTGATATGGGCATTTACTGGGAAAGAACAAAAACTGTAAGGTATACATTTCACATTAGCTCAGCTGTGTCTGTGGAACGTAGACTAGAAAATTTCAATAATGGCTTGGCAGCTATATATTGTTCTAGCTTCATTACTGCAACCATTCTATAATGGCTGTATCCAGCTCTTGCTCACTCCAAGGATTTTCTAAGCTAAAGAGAGGCAGAAACCTGGAAAACCCTAAAATTTTCTACTTGATTTCCTACTGTTTCTTCTTTCTCCATCATTCATGCATCATCATCCCAAAGTGATGGAAGCAGTAACACTGCACATCTTTCTGCTTATTTTTCCACATTCCACTTTTCACATTGTACAGTGGAAAAGCTTCCAGACTGTGCAGCACTGCAAGCTATGCTTAATGACTCCCAGTGTCACAGAAAAGACTGATCAAAGTTTCATCAATATCTCATCATTTAAATGATGCTCCTCAGAGTTTTATTTTTCAAAGAAGTTCCCACAGCTCTACTTGCCAAGATGAGTATAAACAAGCTCCACTTTTTAAAGTACTTATATGTCCTCCATCACCACAAATAACTGTATGAATAAAACAAACAATACCAGATGTGCTGGTTTTGGCTGGGGTATAGTTACTTTTCTTCACAGTAGCTAGTATGGGACTGTGTTTTGGATTTGTGATAGAAAGTGCTGATAACTCAGGGATATTTTAGTTATTGCTGGGCAGTGCTTACAGAGTCAAGGCCTTTTCTGCTCCCCATGCCACCTCACCAGGGAGGAGGCTGGGAGTACACAAGAAATTGGGAGGGGACACAACCAGGACAGCTGACCTCGACTGACCAAAGGGATATCCCAATCCATATGTCATCATGCTCAGTATATAAAGCTGGGGGAAGAAGAGGAAGGGGGAAATGTTTGGAGTGACAGTGTTTGATTTCCCAAGTTAATGTCAAGTGTGATGGAGGTCTGCTTTCCTGGGGATGGCTGAACATCTGACTGCCCACGGAAAGTGGTGAATTAATTCCTTGATTTAGTTTGGTTGTGTGGACAGCTTGTGCTTTCCCGATCAAACTGTCTTTATCTCAACTTGTGAGTTTTCTCACTTTTATTCTTCCAATTCTCTCCCCCATCCCATCAGGGTGGAGTGCGTGAGGAGCTCTGTGGGTCTGAGTTGCTGTTTGGGACTATCCCACTTCACCAGGGAATGTTCCTGACACGAAAACTGCCATTTTCCATGCCATTTGAATCATCTCTAGCATGGTTTTGACCAGGGCCAACTGCAGTCTCTCAAGTAATTCTCAGCAAAGGTTGGGTGACACAAGCCAAGGACAGGTAATTTGCCACTCCGTTTAAGAGGGAAAAAGTTTAACCTTAAGTTCAGGACCAGACCGGACCAGACCAGACCAGACTACTTGACACGAATGCTAAAAATATTCCCTGACATGGTTTAATTTTCTAGCAAAAATGTAGTAACAGTTTCTAGGTAACTCTCAATACTTAATCTACTGAGCTTCAGCTTAAGGCGGGAGGAAGGGAATAAATATTGCTGCAAATTGCACTTGGCAAAGGCACAAGGCCAATAATGCTTGCTTTCCCAACAGCATTTGGGTAAGCAATTCTCATGACTTCAAAGATCGAGGTAGGTCTAACTTTATTCACCAAGGACATCCATGGGAGGAAGGGATTTGAACCTACCCATAGCTCAGAATCCAAGCAAATGGAACAAATTTTCTTCTTGTGGACAAAGCCTGTAGCTAGGATTAATGCCAAAACTGACCCTGTGGTTGTGACAGCACCAAGCCACAGCAAACGTGATACTCAAGCAACTCCAGATATGATTAATCCCATGCTAAGACAGGTCTCTTAAAGCACATGAAGTTTTCTTTTAGTTTAGGTTTTTTCTACTAATTATGAAGACAGCCTTGATGACTATTTTTGTATATGTAAGAAAGTTAAAATTATGTGAGAAGAATCTCACACTTAATCCATCTGTGAAACTAAAACCAAAACTCAATAAAGAGTGTACAGGGGGCAGTATAACTTAGGAAGGTTAGATTTAGATCTTTGGCTTAATACTTTATAAGAAATTTTAGCAAGAACTTCTATAATTCAAAATGTAAGATGCAATCATTTTACTAAGAGTTTTGCACAGTTTCTAACCTTTTTTTCTTCCTAATGGTAAGTTTTAGGGGCAATTTTTTTTCATTATCACAGACTCAGTGACCTCCAGATAAATTACACTCATTTTATAAAATTCTTTTCAGTTTCTTTTATTTCTCACAATCAAATGTAAGTGTGCAACTGTAGTTAAAGGTTAAGAAGTCAGAAGGATTTATCATTGAAATGACACAGATAAAATCTGCTAAGGAACATCTGCTCTAAGAAATTTATTATCGCAATACTTCCTAAGCACTCTCTTGATTATCTTGCAAAGATCTGCATACTAAAAAATCTGCTGGATATCAGTTTACAGTACATATATACTTACTTTTTAACATATCAGAAAAGCATAAATGCATGAAAATTTCAGGTACTGCCTATCATAGGGCAAAATCGATTCTAAAAGATTATCTTACAGTGCCACATGCTTTGTCATATTCTCCATCCCAATTCTATATTTCCTGTTCTCAATCTTAAAGCAAACAGTGAGGCAAATTGTTTGCTCAGATACATCTTGGATCCCCAAACAAATGAGAATGAATGTCTTGTTTTCTTTTGGTGAAAACTGCCAYTCCTTGCAAAGGAGGGATAGAAATAAATATACATCAAATTATATAACATGTCACACAGCAGACAGTCACAAGATGAATTTGTCTTTTTTAAAGACATAGCCTGGGTATAAATGCTGAGAAAATGAAAACAGTACCTCTGTTATAATGTACAGCATGACTCCTTTGACCTGGAGATAAAGGAAGACAAAGCAACAAAGCCATGTCATATCTAAAGGATATAAAACCAGAGAAACCAGTGTGCCCTGATTTTGTGCACAAGTTTTGTCTAAAGACAAAAATATTTCCTTTACATTCCATTCCCTTTATCAATATAGCTTTATTCCCAGAAAGCACTACTGTAGGTCACTTAGAGAGAAATCACTCATTGCTAATGGAAAAGCAAATCAACAATATGTTTACTCAGCTAATGCACTTCCCTAGGTCACATTATACAGGAAAGCTTTTAAAAATCATTTGTTTGACTGATCATATTATAACCTGAACTATTAGTTACTCTGATTAGGAGGCCTTGTTTGAATGCAAGGGCTTTAAAGGTACAGTTCAGATGTGCTCACAGGTGGAAGGAAGGAACCACTGTGCTGCAAAACAGCTGTATTTCTAGCAGATGAAAGGTGTCTCAGGAAAATAAAAACACTCTCAGTACCAGCTCCCAGAAGTTCTGCTGCAAACTCTGCTTGTGACCCTGCTTTAAGAAAGGACAGTCTCAGACAGCGAGCAGAGCTCCTGCTGGGCTTTCTGGGCTTCTGTTACAGAAAGCTGAGCATTGTCATGGACATTTGGGTGAACTTAAAAGAACTGCCATTTTATGGAAAAGTGAAGGGGGCAATTCATGGTGTGCAGTCTGTTCAATTTACCACTGGAAAAAAAGCCAGAGAACATCTGAACACAAGAAAGCATATCCTAACACTGAGGGTGAGTGTAGCCTGACACTCACAGAGGCTGCATCTGAAGTTTGTGGAGATTCCAACCTTGTCCCTGACTGCACTGCACCTGTGCAGCACATTCCTGCATTTGCTACACCTGCAGTGCATATGCAGTGATGGTTTACTGAGGAATAATAGCTGGCTTTCCTTAGACAAAGCCTTACAGATACTCACTCAAAATCAAAGACACAAATTGAAACCTCTTTCAGAGAAAATCCATCCTGGCAGAAACTATCTGCAACCCATGTGAGTCCACCTAAATGCAATATTATTTATACTTCTCTATATATTTAGATGTAACCTGTTTTTTAACAGTTTTTTATTTTTGGTTTTTATCCAAATACCACTTTCCAAATGTCAGAAAATCATAGAATATCCTGGCCCTGCACAGGACACTCCAAGAGTCACACCGTGTCCCTGAGACTATTGTCCAAACACTTCTTGAACTCTGGTTCTCAGGCTGGTGCTGTGACCACTTCCCTGGGGAGCCTGTTCCAGTGCCCAACCACCCTCTGGGCGAAAGAGCTTTTCCTGATATCCAAACTAAACCTCCCCCAACTCAGCTTCATGCTCTTTCCTTAAGTCCTGTCACTGGTCATGAGAGTGAAGAGGTCTGTACCTGCCCCTCCACTTCCGACACGAGGATGTTGAACACCACAATAAGGTCTCCCCTCAGTCTCCTCCAGGCTGAACAGATCAAGTGGCCTCACCTTCTACTCACACAGCTTCCCCTCAAGGCCTTTGACCATCCTCATGGCCCTCCTTTGGACACTCTCCAATCGCTTTCCCCAAAAAGCCTCTAAGACAGATTTAGCTTCTCAAGGAAGCTGAAGCCAGTACACGCAAAGAAATACATTGGTCATAGAATGTTCTGAATTTGAAGAAAACTTAAAGATCATCCAGTTCCAATCCCCGTGCCGTGGACAGAGACACCTTCCACTAGACCAGGTTGCTCAAAGCTCCATCCAACCTGGCCTTGAACATTTCCAGGGATGAGGCATTCACAGCTTCCCTGGGCAACCTGTTCCAGTGCTTCACCACCCCCACAGTAAATAACTTCTTCCTAATAACTAGTCTAAACCTACACTCTTGCAGTTTAAAGCCATTCCCCCTTATGCTATCACTTCATGTACTTGTAAAATCTTCCTCACCAGCTCTCTTGTAGGCCCAGTGCTCTAAGGGCTACACAAAGCCTTCTCTTGTCCAGGCTGAACAGCTCCAACTCTCTCAGCCTGCCAAGCTACTTCACCTGTTTCTACTAGAGAAATATGTCCCTTTATAATATTTTATACTTCTGAAACTAAATTTTCATTAACAATTCAGTACCAAGAGTAACTAAAACAGATAATTCATTTGTGAGGAATGTAATACACAAAAGAAAGGTCTTCAATGTAAAATAAGTGATCGACACAACAGAGGGCTATATATTACCCAAAGGAATTATGCATTGTCCAGCCTGTTGCTGTATTCTTTCTCTGTCAGTCTAGTCCACATTCACCACTTTAGTCTTAGGGATTTTTTCAAGAGATGCTATTATTATAATTATCTTACATCAATCAAGAGATACTATATAAAAATAGCAGTGTAAGAGAGTAAGTAATTTGTGTCATCAAATAAAATCTCTTCTGTCTCAAAAGTGAAAAAAAACCCTTTTTGACTGCAAGTGTCAAGGTCAGAATAACATTTGATTTAGTTATTTATTTTCATCCTTTACATTGACAAGTACAAAAGACAACCTTCTGAATTGAAATGAATGCAACACTATTTATGTTCCAAAACAAAATGGAAGACAACAATTCTTTCTACCAGAATTTCTATTATTTGAAAAAGTATATCCTAAATCTGTGTATATTTACAAACTCTAGTGCAATTTTTGGTAATGCTTTGTATTACGTGTTACTGCTAAAATATTTTAAAATCTGTTCTGAGTGACTGAGAAATTATAACCCATGTAAATTTACCATGATTATTGCTGGTCCACTTCCTGGAAATCCTCTAGAATTTTTGCTTTGGAAAGGCTGCAAGAGGGGAAGTATATCACCATCTGCTTGCCCCATTCATATCTCTAGCATCCTAGATTGGCCACCAGCATACATGCACAGCAGTCCAAACAGACCTTTAGTTTGACTCATTACAGATGTTCTTATGTTCTTAGCATTTAAGGTAATTGCTTTAGAGAAAGGAGTGTATGGCTTTCCTAATAAGTTTATGTTTTGTTTCAAAAAAGCAGTGGCAGCGCCATTCTTTTTTTTAATCTGTTTTGCATTGCTTAGTGCAATATTTTGCACTTCCAATGTAAACAGATTGCCCTTTGATGTCAGAACTAATTCCTTGCATGTTGATGGAGCAGAATATCAGAGATGAAATCAATCATATGGCTCTGAGACAAGAATCCATCTGTACCATCATGTTAATTTGAGAACATATTTGGAGCCAAGATAAAATATAACACTGCATGGAGCTAAACATCAAGCTGATCAGCAAAGATACAACTAAACGCCATTGAAGTCCAAGGAAAATAAAATCAGTGAACAAATTGGATCAAGTTGTCCAGCAGTATTTCTTTATAGCACTACAAATATGTGTGGTGAGTATATAAGCACATACATTAGAAAAATAATAAACTGAGAAACATTTGCCGACATAGCACGGTTGAGTTTTAGTGCAAGTATTAAAGGGCATTAGATTTTGGCACTGTTTCTTTGGATCAGACAATGAAGCAACTCACCAAATTCAGCATGAAATAAGTCAAGCCTGAAAAGTTGCTCCTTGTGACAATTGGAATAGGGTACACTCAGTTGACAGGAACTGTTGGCATGTGAACTTTAGTTAAGCCTGTAGGATAAGGGAGTAATTTAATTCTAGAAATAGATGAGTACATTGAATGTAAAATACATGTCAAGCATTGTGACTTTGTCTTTGTGGAAAGCCTTTGAGATGGGCTGATTGTGGGCACCAGCACCAGAGACTTGTTGGGTGCTGAGGAAACTTGACCAAAATTTTCTCTACCAAATGCTATAACTATTAATGTCCAAAGTCAGTCAACAATGGAAAGCAACCTCATAACCATGTACCACACAGCTGGGACCACTACTGTGATTCCTTCCTGACTTCTCCCTTGCACTGTCTTTCCCACAGGGCAGACAAGTCACATAACTTGTAAAATGGCTTACATCTCTGATGAAAGTGTTTTGGCATCCAATGCATTTAGTTTCTGAATAGCTGTTGTGGCCTTAAATCACAATACGTCTTCTTCGTCAATTATATCTGTAGTCTCAGACAACACTTCAGGAAAAGGGTTGTTACCACTTAAATGCCCTAATATGAAGATTAGACGTCATGAGTTACCTAGAACAGGGGTGTCCAACTTTTCACATTAATAAAGCTCTCATGAAGGTTGTGACTCCTATGGCTCATCCCTGTGCATCCCTATATGCACCCACCCTGCACTGCAATCAAACTGCAGGTGCCTGCCATCACCCCCATCTGTCTGCAGGAGCGTGCAAAGTCACACATGAACAGTTTCTACTTTTATGTACCTGTCATTTCTCTGCAAAAGCACATATTCCACTATTATGAGACAGATCTATGCCTACTCATATCACGGGGCATGCAAACAGCCTTGGGCACCCAACCTTCCATGTCTGAACACRCAGAAGACATTCCTTGTCAAGTACACATCATAATATTCTGACCATGCTGGAGATACACAACTGGTTATGTAGTGGAAAGAACTGGTTATACAGGGAAAGATGACAAGTCTCTGCAGAGAAAGGGTTGCATGGAAGAGGCCAGGCAGAAACAAACTGCCTGGACTGGCACATATAGCCTGTGGTGCCCCATCCTGTTATACACCCGACAGGCCTTTCTAATCCTGAACATTGGTAAGTCCTTCCAGAGACAGTTCTCATTGTCTGAAAAACACATGCACTAACCCATTATAGTCAAATCTGACTATCAGTGTGGGGAATGTTGAGTACAAAAACACATTTCTGCAAGACCTGAATGGATGTGTCCTGTCTTCTCCTTCATACATCAATGGCAGCACTGGCCACAGAGGAAGCACAATTTACATTCTTTCTGCAGTCTTCTTATTTCTCTGTTGAAGAGAGGGTGGTTCAGACATCAGCTGGTGGACCAGTTAGAGGACTCCCTCGGTCCCCTACTTAGATTAGGATCAGCCTGGCCTAGACAGACAAGATGTGAGAAAAATCACAGCGTGGTGAATCTTAACAGAAACTAACTTTTGATGAATTGTTCAAATCCATAAAAGTGATGTCCTCTATCTGTTATAAAAATGTGTAATATTCTTCATGTCACTTAACTGGTTCTGAACACTGTGTGGGAGAACACAGAAGAAATATTAAACTAAGCTAGGAGTATTTCATAACATTTTGTGGCATCTCCTCTTAGTAAATTGCACTGTCTACTGTAGTTCTTCACATACTTGCATTTTAATGCTGCATTCCTAAAAAGCCACATGACACTTGCCTTTGGGTCACATTCATAATCACTCAACAGTAGCACACATTCATACAGCTAATAGCAGAAACTACAGAAAGCTTTTCCACTAGTATTCAAGGTCATCTACAGGAACYGGGAACTGGGGAAATAGGCATGGAGAGCTCTAAGTCAGACACAGGCAGCTGAATGAGAAAGACCTATATCTCTCGACTAAAGAATCATCAGTTCAGAAACACAAATGTAATTGTTAACTGGTCATCATGATTCCTTGATTCTAATTAAGGAGGTACAGATAAAGAATCAGATCATTGAAACGTGTTTCATATTAGTTTTTTCTGCTTTCAGCACTAGAGCTGAACTACTCCTTTTCCTCTTGCACCCCATGCCCAAAGCTGTATTGCCTGGATCTTGTAGGCAGCTGAGAATATCACTTTGGGTACAGGTAAAAACCACTTTGCAATCTTTTGGTTGGCCTGCCTACAGCCACTAGTGGGTGGACTACTTTTTATCCTCTGGAATGCAATCAGCTCATCTTGTCCAACATACAGAATCATAACAGTGGAACAAAAGTGACATCCTCTGTTAGGACCCAGTCTCTCTAAGTACAACTCCTGAAGGTATTCTAATAAGGTATCTGAAATTGTTTGATATCATATAGTCATAAACTTGCATAATTGTATGAGTATATGTAAGCCTGGAGCTGAAGAAGAACCACACAAAGGTGAAGATCATGTGTTAGGTCTCTCCTCTGCAATGTGGGTGTAATTCAGAAAATGGGAGCATTGGCAGGTATTTGTAGAAGAAAGGGATTGTATTGTTCTACTTTTCCATTTTTCAGAAAATTATAAGAAAATGCTTCCTTTTCCTTAGGTGTGAGATGACTCAACAAAACCTGAAACTCTGCTATCTTCAGCATTGTTTAAAGATGTGATACACAAGGAACATATCAGCATGGGGAAGACAGTAGATGCAGAACATCAACTAAGCACAAAAAGGCTAAAAATATTTTTCTGTGTCTCTTCTCAAAAGTAAGAAAGGAAGTGCTTACAAGGTACCTATTATGGGGTGCCAGCAGGTCCAAGTAATATACCTGAAGGGAGGGTGAAAAGAAGACAGACCAGTTTCTTTCCAGTGGTGCCCAGCGACAGGATAAATTGATACACAGGAGGTTCCCTTTGAACATCAGGAAACACTTTTTTACTGCGAGGGTGACTGAGCACTGAACAGGTTGCCCAGAGAGTTTGTGGAGTCTCTATCCTCGGAGATACTCAGAAGCTGTCCGGGGACAGTCCTGGGCAACTGACTGTCAGTGGCTCTGCTTGAGCGGGGGATGTGGAGCAGATGACCTCCAGAGGTCCCTTCCAAATTCAAGCATTTTATGATTCTGTGACAAATAAGAAAGCAAACTGTTTCTTAAATCTGCATTTGAAAATCTTGGCTCAGTGGAGCAAGTTAGAAATAATTTCCCTGCAGCCGATGAACTAAAAAGATGTGGGAAAAAAGATCAGAACCAGGCTGTAGGTTGTTGTTCCATTATGTTAGACTGGTAGCCAAGTTGAAAAAAAAAAATTGTAAAGCAATTGTTTGAGTAAATAATTGATGATATTTGCAAGATATTTGTGTGTTTTAAAGTCTACAGATATCACTAATGCATAAAATTGAGAGTGTTGAAAGATGTGTACTGGGAGACTGTTCACCCCACCAAGAAAAATACAGAATCTTCTCTGGTGCTGTTTATCTCCTGTGTATTTCATAACAAAGGCACTTATTTCTATCCTGAGGAGTTGAATTCCACTAGAACTAGAAATGGCACACACCTGAGCTAACAGATCAACCTTTTCTGCACAGCAGCTGTGTAGTCACCACATATTACTTCTTTACCACTCTAGGGTTGATTGAGCAATGCTGCCCAGAGACCACTGACATCCCAAGAGGACAGGCGGAGTATTTAACCTATGCACTGAGACAATGATTTAGTCCCAAAAGCTGATTTTATTTTCTTGACTTTTCACTAGGCTTGTTTGACCTTCTCTGTCTGATGAATTTGAATAAACATCTTTTCTGTAGGAGCTATATCCCCTCTGCATATCTGACAGCACAGTTTTACTGCAAATGTTTCCATCTCCTTTTAAAAACAGGTCATTTGTCTAGTTGAATCAGACTTATATAAGACACAGCTTACCAGGATAGCATATGTGCATTAGCACTCTTTTATTAATGAGTTCTACACAATGGTACTCAACAATTCTTTCTGCTGTTCTCCCAGAGAATTGAAAACAGGCAATGGGTTTAAAGCAACTTTCTAATCAAGTTGCACCTCATTAATAGCTGGTTTTTTATAGCTTTTGTAGTGAGACTACTTAAAAGTACACTTTAATTAACTCCAGTTCATTTTTGCTTACTTTTCTCTTAATTTGATTTAGAACAAAGACTGTGTGAACTGATGCTCACAAACAGGAAGTTTCTTTTCTTACAACTTTGTAAACAAATAAGATTTAATCCTTTTACTTTAAAAAACTCATGTCTTTCTATTAATATTTTCATTATGTGGGCATTTACATAAAGTATAAATATTTATATGCACACTTATTTACATATGGATATATTAGCCAGGTACATTTTAGTAGTGAAATATACTACAGTACATACCAGGACACATGGACAGAAACAGCAATCTAGAAAATGTAAATACTAGAATATATTCTTTTTAGAAATCATAAATATGTAATTCGATTTTTTTATAAAATCTCAGACTTTGAGTGGGGAATGAGAATAGGTTTTAGCTCTGTGGGTAAAAATTTATCAGTCTTAATAACAAACATTTAAAGTATAAAATACTTTTCTGCTGAAAAAAAATCTAAACAGGGCTTTAAGAAAGAAAAATGGCAGACTAATGTAAAAGAAATGGTCCCTATAATAAAGGAAAATAGGAAAGGAGGATAGGTCAAGCCACAGCTGAGAACAGACTATACTTGAAAAAATGTCAATGGAAAGGAAATCACAGAAATCAAGGAGGTGATAGAATGCCAAATAAGTTAAGGTAGACATAGCACAGTTTGCCCAAGAGATTTGCACTGACCAAATAGATTGTATGCAAACAACTAAACACAAGAATTAGTGGAAGGACATGACAGTTGTCCAGGCTCTGGCTTTGGGCAGGCTGCAGTAGATTACGTGAGATTCTTCTCAACCTGAGCTGTCCTATGATCCAGATAGGAATTCATGTTAATGATGGTGTCCCAAACCCAAAGTATTTGTAAAAAGACAACTGACGAATAAAATTGTAATTGTCTTTACTATATAGTCTCCTTCATCAACCCATTTTGTGATTAGAAGGATGAATTATGAAGAGGTGGAAGCTTGTACTCTCAACAGTATAATCTGGATAGTACTAAGATTTAGATAACTCAAGGCTTACCTCTGCTAAAATTATTGGTCCCTCAGCATCCCTGATGACCACACTCTTCTTGTGCTGTCTCCTTCCAGCATCTCTGAGCAATGCTGCATCCTGCTCCTTTCACAGCTCTGAAATCCAGCCCCTCTTCTTCAGAGGAAATGGTAACAGAAGCAGCAAATCAGAACATTTGGGTATGTTTACCTAATTTGTCACCCTTTCCTTACTATGGCTCTGATGCAATGTAGGGACAAAATTAGTTTCTGTGGATTGCAAAACTGGAGCAAAAAGCAGGTGAAACAAATATTCTAGCACTGAATTTCTCAAACTGTAGGTCTATAACTGTGTTGAGAGATGTAAAATTTATATTAGTCAGACATAGATACTTTTATTTGCTGGTAGCTGCTGAGAAAGGCTCATGATGAATCTGTGCCACTGGTCACTTCTTTTCCTGAACTGTTTGAATTGAGATGCTGCTACCTTGTCTGTAATGGAAGAACAGTAGGTGGAAGGAGAGGTTTAAAGGTGTTTACACAGACACACATGAGCCTAAAAAGGTGGCTGAATTTTAAATCTGCCATATTTTATGAAACACTGTCTTGGAGCAAACTGGTTACTATTCATATACACACAGCTACTTAAGAAGCCTGTCTTATAATCAGTGTAATATATCTTATCACTCTTTCACTGAGGGAGAGAAGCTGGGATTAAGAAAATACAGAGGGACATACAAACCAATCCATTTTTCCTTTGAAAAACCTTTTTGTCCAAAACACCCCACCTTAATCTTTGAATTAAAATACATTTCCCACCTTTTTCTATACTGATGATCAAATTGAGACATATTCCCAACAGAGAAGCAAGGACAACAATGGCAGGGGAGGAAGAGACTTTTCAAGAAAAGCTGCAGGTTATTCTTACACTAAATATGTTGTTGGGTTTTTTTTAACATCCTTTTTAATCAATAAGACACTACTTTAAATTGGTAATTTCTATTAAAAGGAAAGTTTACATTTTCTCTTTATGAAGAAGAAGTTGATGTAGTAGTGATGACGTTGGGATCAACCTGCTATTCTGTCATTGAAAGAATTGAACTGGCTCATACAATATGGCTTCTCTAAGAATGCAGGGACGTCTCAAACGAGGATCCCAGGAACAAAGCTTTCTTATACAGTCAGTGCACACTCCAGGGGCACTACCACCTGTAACAACCTGAACTGTATTGAAATCAGTTCCAATCAGAATCACATTAATATCCGAATCAGGCCAGAAAGATCGAGTGTTACCCTAAGAGAATGAGCATGAAACAGTTGTGGGTTTGGGTTCTTTTCCCACTCCATAAAGCAACTCTGAATGACACTAGCCCTAAGCATACAGTAAAAGTTCTTTCATTCAGTCCAGTGTGGTTGCCTTTCAGTCAGGGTAGCCCCATACTGCTAGAGGGGTAGCCAGATAAGGGTCACTCCATTTTTGAGATGATTTTGATATTTCCAAACAAGGTTTCTACCAACTACCATTCAGCATTTAACAACTTTGGGGCTGGATTCCTGCCTAATGGAGACTTTTGCAACCAGGGAGCCAGGATGATTTAGGGACCCCACAAATACAGCCAGTCCCCAGGATGCTGAGGACCTGGGGAAAAAGTCAATCCCAGAAACCAGGAAGGTCTAGGCAGAATTTCAAAAATAATTTTGTTTCCTTCAATCTCCAGCAAAACCAGTTCTCGACTGAAATAGTCTCATTTGACTACATAATTTGGGTCAGTACTTCAGCTGAATCTATCTAACCAGTTTTCATCTGTACCTTCTAAAAAGATCCATAAATAACTGGTGTCAGTCCTGTCCCTCAATGTCTAGGCAACCTGATTCCATCTCTATAGATGTCAAAGAACCAGACTCAGAAATGTAGTGAGTTTCAATAAAGCTGTATTTTCTAGTAAACAGATAAAAAATCTACTTTTCATTGTTTCTAACAAGTGAAACAGGGAATAAATGTTCTTCCCCTGTAGCTACAGAAATTTGAAACAAGTCCAAACAGCTTCTCTATTGAATTTATACAAACAGCAGCTCTAAGCTCATAAAAATATATCACTGTGAAGCCTACAAATATGGCTTCATTTTATTACTCTTACAATGATAATTTGGAGCAATAAATATTTTATGCTGAACTTGTATTCTGCCTGCAACATGGGTCATCTAATTTCCTCGGACTTCACTCTGTATCTGGAACTCAGGTTTTGTAACCCTGTTGGTCTGTGCCAGGAAATTCTCCTGGTGTTAGTGGCTGTTAGTTACCTGCAACAAAGACAAACACAGACCAGCCCACGTCACACTTGAGCAGCACCCGATGAAAGCCTGGATCACGCTTTCTTTCCCTCTGTCAAATGTACTTTGCCCTGCAAGATCAGYTGATTTCCATGGAATCACTTGCAAACTTAGGCAGCACTTTGAATTGTAGTTGCACAGTTGAGCCTTAAGGGTGAGAGGCCACCACAGAAAAAAACCCCAAAGTCTTTTAAAAGAAACACTGGCCTTAAAGCAACACAGTTATGTTGGATATCATCGGGTAGGTGAAAGCATTCAGCCTTGAACTCCGTGTCTAATAAAGGCTACAAAGCATCTGTGTGTCTGGACATGTTCTTTTCATGTAAGGTAACCATACTGTAGCTATCACAAGCACCTTGAACATTTTTTAGTGTTAAGAGCAATCACAGCTTGTTCTAGACTTCTAGTCCATTTAGTGATGTTACATTCTATTTGAAATAAGAAAAGACCCCACAGACAAAAGAAATTTTTTCTGTAGCATAAACCCAGGGGACAGACAACCACACACTGGGTCCCAGTCTTCGCCCTGAGCAGCACACTGGCTACGGGAAGGATGGCTCCAAAGTGTCCCATCACTTCCTACTGCTTCTGAAAGCACATGGTATGAATCACCTCCTACTGACTGTGTGAAAGAAAAGTGGGCCATGGCCCCACCTCCCATTAATGCCTTTGAAGCCAGCAGACATCCTTGACAGCTGCAGAGCTATCAGGCTCTGTCTAGGAGTGAGCTGTGTACAGCACACATTTTGATTCCCTATTTGCTGCCAATGTCACACACTAAAGGCTGGCTAAAATCTATCCCTCAACAATATACTGCAGTAGTAGAAGAAACATGTATATTTATTACCTCGTGCAAGTTTTCATTTAGTTGCAGAGTATAAATTCAACAGAAAGTTGTTTCTTCACCTAAGCAAGAAAGCCAGTAGAGTACACTTCAATTAGAGTATGCAGATTAGTTCTGGCCCATTACTATTAAGTTGTCACAGATCATATAACATTGGCATGACAGGGATTTGCCAAAATACCAAAACCAAAACAAAAAAGAAAAAAACCAACCAAACAAAAAACCCAAACCAACCAACCAAACAAACAAAAACAAAACAAAACATCTGGTATAATATATTCCATCAGGTGGCAGGTACAGGAAAACAAAGAGGGGCAGAACAAATGCAGAACAGTTCTTTCAATCACAGCAATGCCCTCTAAAAACTGAGATGGAAACTGTCATTCTGAAGATCATGAATATCTTTCTCTTAAAATAACCTGAGGCCAATCATTCCTAATTTAGAGTAGCCAAAAGACTGAGCAACAAAGTAACTTGTCTTATAGAGACCTTCTGGCTATTTCCTTACATTTGTACATGGCTGTGAGTGGAGCAAAAATCTTCCAGCTCTCAAGCTGAAGGTATAATAAAACCAAATAATACAAGAGGCTTTTTGACATTGAGAGATGTCTGAAATTACAAGTCTGGAAGCGTAATAATGCTTGACTGGGAAGGCAACCAGTTGTTTACACTGCCTCTTTTCACCATCTTTAGGATTTTTTCTGGACTTGAAACTGCACAGCAGGGCTCAGATGCATGGATTGCTGTCACCTGCTCTGAGTGAAAGGGTCTGTGTGCTGCTAGCAATTTCCAATGGATATAATAGCATTTGGCTTTTCCCCTCTGATTTCAAGTGGCTAGGTAGCACTGAAAATATGGATCCTAACCTTTTCTCACCAGCTCCCAGCCATAAGGGAGTCTTCCCAGGGCAGCTTGAACGAAACCAACAGAAAACAATTCACTGATGGTTTTCTCCTGCTTTAGCAAACTCAGCTGCCTAATGAATGAGTTCAGCAGGAGTAAGGTGAGGATGGGGAAAAAATCCCACCTGCCTTTCAGCACCTGCGAGCTCTGCTGCACTTGCAAGGCTCTGCTAGCSTTAGGATGTCACCCTGAACAGAAGGGTGGGAAATCCTGTGCAGCTGCAAGTTCCGTGGACTCACACAGCTATCTGGGAAGATGACATTGCAAAAATTATCATGTTGTATCTATCCCTTTCTCTTTATATAGCAATACCTTATCTGAAAGGGGTACCCTACATTCTCAAAGAGTCTTAAGKGCTTGCAAAGCTACAACAAGTCCGACACAGAACTGGAACCTGGATCTCATCCATTGTCAACTTACTACTAATCTTTTTCTTCCTTTACTTTGTTAAACCCAGCATTCTTCAGATCATGTAAAAGCCGTCATTCAGCCATCATTCAGAGACAAGTGATAATCTGTTTCTTATTGCAAACAACGCTACAGTTAAGGAAGGGGAAAGTCTTAGAAGTTTATGCTGAACTAAAGAATTTTGACAGGCCTCTTTCTTACAGCAGTATAAACCTCCGTGCTCAGTTCTCAGCTCTTGGAGCTTAAAGTACCAACCTGAGAATGTTTGACTAAAGAAAATGAATTAGAAGGCCATGGCACCACTGCATGCTTCACAGAGATCATTTTAAATAAAAGCCTAAACCGAGCTATGAGGCAGGGCTGTGAGGAATGTTCAGACTAATCCTTTATTTATTTCTCTGGAAAAGTTCAATATTATCACTTAATTACCATTTATCCTCTCTTTTCACTGTAAGGTTCCTCTCTGCATGCTTCACTTCCGCCTCGTTTTCATAAGCTCACCTATACAGCAAGCCCTCACTCATCCTCTGTAGTTAAATCATCCCTGAAAATATTTTTAGAAGATTAGGCTTTTTAGATTTTCCTTGCACTTCCTTCAGTATTGTACCTAGACTGCTCTGGTCCCTCTCACAACAGTTCCTTTCCATCTGCTACATTTTGTTTCTTTTCTCTGCATTTTATTGCTTAATCTAAGATGTGAACTTAATTTTAAAAAATGCTGGACTGTAGAGAGAATATATGTTAGTGGTGGCTCCCAGCCTGGACACAATACTACATCTCTTCAATATTGCTATTACTGAATGCACCATCAGGGCTTCTAAGTAGAGCTGGTTATCAACAGCACTGAACACTTGAGAGAAACAAACTCAGCTTTCAAAGAGTTCACAGATTAGCATTTTGTGTATTTGCTCAAATCTGCTATCCATTTGGAATTAGTCTCATTCCCACAGTTTGTTTCCTTATTTACACAGTACCTTCTACTGTGAGCAACCTACCTACCTGCTCTTTTCCACCTCAAGGACAGCTCTTCTCTTCAGATGTACTTTGCCTGTGCAAAGGCCAGCTTATAACCTCACGCTCCCATCACGTACCTCTTTCCATACTTTGCTTCCATTTTCACTTCCTTTGCTTTTCTCATGAAAATGGTGCCTTACTCCCGTCTTTACACTCTTGCCCTAAGTTAGACACATCTTCTTTAAATTTTAGACCTGAAGTAACACACCTTTTATTTTCTGAATTTAAAATAACATTACAATATATACCTATTTAATTGTATTTTAAAATTCAACACCTGAATTCTGTTAGCTGACTGGATAACACCACTAATTCCTCCCTGATTTCCCTAGAGTATTTCCTGGTGACAAAATAGGAATCTGTGAGTCTGAATTCTTAAGTCGTGCCTGCATTACTTCAACCTGACAAATGTAAATTTTGTTGAGTAACAGGCAGCTCCAACATAGACCATACAGAGAAAGCTCTATTTCTTCAAGTAAGAAATTTTCATATCTTTGCTCTTTCAGCTACTTTCCACCTCTGCATTTCCAAAACACCTGCTGTGAGAAGCAGCAGAGTGGTGGCACAGCATTTGAAAGAAAGTTTTCAAATCCCTCTGATGCTTATGGCAGCATGAAACCAATGCTCTCCAGGCTGTACTGGGAGCTGCTTCAGCCAGCTCCAGAGCTGAGCCAGAGCTAAAGCCACCTCCTGTGCTGGGTGAGAGCACTGTGGTCTGTTCCAGGAGCCACACTGCCTCCAGTGAGCCACCACCTTCTCCCTCCCTGCTGTGCAGGCATCCCACCTCTGCTGTCTTCCTGTTTCCAACACAGGTCCTGTCCCCAACATGGTCCCTGTCCCCAGCCCGATCCCCAAATTATCTGACCCTGGCTCTGAATCATTTGCCATTTCCTCCAGCAGAAGTTTTCCCTCTGAGCAGGCTCCCATTTAATTTATTGTATGGGCAGAACACCCGTCCCTTTGTGTGTATGGCACATGTCAGTCATCCCAGATATGCAGGAACTCTGGTAACCCTATTTTTCATATCCTCATTTTTGGACTAACGGGGGAGGTATAAATGAGTATCGGCAACGTTGCATTGATAATTTTAGTTTCCTTTCGTATTCTTTTGGCTTTAAGAAGTCTCATTTCCATTTTCTAAATTAGTTATTACTCAATTAGCCAAACAAAAACACAGCACGTGTCGACTTAGTGTCACTCTCTGTTACCACTTTTCCCACAGTTGAAGAGACACTACCACCATCATATCGATTAAATCTTCTTTGAGGAAATTACAAATTTGCTTGATAAAGAGAAGTATGGAGGCAGAATTGACCTATACTCTTACAAGGCATCAGATTTAGTAGCTCAGAACATTTGAATTTAAAAATGATTACATGACAATGAAATGTACTTGAAATAGTTTAAGAACTGAGGAACCAGTAGATCTTGAAACCTTATTGGCAATTGGGATTCATTATCAAAGCATTGAGAAAGTGCTTCCATTGTGAATATTAAGCATGACTATTGTACTCGCTGATGAGAACTGGTGAAAAGTGAAGAAAAGTAATTAAATCTAAACTTTTTTGAGCCTTTCTGTGAGACACCGCAAGAGATCACTTTGTTTAGCTTATTAAAAAAAGAAAAAGAATACTGAGAAGTGACCTAATTAGAATAAGAAAGTATGTTTTTTGGCAAAACATATCTTTAATCTACGTGGGAATGTGATAATATAAAGCAGTGGCTTGAAGCTACACTTAGATACCTTCAGATTAAAAGGTACACAGATGCTTTCTGTTATTATTTTGACACCAAAGATAGTTCATGATTGGAACAATAAAGAAATGGTGAATTTTTCATCTTTGGATTCTTTTATATCAAGACTGGATATTAAACATGAAATGGGTATTGTGGTATCTGATCTAGAGATCACATGGAAGAAACCGTGATCCCTTATGACTGTGTGGGTCTATAGCAGTTGAACAACATCTAAGCTTTTTGGTTTTAACCTGTTTGCAAGAAAATCAAAACCCACTGTCATGACATCAATATCAGGGTTAAACAGCAAGGCTAATCACAAATGAATGTATTTCTCTACTAGACTCTCAGGTTTATAATAAAACATACAGAAAGATATTAAAATACAAAGCAAAAAGACAGTATTATTGTTTTGGAGTTTTTTAGTAAACATTCTGGCGAGATGTTCTATTTCTATCTTAAAAAATTAAAAGTAAAGTATTTGCACGTATCTATTAGTGTTAAAGCAATTACACTACAATGATATAGTACACTTAAATACAGGAAACATCTTAAATATTAAATATGCAAACCCATAAAATAAAATATATTTATAGTTATACCATCATATTTTTCCTTAAGCAGTTGCATTTGTTTCTTGAAAACCTTTGACAATATTCTACTTAGAGACATTCCTTTTAAAACATAATTGAGTACTCTTCATTCCTTAGATGTTCTATTACATATTTATTTTACTAATTAATTTAGCCATACAAAAGCATGCCTATTCAAGGCTGGAGGCAAATGGTTGTAAACAAAATAACTCCACAAACACACCTACTTCCTCTAATCCATTTGAAATTGCTGGTGATACTTGAATAAACAGATCATCTTTGTTCTGCTTCCCTCAACAGAAGTCATGATTAGAAAACAGAGTTCCATAATTGGAAGCTTTGCCTCCTGTTATAATATTGGTGCAGGCAAGGCTGAAGGTAAAGGATTTAGGAAAATATACAACACGAATATTTTGCATAACATTAGTGCACTACACTGGTTTTTGGTGCAGTGAGTAAGTGTGACCTGACATTCCCACAGCCCTGCACTCAAGGAGTCAATGAACAGCGAGCAAGTTGCAGCCAATGGTTAAAGAAGGTGTATCCCTGCTGAGAAGGTCAAAGAAGGTGTAACCACCCAATTAACAATGCTGGTAAACTAACAACTATGGATGAGGAGAAGGCTGAGGCACTAAACCACTTTTGTGCCTCAGTCGTCAATGGCAACCACTCTTCCCACACTTCCCAAGTGGATGGACAGCAGTTTGGGGACTGGGGGAACAAAGTGCTTCCCACTGTAAGAACAGATCACGTTCATGACCACTTGAAGAACCTGAGCATACACAACTGTTATGAATGGATGATGTGGGTTTAAATCAGTCCCTGCCTTTTGTCCAGGCCTCTGGCAGCAGGAAGTCATGTTGAGGATGGCCAAGACCCACCCTCATCCATAAGTTCTTTGATAATGGCTGATTCGGTCTATTATAAAATGAAGTATTTATTAATAGACACAAAACTAACAGACATAAGACTTAAAACAGACTATTACTACACAGGGATAAGACAAAAGGGAATACTAGTATAATACACATGCAGTTAAAGGTACCATTAAATTTACAGCAAGCTAAGAAATAGTATAACTTAGGATCCAATGTTTCTTACCACCAATTACTGATGGAGCACACATGGAAAAATCCTTTCTCTCAATTCCTGGAAAAGTAACCTCGAAGTTGTGTCCTTATTGTGTCCTCCCCCAAGCTTCGGGGAGAAATCTTCTCACACTTTCCCAAGGAGTGTGTAAGAGACTTCTGCTTCTGTGATAATTTGTGTGGGCTTTTATAGATGTAAGAACCACGTATTTTGGTCACCGATGTTTATTTTCCTCTATCTCTTTCCACATCTGCTCTCATACCTAGATGTGTACTTGGGGCTTGGGCTCAGACTCTCAGRAGCCTGGAGGTGACCTCCTGCTGAGCTCTCTGACCTCCTGCTGGGCTCTCTGACTCCTCACTGAGTTATTAAACTGGCCTGAGTTATTTCTTCTAAAAGCCCCAGCCATGAGAGAGGGGGGACATCCTGCCACAACAACCTTATGAAACCTGATGAGATGCATCCCAGAGTCCTGAGGGAATTAGCTGAACTACATCACACTCCTTCATATATGAAAAGTCATGGCATTCAGGTGAAGTCTCAGCCAACTGGAAAAGAAATATCATACCCACTAAAAAGGGTAGTGTTATGGGTTTGAAAAATGAAAATTTGTTTTCTTTCCCCCACGTAGCAAGGAGGCTGTGTAGGTGGGGAGGGGCTGGCCGGGAACTGATGGGCAATACTTAAGAACAAAGAAAGTTCTCTGTCCAACCGCATTCCACACTGATCACCCAGAATGGACGATACTTAAGGACAAAAGGGATCGCTTGCCCAGCCCAGAGGCCAGGACAATTTCCCCAATTAAAGAAAACAAAGAGCTGGAAGTATTGGCAAGAGGGTTATTTCCCTAAAGGCTGGAGCTTAGCATCGTGAAGAAATGAAGGGGGACTTCCGGAGACTTTGGCAAGAGGTGGGTGGAGACCGGGCTCGGTCTCTTCTCCATTCGGCATTCGGGAAGGACGATCATGTCTGCAGCGAGTGCCGGTTTTGCTCCAGGAACACCGCTACACTGCGATATCTCTCCCCACATCCCCCCCCCCCCCCCCCCCGCTGGCTCCAGAGCACGGATACACTGTGACATCTCCGTGAGGGTCCCCGTGTGGCACAGGGTACAGAGTTACGCTGTAACTGGCACTGCCAGGAGCTGCTCGCCTCTGCCGTCTCTGCCACCAGCCTGGGTTTCTGCTCCACGTGGGTCGGCGCCAAGGTCTGCTCGTCTCTGCTGTTCCTGCCTTCTGCTGGCCCCTTGGTGGGTGATACTGAGGTCTGTCGCTCCCCAGTCAACCTTGCCTGCCTGCACTGCTCGCTGCCCACTGCCGAGGTTGGTGGAGCCAGGCTGCTGCCCCATGGATTCGCACCGGGAGCGATCTCCCCTCTCCCTCTCCTGCTCGCCGGAGCCACCATTGCCACATGGAGAGGTCACCATGCTTGCACCACAGCGCCCCCTGCAGCCACGGGGGAGTCACCGCAGCTTCTGTGCCCCAACGGAGAAACGCCCAGCGTCAGATAAAGGACTGTTACGGGGCTTGTCTGTTCTCTTATTGTTGCTGTTTATCTGTCTTGTTACATATATAGATATATATAATCCTAGTAAAGAACTGTTATTCTTTTTACCATATCTTTGCCTGAAACCCTCGTAATTTCAAAGGTATAGTAATTTGGAGGAGGGAGGGGGGTCATCCTCTATCCAAGGAAGGTTTCCCACCTTCCTTGACAGACACCTGTCTTTCAAACCGGGACAGGCAGAAAAAATGACCCGAGGAACTACTGACTTGTCAGCCTCACCTCTGTGCCTGGGAAGATAACAGAACAGATCCTCCTAGAAGCTGTGCTAAGACCCATGGAGAACAGGGAGATGATTCAAAAAGGCCAGCACAGCTCCACCAAGGTCAGGTCCAGCCTGACCAATGCAGTGGCCTTCTCTGATGGAGTGGCTACATCAGGGGACAAGGGAAGGGTTACAAGTATCCCTTGTCTGGACTCTGTAAAACCTTGGACACGGATCGCCACAACAACCTTCTCTCTAGATTGGAGAGAGATGGATTCAATGAGTGGACTGTTTGGTGGATAAGGAATTGGCTGGACAGTTGCATCCAGAAGGTAGTGGTCATTGTCTCAGTGTCCCGATGGACATCAGTGACAGGTGATGTCCCTTAGGGGTCTGTATAGGGACCAGTGTTATTTATTATCTTCATTAATGGCACAGATCAAGGGATTGAGTCCACCCTCAGCAGGTTTGCAGATGACTCTAATCTGAGTGGAGTGGTTAACACACCTGAAAGACAACATGTCATCCAGAGGGACCTGGACAAGCTCAAGAAGTGGGCCCCTGGGAATCTCATGAGGTTTAACAAGACCAAGAGCAAAGTGCTGCACCCGGGCCAGAGCAACCCCCAGTACAGGCTGGGGGATGATGGGATCAAGAGCAGCTTTGCCGAGAAGRACTTGCGGGTGCTGGTGGGTGAGAAGCTGGACCTGAGCTAGCAATGTGCACTTGCAGCCCGGAAAGCCAATCATGTCCTGGGCTGCATCACAAAGCACGGCCAGCAGGTCAAGGGAGGTGATTCTGGCCCTCTRCTCCACTCTGGTGAGATCCCAGCTAGAGTGCTGTGTCTGGCTCTGGAGGACCCAGCAAAGGATGGATGTCAGCCTGTTGGAGTGAGTCTAGAGGAAGCCACCAAGATGAACAGAGGRGTTGAGCACCTCTCTGTCCTGGGTTAACCATAAAAGGATGTATTCTATCACCACCCACATATTTCCTCGATAAACTGGGTCGTTTGCTCCCAGAGACTCCCTGTGCTCATGTGAGGTGGTGTACTCCTTATCCCAACTGAGATAACCATTCTGGCTGACAGCAAGCACCACCCATCCTGAGTAGATCATCTCGGCTAATGGCCCATTGCACCACCCATCCTGAGTGGATTATCTCGGTTAATGACCCATTACCRAACTTGATAAGCATGGATGCATAGAACTTCAGAACCACCCTGAGTGGATTATCTCGGTTAATGGCCCATTATCGAACCAGATAAACACCAACCAATAGAATGTCAGAAAACGTTTGCTCCCTGAAGACTCAGCTCATGTGAGCTCATTATCAAACCAGATACACACCAACCAATAGCACGTTAGGAACATCCCTTTCCATTGTGGAAATCCCTGCCCCCGGGGGAGGTACCAGCCAAGAAACATGACATAAAAGTAGGCTTTGAGATGGCAGAGATCACTGGACTACCAGGACTGGACTACGAGGACTGGACTACCAGACGACTGGAAAGGCAGAGGACTCCGGACCACCATGACCGGACCCTTCACTACTGGACAACCAGAGGACAAGACCACCATCACTGGATACTCAGCCGACCTGACCTTCTACAGGACCAGTGCTTAACTGGACTATACAGCTACCACCCTGGTCAATGGGGTATCAGGTTGTACTGTGACCTTGTGATTTTTAAGCTAGTTTTCTTTCTGTGTTCATTGCATTTATTTTAACCTTTCTATTAAAATCGTAATTTTGACCTAACTCTCTCTCGAGGTATTTGTGCGAGGTTAATTTCCTCTGCTGGTTTACAGTCAAACCAGCACACTCTCCTACAAGGAAAGGCTGAGGGAGTTGGGTTTTTTCAGCCTGGAGAAGAGGAGGCTTTGGAATGGCCTAACTGCAGCCTATCGGAACCTAAAGGGAGCCTACAAGAAAGGGAGAGACTACTTACAAGAGCGTGTAGTGACAGGACAGGGAGGAATGACTTCAAACTGAAGGAGAGTAGGTTTAGACTAGATACTAGGAAGAAATTCTTTGCTGTGTGGCTGGTGAGGCACTGAAACAGGTTGGCCAGAGAAGGTGTGGGTGCCCCATCCCTGGAAGTGCTCAAGGCCAGGTTGGATGTGGCTCTGAGCAGCCTGGTTTAGTGAATGGTGTCCCTGCCCACGGCAGGGGTGTTAGAACTAGATGAACTTTAAGGTTCCTTCAAACCCAAGACGTCTTTTGATTCCACGATTTTATAATAGTATCCTGCAAACCTTCCATTGGTCCACTTTCAGCAGGAATATGAATCAGTATCCTGCCAAAGATTGGAGAGGTGATTTAAGCCATTCTCATCCACATCTTATTTAAAGAGATCACTCTAAGTTTTTTAGGTCCAGCTCATGCCAACCTTCCAGTCCTCACATGGCAGCCACAGCAACAGTTTCTTGTAGAACAAGAAACTGGCTAGTGTATTTGTACAGTGAGAACCCAGTCCTACAATACTTGTGCAAACAGCTCCACCAATGCAGGTGGAAATTTAAACAACAAATCCTAAATCAATTTAAGCATGTGCCATTAGAGAACAGCAGGTCTCAGACTAAACTCACAAACAAGCAACTACTCTTTCCAAGCAAAGCTACAGAAGTAAAACTACAGAAAAGAAGTAAAAGTTTGGAAAAGAAGTTACCTCTTTAGGCAAACAAAACTAAGACCTGTGTACAACCAGTGCTAATCGATCTTCTTTGGGAATACCCTACCTCTGTCAGATCTGTYAGACTGCAAGGAACTGACCAAAATCAACTGAGAATTATTTTTTTTTTTTAGTTGTTTGGACCTGTATTTTGCTCACAGTTTTAGTAGTCTGGCTGTTGAAATAATGTCTGCAGTATGTTAATGTCGGTTTTAATGCATTTGGTCCTGAAAAAAACCGCAGTTCAGTTCATGGTAAATACAGACCTATTTCAATAAATTAACCCTTAAATGACTTAAGTCTCCGGGAGGTCTTTTCCCCACTGCTCTTAAGTACTAGCATTTCTGTCATTCTAGACATCCATCCTGCTTCAAATTCATCTGGCTGAACAGAAAGCATCATTTCGGTGGAAATGCAAAAAAAAAAAAAAAAGAAAGAAAACAGAGCCACCTTGTAAAGTCCCGAGAACATAAACAAGAAGTAGAAGAAGTAAATAGAAGTGCTATAAATCTGTTATTCATGAGACCTCGCATGGGTGTTGTTTTTATAAGCACAGGAAGGAGACAATCGAAGGACTTGGACTCCTTGATCCTTGTGGGTCGCTTCCAGTTGAAGATATTCTATGATGATACGGGGGGAGGCGGGGGAAGGTGTGCTTTCTGCAGATAGCCAATTGCTTCTCAGACCTGTAACATTACTTGGGCGAACTCTGTTTGCCCACACCCGTGTGTCCGCGGGCACACACTCGTGCGGAGCGGTCGCTCCGCGTCCGCCCCGCCGCCCGCACCCCGTGGCGTGGCCGTGACGCGGGCGGGGCGGGGCGGTACGAACGAGCCGGCGCCAGGCTCGGGCTGCGGCGCTGCCGGGCGGGCGAGGCGGGCGACAGCGGGCGCTCGCAGCCCCCGCACGCCGCTGGCGGGCGCGCTGCCCCCGGACGMCGCCGCCGCTACCCATGGAAGAGCGGGGCGAGCGCTGCCCCCCGGCTCCGCGCCCCGGCGGTGAGTGACGCGCGGGTGCCRCGGAGGGCATCGGGCGGCGGGGGCTGCCCTCGGCGGCGCGGGACGTTTGGGGCGGCCGCGGGTGCCGGCGGCCGCGGACGGGCTCTGCCGCCCCGGGGTGCGCTGGCGCTGCCGCCCGCCCGGTGCCTGCTGTGGGCAGGCGGGAGCCCCGCGGCCGCGGGAGGCGAGCGCCGCACGGCTGCGGGGCTGGGCAGCGTCCGCCCGGCCGGGCGGGACCTGGGAGCCGTCCCCAGCCCCGGGAGGGACGCGCGGCGCTGACCCGGCCCTCCGGACTCTCCGAGTCAGGCTGTGGGAGGCAGCGCCGTCGGGGGAATAGGAGAGAAAGGAGCGGGGGGAAAAGCAAAGAGATCGGCAGCACCTGGCCAGGTGCGGCTCCTGGGCACTTTCTTCATCTGCTCTCCCTTGTGCCTAAATGACGAGCACATGTAAGGGCAGAATGGTACGGCTGTGGAAGCAGGGTGCCAGGGTGCGGGGCTCCGACCTGGCAGGACAACACTTGTTAAAGCTCCGCTGAGCATCTTCGACCCGTTTCCTCGCTGAATGCTGGAGCCGGCTGGATGCAGCGTGCTGAACTGGAACCTGGCGATCTATATAGGGCTGGAGGGCACAGCGGGTCGGCAGGAGGGCACAAAACCTTAATTCGAGCTCACTTCTGCTTTGAAGGACTGTCCCTGGTATTCTGTATTAGAATAGTACAGCGAAGGCTTGGTTGCTGCAGTTCTCGGTGTGCTTTCCAAGGATAAAGGTGTGTGCAGTTCAAATCTTTTGGGGGCAAAAGGATGCCAAGAGGGAGGGGTGGCAGCCCCCTGATGGAAGAGTTTGGGTTTGGTCTCATCTTCCAGCCAGACATTCAAAAGATCGGGAAGGGGCACACAGCTAAGTACAGGCAGTTCAATCCCCTTCGTTGACTGAGAATTAAAGTATATGATTCTCTTTCCTCTCTATGTTCGTGCAGTAGGTTGAGGGCTTTCCCTGTTTCAAGGCTGTTCCTCTTTGGATACTGGGGTGGAAAAAAAAATTATTTGTGAAGTTCTAGGAATATCATGCTTGAATGGCATGGGGATGGAATGTCTGCAGGGAGCATCTTTCTGGCATGAGAGATCCATGCAGTGCCCACTCCCACCAAGAGCCTCTGCAGCATATATGGCAAATGGAACRTAGAAGAACAGTTTCAGTTTGGTGAAAGCCTGTATATTGCCTGGCTATCAAACTTAATTTGTAAGTATAAATATAATAACTGTTACAATTTACATCTGCCAGCATATCTTGCCGTCTCGAACAAGTGCATTTCTCACATTGCTCAGAAACGAGCACCTCTCAGTAAGAGCACAGTCACTGAAATCAACCGTAGCTGTCTCTTGCACACCCACCCTTTCAGTACCCACCCTGGGTTTTTCTCCTCTTTCGAAAATGCAGGGGGTTTTGATATTACATAGCCAAAAAAATACCTCTGGTGGGTCAGCACCAAGATTGTGTATCTGAAGCAAAGCCAGCTATTGCAGTGGAGACACACTAATTTGACAGAGAAAATTCCAACCTCAGGATTACTAGGTTCCTGTCTGTGTCCCTCCCCTTGTCAGGATACTATCTTGGTTATTCTGAACTAGCCATATGCTTACACAGACATTATAGAAAAACAAAGTGGGTGGAAAAGACTTTTCCAATACRTGCATGTATGTATAGATACATACAACTCTTCTGCTTTTCATTAGAGGAAATCAAAAATGTTTTTATTAGCCTGACTAGCCTGGGAGTTCTCCCTTCTCTCATCTAGAAATGCCACCCGTAGCTCATAAGCTATTAGAGCCCAAAAATATGTCAAAGCTGATGGATTTCTATGAAAAGTTTTGATAATGAGAAAAAGAAAACTGTAATATGCCAAAGCAGACCAAGATGGGAGATCCTGCTAGGTCATCTCATTTGTCACTCCAGAACATGAGGGTTCCCTCCAGGTCACCGTGTAGTGCTTTGCTGCTTTGCTTAGTAAATTGATTGGTTTAGCTAAGTCTAATACAGTGATGACCTCACCAGTACGCACCCTGGTCCAGTGTTATTCTGGAGGCAGGAGAGTGGAAGACACAGAAGTCTACTTGGAATACGAACTAAAAGATTATTTGGAGGTTTGGAGTGTTTGGTTTTCTTTGCTTGTTTTTATTTTTGTTTTAAATATCTTATTGGTATTGGAAACGGGGCCCATGGCTACAGAGAGTGGTAAGAAATTGCTTGGCAGAGGAAATGAGAATGGGGTTGCTTAGTCTGCTGTGTTCCGTATTTTAATACATCCAGTTAAGGTGAGCCTTTGTACAGAAAGGGAGCAAGACAGGACAGAGCCATCCTTTCACATGGGTTGTTTTCTTGGGGCAGCTTTGATGAATTAGGAAGCAACTCTATTAACTGCAATAGATTTCTGCTTCCTAATTAAAATGTGACCCATTTTGCTTGGAAAGTGGGGTGGGGAGTAATTTCTGGATTTTGAATTGAGCATTTGGGTTTATGAGGGTATAGAGAAGGCAGTGGTACAGTGTACCCGCTTTATGAAAAAAATTGAATCCTGACAGGTATTAAAAAAATTGCTAGAAGGTGGTAAGGGGATTCCATATTAGTATTCAGTACAAAAATCTCTGTGCATCCTGAGCTTTTCAAGTTTATTTTTATTCTGGTGTAATGTCCCATTTTATTTTTACCTGTATGAGGTTCTCTGAAATCTAGGGTATTTTCTCTTCTAAAAATTTTTTATGATCTCTTGGCATGAAAGACTGGAATGGTCCCTTCTGACCTTAAGAAAAAGAGTGCATGTTATATATACCACAGTCTGTTATAAATTTGGTACCTTACTGCTCACACTGGAGCTGAACTCCTTCTTTAGAAGTCATGAACTGGTGGCCTATCTAATTTGCATAAACTGTATTTATCACAGCAGGTGCAGAAATACAGATTTCAGCCAAAAATACTTCCTACCAAGTAAACATTTCTTAGCTTTTAAAGTTCCCCTTCCCAAAATTTAGAGACTTTTTAAAGTGTGCTTCTGAAGTCTCGGGGCTGACAGACAATATATCATCTTAACAGGACTGAAATTATGATTAGATTTCTTAACATCCAACTATAAAAGTTAAAGCCATSGTTTAATCTCTGCTGGTTGTGCAGCAGTTTTAATATAATTTGGAAATGTATGTAGATCATACAATCTAGGCACTGTAAGACAAGTTCTTACAGTTACCTATAGTTTCACATCCATTCTTAATGTGCAAATGGCTTTTTTAATATATCATGAGATGATCAATAGTTTATGCTCCTAGAGATCTATGGCTTCAGTAGTATGTAGTTCTATTTAATTTATTACACTTTTCTCTGTAGCACTCACTAATGTAGGCAAGTACTTGTAGTTAATTACTCAAAACTAGAATTCAAGCATTTAATTGACACATGTTGTTTAAAACTTTTGTTAAAATGTTATTAAAAAACACAAGTGTATGGGGGGAAGTATGGGAAGAATTTCTTCATGAAGAGAGAACTGTGAGACAGTTTAATAGATAAAAATAGCAAAATGCAGAATATATTTCCAAGAAAAAAAACATATTTCATAAATCAAATTAATTTTTTTTTTTAAATTGCTCTCTTTCCTTTCCTGCTCTTGGATGAGCTTTAAGTGATAGCTGTACTGGGAAGTTTTATGTTATCAGATACAAAGTGGCACTTGAGCTCATGTAAACAACTAAGGAATATATCTTATGGTGAACAGAGTCTACTCTTAGAGGATAGGAATATACTGTTCATATCAATGAGTTCTTGAAGGATTTCAAGTACACTGCAATTGCTCTAGTTCAGGTTTTTTTTAAGCACATCACTGAATGCAAATGTTCAGAACACTAACTCTTTATCAATTTAGAAGGTTGGTTATCTCAGTTATGGGAATTTCTTTCTGACAGAAGAAGCCAGCATAGCAGATGTGTGGGTTGTACTGCACAGCTAGTTTTAACCAGCAAGGTTAGTCTTATGTTTTGCAGTACCAAGTGCCCAGATATGTGCAAGGGAAAATATAGTCCACAAACTGTCCTGAGGTTCTATCACATCTGCAAAACTAAATATACTTTATAAGAACAGAATGTCTCACACAGATTTTCAGCTCTAATCTCCCTCTACAGACAAACTTCAGCAACTGAATGATAGTTCTCATTCAGCCCAGATTCTATTTTTTTTAGATGCCTGGGCAGAGATCTCTGCAGTGAAGAGATTCAGTTCTGCAAGGAGAGAAAGTGAGGACATCTGAAACTGAACCTGTTTGTCCACAGTCCCTAAAGAACCAGGAAAACACAACTTCTCTGTAATAAAGGTGAAGTCACCTGCATGTTTATGGAAAGGATGTAGTCTTACCTCTCCTAGTTACTGTCCTGGTAGTAACTGTGTCCCATTAGCTCTGCTAAACCTCTCCTTGTGTTGCTGTGGGCTTTTTYTTTGTGAAGTTTGTCCCTGTCAAATCTGCCAGTGGAATCTGCCTAATGCTTACTGRTTCTCCTACAGACACTCCTTGTGTTTCCTCCTACCCACTAACTTGAAGGTTCTTATGAAAGTTCAGAGCTAAATCTAACCCCATCCCATTTCCAGCAAAAATGAAGTTATCAGTCCAGGAAGAAACTACCTTATTTTGTTAATGCATGTTAAACTAAGTGTATATAATCTAGGTAGTTTAGGCAATGTCACTGAGTGACGATAAACATGCAGAGGCATTAAAATACCTTTGTAAAATGATAAGAAATAGTCAGAAATCGTAAAATGGTGACACATGTTTCAAAGAGTACTGTAACATGCCTAAAAGTCTATGACATATGACAGCCTCTGGCCCTCATACTGCATTTACTGATGAAAGTTTCCACTTATTTCCRAGTTACTATTACTATTGAAGACGTTTTAATCGTAAAGTCCACGTTGAATCTTGTTAAATAAACAGGATGGCACATTTTGCTAATTAATTGGAGAAAGCTGAAGAAAAGATTAAGCAAAAGCAATCAGACTTTTTGAAAAGTCTTGGTATAATCTTCAAGGCACCATTTAACATAAACTGTGTTTCTTTTACAACTTGCTCGTTTACTTGTAGCAAATACAATAGTAATGACTGTCAGTTAAATTTTTTGTACTAGTCTGGAATACAAAGTCATCGAATGAAGTCATGTATGCTCTGCATGACTTGCAGATGCAGTGAAGAGAATTCTTAAAGCAGAAAAGTAACTTGGCAGAGTGGCTGCTATAAACTCCTCAGTACAAGCTTATTATTGTTGAAAGAGTTTTTCAGACCAACAATTATAAAGCTATGAAATACATGTTTGCATCATTTTATATAAACCGCTGTAATTCTAGACACCAAACTACAGATCAACCTAAAGCGTTAAAGAGGACATAAGAGATGAAAGCTGAATGACAACAGATTTATATGCTGCTTTATTCCTGAAGACCACCTTTCCCACACATCATGTATTTTGTGCTGAATTTAGAGGCACAGTCGTGTCCATTGTGTTGCATTAGTCTAACACAACAAAATAATTGATCCAGATATGAGGCCTCTGCAGTTTGGGAAATACAAAAGAGAATGGAAAGAAAAGGCAGACAAAGCTTTATTGCTTGCAAATAAAACAACAACAGAATATAGGTACTCTGAATGGCATAATTACTGATATGTTTCTTTGGGAGTGCATCAAATAAAGGCTACAGACACTGTAGCAGTGTTCTGCAGTGGAAGATGTGCACCTGAACAACTAGCTGAGGAGGAACAATGAAATTTCTGTATGTCTGAAACAGAAGATATTCCTATGTTATTCTGAGGTTTCATGTTTGTGTTGGTTTTGCAGGGCCTGGGTTTTGGTAGTGGGGGGGCCACAGAGGTGGTTTCTGTGAGAAGCTGCTRGAAGCTTCCACCATGTCCAGCAGAGCCAATCCCTGATGGCTCTGATGATGGACGTGCCACTGGCCAAGGCTGGGCCAATTAGAGATGATGGTAATGCRTCTGTGATAACATACTTAAGAAGAAATCGTAACAAAGTTTGGGGTAGTTGYAATTTTCCAGCTAGAGAAGAGTAGGAGTGAGAACATGTGAAAGGAACAACAKTGGAKGCWCCAAGGTCAGTGCCGAAGGAGGGGGAGGAGGTGCTCCAGGCGCYGGAGCCGAGATGTCCCTGCAGCCTGTGGTGAGGACCATGGTGGGGCACTTGTCCCCCTGCAGCCCATGGGGGCCCACGGGGGATGCASAGATCCCCTCRCAGCCCGTGGGGGAGGTGCCCACGCTGGAGCGGGTGGATACCAGGATGCTATGATCCAGAGGAAGTCCCATGGAGAGAGAGGCCTTGCTTCCAGGCTGGAGCAGCTGTCCTTGGAGCACTGCACCCCGTGGCAGAGTGACCCACGCCGCAGCAGKTTTGGGAGGACTGTCTGCCCRTGGGATGGACTCACGCTGCAGCAGTTTCGGGAGTGCTGCTGCTCATGGGAGTGGACCCACGCTGGAGGAGTTCGCRGAGAACTGTCTCCCGTGGSAGGGACCCCACGGTGCAGCAGGGAAATGACTCCTCTCCCTGAGCAGCAGAAGGAAACATCTKGGGTGATGAACTGACCAAAACCCCCACCCCGTCTCCCTGCACCGTTGGTGGGAAGGAGGGAGCGGCTGGGGGGAGACAAGGGTGTCTTTAAGGGCTTATTTTACTTCTGGTTCTCTTGCTCTGATCTTGTTAGTAATTAATTCACTTTGTATCATTAAGTTGAACCTGTTTTGCCCTTTAAGGGTTTTCTCCCAGTCCTTATCTCAACTCATTAACCCTTTGTTAAATTTTYTCTCCTCTGTCCAATTGCAGAGGAGAGTGAGTGAGTGGGCTTTTCATGGGTGCCCGGCGTTTGGCCAGTGTCAAACCATGACAATGTTGAAACAGAAAACAGTTGCTTTTGTTTATTTAGAAAAAACTATTCCCCACAGAAGTGTTTAAGAATGGGAAGACACTGAAGCAGAGCTTCACTGAGGCTCAAAAACCTGTCTGAGGTGAGGCCCCTGGTACCACACCTGTAATATCCCACAAGTCTGATTTCAAAGATGCTGGCCAAAACAAGAGTAGAGCTAGAGTGAAGAGATACATTGCAGTGTCTTTTCCTCAAAAGTTCCTATGCTGTACTCAACCACAGGAAGGCTTGAATAAAAAAGTTGGCAACTGAGTAGTATGCAAACTATGAATTACAAATTAAGAGTGCCAATGAACTGATACATATAGTTCATTAAAAAAAAAACCAACAAAAAAACCTGCCMAAAAGCCCCAAAACAGCAGGGAGGGAAAAAAAGCATCAAACCAAAAAATAATCCCAGCTCAGCAGTCTGTTGTCACTGTCTGAGACCAAAATTTAAATCTTTCCAGAGACAGTCTGTCACAGAACTTCACTGTTAGCATAGCGTATTTCAATCTGATTACTAAGAAATTAGTTCCTACCATTAGGCTTTAACTTCACTCCTTTCAACACAGTTCAACCTGTTCCTCGCTGGAATCCTATTATGCTTTTCCAGTAAGGTGTTAAGACAACAACTCAGGCTTACTATATATGGAGCTAGTGTCTTAAAATATACTCTGAAGTAAGTGGCTATTCCTGTAATCTGTGACCTTAAAATTCAGCAAGAGTTGATGTTTTGTTGTTCTTACTTACTGAGCTGCCCATCCGTCACTGATCCAATCTGGCTGGTGCTGTATCCTTTGCTCCCATTGCTGCTGAATGTGGTGGCAGTGGGGACATCCACCATGAATTTACCTATATTGAATTTTCTGTCACCCAGTGTCTCCCCCCATCAACATCCACAGTCTGGGGCWATTAAGACTATTTCTTGTTAAAACTGATGTAGGTAAAGCTGAGAATGATTAGCAGGAATGGTAAGGACAGGGAAAGAGAGCAGAAGACTAATGATGACAGACAAAATGGAACTCTTYCAGCCAGAGAAGACTTAACAGTGGCCAAAAAAGGAAAAAACCAGATTCCTCTGCAAAGCTGCCTCACATCAGACATCACAGGACAGCTTGAGACAGGGTATGCCCACAAGCTCAAAGCCTGTGGGCATACAGGGAAGCACTCTCTTAACTTCACATTTATTATGACACTTTGCTTCCCACTCTTCCCAGCCTCGATTTCTGCTTCCTAACAATATCGCTGCCTTGTAGCCCTTTAAAAATGGAAAAAAGGGAAAGCACCGAAGTGATAATCAGTAGAAAACATCAGGAAGCAGACCTGCTCCATTCAGGATGGAGTCATGACCTCTGTAAATGCAAAGCTATCAAACAGAACTTTAGATCACTTAGAAACACATCATTAGTCCTTGTTGCACTGTGACTTAGCTTATTGTGGAAAAGTCATTAGTTTCTTTTCAGATTCTCTGGAGAATTTCCAAAACCTAGCCCTTGCATTTGCTCAGGTTGTTCATATGTAATTTCATATTTCGGCCCTTGTCAGCTGGCACAGTATGTGCTGTTCCAAGCTTAAATTCGCAATTACAGTAGCCTGTAAGGCAAAGCAGTCAGGTAGGTGCTCAGCCATCATGGCTTCTATTTCTAGGTGGAGTTAGACCATACCAAAGTCCATACCAGCCCTTCACTGTGGGTATAAAGTCTTTGGAAGGCGTCTTAATTCAGGGGGCTTGTGTATGCAGCCTGCTCATAATGTACCAATCTAGCAGCTATGTGTGAGACTGTAACTGTTTCACTTCAAACATTGCATTAAAAATACCCTGACCTTTAAAGGGTGTTCAGTGGTGGTATTTAGTAGTCTTTTGATAAAGTCTAAAGTTACTTCTTTACATCACAGCAGCTTGCTGGAAATGACCTTCAGAAGTATCCATTGTGTATTTTCTTTCCTGAGTATCAAGACTGGAATCAGAGGTCTTTTAGTGTTTTGTTGATTCAGTCATATTGTAGTCTATGGTTTCATTATTTTACCTTTCTGCAGGGCCAGCATGCATACCACCTATTTTATCCTTAGAAACAGTAAGCACAAAGCAAATATTACCTTCACTGAAAAATGACASAAAAATTCAACTTTTCCTTGGTCTACTATTTACCCAGAGCTCTTCCTAACTTTTCCTAGGCAAATGTTGCCTTCTCATGTTGGACAGCTCTATCTATATTGCATGAGCCTTTTTCCCAGGAGGCTTGACTTCCAAGGTTGCTATCACAGGGTTCTTCGGGAGGCTGTAGTTCCCAGACATCTACGAGACCCTCAGCTTTTAGGAAGGTTCTTTTGGTCCAGTTCACACCTTTTGCTTTTTATGTTTTGTTTCTAAGACAAACCTATTCTTGTAGATTATAAAAAAGCACTTAATTCTCTTGTGATTGTGGTTCAGCTCCAAGGAAATCAGATTTTAAAAAAAATAATAACTAAAAATACTCTGGGTCCAAATGAAAGATTCATAATGTTCGTGTCGCCTGATGGCTGGAAATAATTTTCTTATGGCATTGTTGTATATGCCTGTCTTTTAAAACATTTAATTACACCGATTTATCTATGAGACTAGAGTTGGGAAAGCTAAAGAAGTTTGTTCAGTTGTGAAAAGCAAAAGATATTTTCGGTGTGGCTGTAGTAGCGATATGTCTGAATATAAGATAATGTGCTTTTTCTTTTTCTTTTCCCTCTTTCAGTGAAGTTTCTGCTTGAGAAATACATGGTCACTCAGCAAAACAAAAACAACTTTTAAGGGTTGTTCTCGGTGGAAATCACTCTATGCCCTATTACCCGCTTGAGTGAAACCAGACTAAGAACTTCTGTCATGGCAGCTTTTCTGCTGGGAGCTGTGTTGCTTATTGTTCAACCTCAGATAGTGCCTTCCAGACCAGCTATAAATTCAAATGCTGAGACTTCTTCTCAGTCTGTTCAGAAAGAGCTTTTAAAGAAAACATCTCAGAAAAATGACTTCAAGGAAAACATTCATTCTAACGGATCATGTCAGCAGCTGCCACAGACTATTATTATTGGAGTGAGAAAAGGTGGCACAAGAGCTTTGTTAGAGATGTTGAGTCTCCATCCAGATATTGCAGCAGCAGAAAGTGAAGTTCACTTCTTTGACTGGGAAGATCATTACAGGAATGGATTGCAGTGGTATATTAATCAAATGCCATTCTCGTATCCCCATCAGATCACCGTGGAAAAAACTCCAGCATATTTCACATCACCTAAAGTGCCTGAAAGAGTTTATAACATGAACCAATCAATGAGACTACTCCTTATTTTAAGAGACCCAAGTGAGAGAGTACTATCCGATTACACCCAAGTGTTCTACAACCACATGCAGAAGCACAAGCCGTACCCATCCATTGAACAATTCCTGGTTAAAGATGGTGAACTCAATGTGGACTACAAGGCAATAAACAGAAGCTTATACTACATTCACATGCAGAACTGGCTGGAGTATTTTCCTCTTGATCATATCCACATTGTAGATGGGGATAAGCTAATCAAAGATCCCTTTCCGGAAATAGAAAAGGTAGAGAGATTTTTGAAGTTATCACCACAGATAAATGCTTCAAACTTTTATTTCAATAAAACCAAGGGATTCTACTGCCTGAGGGACAGTGGTAGAGAGCGCTGTTTGCATGAGTCCAAGGGCCGAGCGCACCCACAAGTAGATACCTGGTTACTCGAGAAACTGCAGGAATATTTCCATGAACCCAACAAGAAGTTTTTTGAGCTTGTGGGCAGAACATTTGACTGGCACACATTTGTGGCAAGTTAGTGGTAAACTTCAGAACCTATGTTCCAGTGTACAGTTAGAAAATTTTAAAAGGGCATTTAAGCTATTATTTATTTGTAAAGTCCATGAATACTTCTGTACAGTATTAGATTCACAATTGCCATATATACTAGTTATATTTTTCTACTTGTTAAATTTGAAAGCATTTTGTATTGTTTTTCATGGTTGTTAACATTGTGTATGATGTGTCTATATGAAGAAACTAAATTATTTCATTGCAGAAGGTGCTCTCTTGAGACTGTGTTGTCTTTTTAATAAATAAGAAATTCATTTCAACAGAACCTTTCTGAATTATTTGAATGCTTTGGCCTTCCTGGACTATTTCCTCTAATTGCTAATGAATATGCTAAACTTTACCTTTCCATTTTTCTTGGTTTAAAGTGTGGATTAATAATTTCTTTTCCATTTGAAAATATTATTGTAGTGAACAAATTGTTCCATCCTGCTTTACAAAATTATTTCTTGTCAGAGTGGTGGTACTTACACATGTTGGGAAATGCACACCCAAAGGACAATGGAAGTCTCTGTGTAATATGATATATTAACTGCTATACTTACCTTTGTATTTACTGTTATAACAAGTGCTCCTCAATTCTTTGGCAGCACAGTGCAGGTTTCATGGCAGATTTTTAAAGATTCTGTGGGGACCATCTCATAAAATCCAGCATTAGCTGTAGAAATATGGTTAACCTGAAAACTTCTTACAGTCCCTGAATGTACGTATACTTGATAAAGAGGTAGGGTTGAGAGAATTTAAGCAATATAGAGACTTTTTAAAGGCTGCTTTTGACTGTTCCTACATTTTATAGCACATTTATGCTTTACCATCACTGAAAATGAACACTTACGCCAGAAAAATCAGTTGGTCTGCATTCCAGTAGGCAGCAACTTCATTCATATAAATATTACCTCATTTGTACCCCACTTAAGGCTTGATGCAACTGAAAATTGCCTATGGACTAGTAGGATACTGTTTGTTTAGTCTCCTTCCAAGAACAATGATGCCAGGTCTCGATTAGATACGTGTTGTGGGATTAACCCAAATTCCAGGAACTTTCCATGTTTTCCATCTGCTAAAAATGGAAGTTAGATGTTAGTACATTCGTAAAAATTGCAGCTGTCCTTATCTACAGTGGTTATAATGTCTTGTTAACCATCAGTTTCTGGAATTAGAGTTAATCCTGTTTCCACACAAGGCTTCCTACAGTACTTTCATTCCGTGTTCCTGATTTTCATTTTATGATCTTGAGTTTAATTGTTGAACGTCCAGTGGCAACACCCAGTAAATTTGAACTTGTAGCTGATTGTTACAATCCTTTATAAAATTTAAATGTACATTCATTAATTTTTTTCTGGTGAGCTAGTGCAAACTTGGGCACTATGACAAGGTATCGTCTGGATGCAAATATCCCATATTATGCCTCTTGCATGAAAATTTGCAGATGCTGTCCCTCTCTCTCCCACTCCTTGTGCACCTGCCCAAGCTGTATTCAACCTCAGAGAGGTTGGTGGTGTTTTATAAAGCCTACAATGAAATGGTATTGTACTCAATAAAATATTTTCTGAATTCCATTTTTCTTTTTCTCTTTTGTTCTTCAGTTTCTAGTTTGGAAGACCAGAATTTAGGATTCAACTCCAGTTTAGATTTCAGTTAAATGTTATTTAAGAACTTAGCTGTAGCATAGGGCATTGATTTGAAAGCAGTTGTGCCTGAATGGTCTGCTGCTGACCCAGAATATACAACAAGGAAGGGAAATTTCTGGTGGCAATAACATCAAATCTTACATGAGGAAGATGCCCAAAATAACAAAATTGTAGTACCATCATGTTCCTATTAAAGTTTTAGAAAAGACAAATTCAGGGGATTTTGTGCAAGGTGGGGCAATATTTTTCTCTACTCTTGTTATCCCATTTCCTTGGTAGTGAGTTCTCTGCAGGAGCCAGCTGGGCCAACGAGATTTTGACCCAGACAAAAGGTTTTCTACCTGAGTGTGGTCCCACCTTCATTAGTGCTTCCCTACAGTCTCAGCTTAAGCTCACCAAAGTCACGTACATCTTGCTGAGAAAGGGAAAATGCTACCAGGCATGTGACCAGGAACCAGAGGACTACACAAAGGCGGGGTTGCAACAAGCCCACCTGCAGCAGCTCAAACAGGGCAGCATAGGGCATCAGTGTTGAACTGAGGATGTCTGTGCAATATTGACAGCTGATCCTGGTACTGAGGATACTTTTAGTATCTAGTGGAACTTGATACCAGTATTTTGCCTGTCACTAAGCAGGACACACGCGCATGTTTCCCCCCACACAGTATGGCTTGTCCCTACAGAAAGAGAAGTGGAGCATGAACCATTAGGTCACTGTTACTGTTTTAGTGCTAGGACCTTGTAGAGTGTTGTCTGCAGGATCCAGAGGTGAAGTAACCACTTCAGGGGCATATCCTGAAGCAAAATTTCACATGACTCAGGTCCTAGACACCAAGTTCAAAGGGTCCCACAGGAAGTGCATCATACTTACACCTTGTGCAAGGGTGGCGTGATTGTCCAATACATTATCCTGGTGGTTGCATGGCTAGGTGTCTGTTAGCTATGATGGTGATGGACAATAAATCACACCCACACTAATAATGATGTTAATGTTTACCTGCCATAGATACCTTAGGTTCAAGAGTTACAGTTCTCAAAACTATTCCAAGTGTGAAYGTTCAGTTTAACAAGAGCAGTGTTCAAAACACATACATTACTGTACTTAAATATATTTGTTAGGCTATTTCTAAAGAAGTGCTAGACAACAAGAAAAGCCATCAGAAGAAAGTGAAGAGATAATGAAAGAAGGAGGCTGAAACACATTCCATTTAGGACTCTAGAAAAATGAATAATAACCTTTGAAGGCATGCCATATCTATTCATAAAAGAAAAAAATCCCTGAAATACCTTCCCAGTGTTATGCAATACAGGTATTTATTTCTGTAAAGCTCTACTAGCTCAGGTTTAAAGTACAACCACTTGAGTGTTGCTCCAGAGACCTGTTTCCTCAGGGCAGCTAGCCAAGTCTGTGATCACTCTTGCAAACATAAAATAAATACAAAACTTTATGAGAATTCAATGTCCAACTCAAAGCCTGGCACTCCYCTTGAGTACAAGAAGAAATGCCAACCAAATAATTATTCAGGGTGGCACTGCAGGACTAAGTCTTGCCCTTTGCGTCACAATAGAGATTGTGTGAGACTTTGAAAGCCAGATATTGTACCTGCAGAGGACAAAGATTAAACTATAATGATTATCCCAGGAACACTGCTGGAAGATTATGGAAAGGGAAAAAAGCGCCAAAGCTATTACTTCATCCAAGAGTATTGCTACATGTACTGCTGATGCTGTATGATCTTGTTACGTGTGCTTAGCTCTTCCTTGTATGTTTTTCCTGCTGTTATGGGTGAAAAAACATCTACTGTGCTTGATTAAATCAACATTTCTTTGGAACATATCAGAAAAAAAATTATCCATTTTTAAATCTTGTTACATTCATTGATGAGTGTGTGAAACTTAACACTACAGAATATTTTAGATTAAAGCTTTTTTAGTTTGGTTCTCAAAGCTGATAATTTTATGTTTCCTTGTCTACAGCCATTTTCAGAGTCAGCTTCTGCAGAAAGCCAGGATTCTCATTCCCTGTTGTCATCTACGCAGATTTCAAATGCCAAGGAGAAATACGGGATATGGCATATGGCATATTTCCCTGTATCTTTCTCCTGCTTCATCTAGGATGGCTGACCAGATAGTTAAGAAATATCACACATGTATCCCATAAGTAAGAGACTGTACATCAAAACTACTTCTCAGAGGAATATTCCTTCTCCTTTTGTTTTTCAGAAGTCTGTGACTTGAGAGTCCTAAATTAGCCCACATTGTGAATGAAATTTTGCAGGACTATATTAGTAGATGTTCTCTAATACAGTAACAAAGTAATAAAAGTACGATAGGGCAAAAGCATTAAATTAAGTCCAAAAAATGTGTTGAACTTGGTACTAGGTATATACCTGCTGAAATAGTTGCAGGTATGTGCAGCTGTAACAACATTGTCTCATTCTTAACCCAGTAACTTTTATTTATATGACKCTGCCTAAATGCCCAGTTATGCTGAAAAGATTGTATGTTCAATGTTAATTCCTTCATTTTTCAATTGATTGGAAAGGCCAGTTACAGGTGGAAGCCATGCAAAAATCTTATGAGTGGAAAAAAACTTCTGTTAATAATTTGCGTACAAAAAATAAATGAAATTGCATTTATATCTTCTAGAATATAAGCAGAGAACAGTACTCTCTTTTCCTGCAACAATAACCCATCCACAATAAATTTTTTACTTAAATACCACACAACAGTTGAGGCAGTTTTTAAGTTAATAGTGCAATAAACTCAACAGTGATGCTGCAGATTTTAAATGCGTTCTGGGAAATATAAAATATGCAAGTCAGGGTGGGGAGCAGCTGGATGCATAGGAACATCTGGTCTCATTGGTCTGAGAACACTTTTTTTAAAATAGTAGGGAACATGAAATTTTTGGCTTGGAGATCACTTTGTGTTATCTATGAAAGCAATGTCTTCAATTAACTTCCAACTCTAATAATCCTATCATAATGACATTATCTTTATACTTGATATTGACATTATTCTCTGCCAAAACACATTTTAAGAGCCAAACCCCAGATAGCAGATGCATGAGGGTTCCCTCAGTATAAGAAAAAACCAAATTGTAATACAGCTCTGACACATAGCTTCAATTAGAAATGCACATTGCCTTGCACAAAGGAATGTTCTGAAATTGATGGCARAATTCTTCTTTTCTTAATTTGTTGAAGGTTACAGAAACAGGAACATTTACACATTCACAGAAAACAACAGAACACTAACATGCCCTCCCCTCCTTGGTTTCCAATCAATCAGTCAGCAGTATTTCAACAGTAAAGATCAGAGCAGCTTCCAGGACCCAACACAGTTCAGTCAAGATAACACTCAAAAGCAAGAGTTCTTGCAGTAATTCTTACACCAAACAGCCTTCTCAGGGTATTTCCTCTTACTGAAATTTATGTAATTCCTCTTTCATCCCCTGTATGCTACTGTATCACATCTGTCCTTTTAATTATTATATTATCACTCTGTAAGAAATAGGTCCATGATCTGATGGTGTTTTTATAGAATACTATTCAAATGAATGGGAAATCACAGCATTATGGAGTTCAAAACATACTTTATGTATGTTTACTCTGATCTATTTTAAACTTTAATTGAATAAAACACAGCTTATTTGATCTGTGTCATTACATTACAAGACGAGCTATTGTCACACCATCACATGTAAGTAGTTATCTAATGATAAATGATACTTTATAAATAGAAATGTGTAATCAAAGTAAAAAAGCTTTCTTGTTGCTAAAGTAGCAACTATGTTATTGGCAATATTATGAGCCTTTCATACATAATGCAAATGGTATCAGTATTTCTTTGGAAGTGACAGAAGTAGTTTGAGAACCATTCACTTAATAYATACAGGAATGGGGTCTTTGTTGCCTCCGTGCCCGTGCATAAAGTACGCAGTGCAGGAATGCAAGTTGTGTTCTATAGTCAATTAACAACGGTTTGCTGAAGTTTTGCTAAACCAAAGGTGTCAAAAGCGTGCATGTTCTGAAAGAAAAGGAATTGGAACCATACCAGGTCTTGGTTATTTTAATGTCTTATCATTTTCTTGCCAAAATACATGTGTTCCTGTGCAAAGGGAATAATAGAGGGGAAAAAAGGACACATGCTGCAGAAACAGAGCACCTACTCCATTTTGCTGTCACACTGRCTGGACCCCAGCTAGGCAGCTGCATGAATAGATGAGGGCACTGGAAGGGGATATTAAGGGAACACTGGATACAGGGGAACATCTTATCATAACCCCGTTAGCTGTGTTCACATCCTTACATATGATGAACAAGCACCCTCAGGAAAAAACTTCTTTTCCAGTTCTTGTCTATGCCAGAGAAAAGGCATCCAAATCCATCTGGGTGTCACTTGATTCCCATGCCTTAAGGCCTTTTTTACAGGTTAGTGCAGTATAAAGCAATTAGAGTTATTCACSTAAGTGTCTAACCTTCCCCTTTTTTGTTTTTAAATTTGTAAGTTTTCCATCTGCTACAAATAAAAAGGTTTGATGAATAAATTATTTACATCCTGCAGGAGGAAAAGAGTTCAGAAGAAATATTTTGCAGACAGGGGACTTGCAAAAGGGGATATTTTCTCATAGAAAAAATAGCATCTGTGGACCAGTCGGTTTCTTGCTGACTAAGCCAACTGGATATGATACTACTTTTGGCAGCTTCCTTACTCTTGTGTGGGCTTCAGTTATACGGATTCCATAAGATATTTATTACTGAATGTAGCTATATATTGAATATCATGCATATGATGGTTTATGATGTTGGCATTAGTTTTCTAAGTTAATTATTTAACAACAAATGATCCTAGTGCCATTTTTCATACTTAATAAACTTGAGTCATTTAATGCTCAGACATTCATAAACTGCAAAAAAATGTAGAAGTTGAACTGCCTTTAATACTCCTTTTTGTGACTCAAGAACTTTTTTTCTACAACCTTATGCAAGAAAGTTAAATTTCAAGCATGGTAAGTAAAGGAAAGGATTTACTCTCCCTTACAAAGAGGGCAATGCATGAAAAATGGATTTTAGCAAGTGAATTAACTGTTCATGTCGTTGAACAGAGATTGGCAGCTCATGAAAGCGAAAAGGAAATCCTTTCTTGTTCTAAGAGCAAGGGTAAAATGGGTGTCAAAGCCTCTGTGGGGACTTGCAGAGTTCTGGTATGTTCCCTCCACCTTAGCACAAGCCTGAGAGTTTTACTGCCTCTCATCTGTCACCTCAAAAAGATGCTTTTTCTTCTGCTGTGCTCCAGATTACTAGCCTTGAATTGGTCTGTTTAGCTGTGAGTATACTGGAAATAACAATGTAAACATAAAGGAGAAAGTGGCTTAGTAGAATCAGCTCTCTACTCCACCTACATAACTGCTTGCCTTATAAACAGTTATGCTGAACCAGCTGGGAGGACAGTGTGTCCAGTGCAGACAGAAGGAATACATTACACTGGTATTGCTGCTAAACTCTTCATTGCCTTATTCAGGAGACTGCTTTGTCATTGTTCCTACTAAGTGAAGGACCTCAGCTCTTTAAATTTGGGTCCATCTCTGGCATACAGGCCATCAGCTCTTGTGTTTGATTGTCTAGTAATAAATACTTGCTGGGAATGATGCCCCTGAATTTCCTGTTCCCCAAACCAGTAATTCAGAATGTGATTTCAGCAGATATAAGCCACGGTTGAACACTCAGAGATACTGCTTATTCTGGCCAAAGCTGGTCAGAGCTGTGCCAGAACAGGAGTGAATTCAGCTGAAAAACAAAACCTGTTTTTTCAGATGCATCAGGTCCCTGGTTCAGTTCATCACACAATTCTGCAAACAGAAGCATCCCTGAGCAGACGTGAATGTGAGACAACCTTTCATTCCAACACTGCCACCAAAAACTAGCCCATTAAACTACAGAAGTCTTTAGGTTTTACAGTACCTTGAGATATTCCTCCCCTCTATTTTTACTGTCTTAGGAGTGATACAACTTTGTGGGCAGTTATCCTGTGAATTGGATCAGGGAACTGATGTATCTTTTATACATTTGCTTTAAAGCACTGTTCATGCAAAGAGAATTAGAGAAGTGGCATGCTGTGGCTATTGTGGAGGTTGATATGAATTTTTCCATGGAACAGTTTGTGGTGTGACACCACAGCCATTGTATGTACAGTTCAGCATGACCTATCTTCACCACTGAATCTTCTAGTTCAGACCAGCCCATGAGCTACAAATGCTTTTAATAAAAACATTTAAATTGAATGAATGCCCAGGGCTCATTTTCCCCTCTTGACTGATGTTAGATATAATAGTGTTCAAAGAGGCTAGGTGAAGAGGAGGTAAATGACCCTCAAACCTGTCTGTGAGGACACTGCAACAGTGGAAGTGTGGAATTCCCCACACCTCTCAAAATGTTCATCTTTCAGTGGGTTTTGATTTCCATTCAATTTTTGCTTTTCCATTCAATCCTTAACTTYTTGTCTGTCTGCCAACAAAGGGTACAGGGTCTAAGATAATTCCTGTTTTTGATGGAGACACTTTTAGTACCGCCCTTAGCCARTTTCACGAGGGATATGTGCCACAGCTTTGTATTTGTAATTGAATATGTGATAGGTGAAACCAACCAGAAAAAGAATGACCAAAAAAGTCTTTCCTGTTCTAAAAAAATATTCAATTATTGATCATTTTTAAACAAAAGCCTAATAATTGGGACAATCTTTTTTCTCATAAGCAGGATTGTCATCTTGTTTTGCTCTCACGTGCACTGATCAAACCTGGTGTCTTCCATACAATCATCTGAGGAAAGTGAGACAATGTTATAGGTCCATAGACATAAACTATATTATTTTTAAAGGTATTTAAAAACGCAGAAAGGTAACCTTTGGCATTTTCAAAAACACATTCATAAAGTACCAGATTCTTTGTACAGGCTTGACTACTGCAGCTCTGATAGCCTCTTGAAGGCTTTGTGAATATTGTCACAGGGAAATGGGCTCTCTCTTCTGAAAAAAAACCAAAACAAAGGAACCCAGAAACACACACACACACAAAACAAGGAGTTCACAACTGAAATAAAAATGCTACATTTTAAATATCTACAAACTGAAGTGATGAAAATAAAATCTTTTCATCTTTAAAGACATCAGAGACCATTTCAGTGAGGTAGCATAATTTTTCTGTTTATGCCATCTCCAGTGATAAGTTCCCTCTAGCTTAGCTAACCTTTTCTGAAGTCTTGCTTTCTCCATAGGGAAAAGTTAAAAAGAACCAACCAGAAGGCAAAGGACACCTACCTCAGCTTTACTTTCTATGGAACAATTGCAAACTTATCACAGGAATTTAGCATTATAGCCAGTGAAATAATGGAAGAAACCCAAATAATCAAGTAAAATACACAAACATTAAACATGCACTAGACTTTTCCAGATGGTAAACCAAACTCTCAAATTGTTTAAATTATCACAGGTTCATTAAACCCTACACACTTTGATATCATAGACTTTTTATCATTGGAAAAGAGATGAAGAAAACAAAAATTATCTGGAGTTGTTCCATAGTCCCTCTTCATTTCTGAAATGGTGTAAAGGACTTTAACAAAATAAAACTAAATTCTTTGCTCCCTGGTCCCAGAAAAGAACACCAAGGTTATTTACCTCTCCTTCTTAAAATAGCCAAACAGCATGAGAAAAGCATCTTTAAAATTCCAAGCAGAGTTCTATRGAGCCAGATATCTTTCAAAGAACAAGAAATCATGTAGAAATTAGCTAGAAGTGTTCGTGAAAACAACTCATATCTCTTTCATATAATCCCCTTCACCGAAATAAGCACAATTCATTTTTGATTTACTGCCTATCAATCCAGTGCTTGCTGTGTAAACTTGTCTTGCACAGACTTGACTTGTTCACCCTTTTACAGAGTTAATTTAAAACCATGCCTGCTCTACATATTTTCCAGCAGGACAGTCAATAAGCTGCTAACTTGATATGTTGCTTTACAATTTATCTCAAAACAGACAATGAAGTTAAATGCAGCAGAAGGATGCAGACAGTCCCAGCAGTTATGGTTCATTGATGGTGTATTCTGCAGCTCAAACTAAAGATTTATGGGGGATAAAGCTATTTTTCTTTTATATCCCTAGAAAATGCTACTAAATTACCCATATTTTGACACCTGTAATTCAAGTATAAGGGAGAGAATGAAAACAGATTTTTCTTCTGGCTTTCTTGGAGCTTGTCTAGCAGTAAAGAAGTTACCAGGCTTCTTTGCCTTTTCTAGTATATTTAGTGAATGCCTCAGGAAAGGGGAATGCCAGTTTCCTTCTCTCCATTTCATACTTAAAAACAAAACAAAAAGGATAWGCAGAAGTTGTTACTGAAGCAACTGCCAACTTGCTCATCCAGCCAAGATAAGCAGACAAGATAAAGCAAGTGCGGATTSGTTTTTGAGATGTGGACCATAAGGACAGTCATCATTCCTTTGAAATAATTAATCATCTCCTAATAATGTATTAGCCTCCACAGACCATCAAGAAAAAGCTATACCTTCCAGTCTGAGTGTCCAGGCTAAAATGCTGGTTTGAAAAGCAAAAGCCCCAGCCACTGCCCTTTATTGAATGAAACATGTCTGAAGGATCATGCTGATCTGGTAAAACAGGTCTCTCACATGATGGACATGGTGAACAAAGTCTTTCATAAACTGCAAAGCACGGCCATGACCATGCTCAGATGTCAGCTGTAATTTAGATAAGAGGTCGGAGAAATGTGGAGTTGCTAGGCATTTTTGTTCTTTTTTTTTTTAATTGTATAATTCATATACGTGTTCATGGAAGAAAGACAACCACCTCTGCCTACAACACAGCCAGAGAAGACTGTGGAATCTCTAAATATTTTCCCTCAGTTTGATCTACATCGAGTRGTGTCCTCAAAAGAGCACATGATGTTACCATCAAATGTGGGTTAGCTCAAGGGGAAAAGGTGAAAGTTAGCACAAACTTCAGAACTGGTCATTAGTAGCTCTCTCACAACAAACTGACATTTTAATTAATTCCTTTCTGGAGATGWCTTTATTGACTCTGCACCTCATAGAGGTTTTTTCTCAAAATCACAAGAATACAGTCTTACTGAGACATTGTGGTGCTGTTTGTACTGAGTGTGTGCTAAGGTCACTAAACTTGATTGCCATCTGGGAAAAAAAAGATACGTGAAAGAAAATGTAGCTTTAGGTGAACCTTGGTGTCCCTGGAAAAGGGCTATATTGCCCTACTTCTGTAGAAATCATGAAAAGGGGAAGAAAATAGCAGGCAGGAAGAAAAAGGTGCCACAGGAATGAGGTCAATGACTATTAGATTTATAGACTTAGCTAAGTTAAGCTAAATATAGGACTACATTCTTTTCTAATAAAGACAKCAAAGAAAGCAAAAAAATTATATAAAACATAGCAATATGAAATGTTTGGTAATAAAGTAATAAACTGCCAAAAGAATCAAGCTTTTCAATATTTTTGAAGTGCCTATATAGATATCTAATTTGCAGGAGATAACAACATTTCCTTAAATCAGTGAGAGTAATTGAATACATCTGGCTGTAGACTGCTGCTCTGTGGATTAAACATGGGAAACGTAAATTGCCATTCTATAGTTAATAGACCTATAAAATAAACAAAACATTTTTCTGATTGGCTTTTGTAGGTGGGTATCAGAATGGAAGTTATTTATCACTTAAAAAACTGGCATCAAATTATTTAAAAATGTATACACCTGCTAGTAAGATGTACCTCATGTCTTCTTTCAAAAAGTACCCAATGCAATGTGTCATACCWTTTACAGTACTGTTTGCAAAAATTATGCTCTATTGCTGTTCTCCCTGATTGGCTGTAAAAATCATGAACAGGATTTAAACAGCATCTGAATGTCCCTGACASTATTTCCTCAGATATCCAGATGATGTACAACAAAAACCTTTACAGCTGTACTTGCAAAATCAGTCACATAGTGCTGATTTTTTTTGTGCTATGTTTTCTGCTAAGTGTAATTTAGAACATCCTTGCATTAGTGTTGTCAGGCAAGATTCCAAAACAGAATAAAAAAAACTACAGGTACTTCACCATCATTCTTTAAAATTGTGAGAGTACTTCAGTGTGAAATCAGATTAGGATTCTGGAAAGGAAATGATAGAATTTCTCCTAAGGATCCCTGTGAAGATGTTTTGGGAAACAAACAGCTTTTCTTCAGATCTTGAAAATTATACCCCCTAAATCATATGATTCTAATGTTTATCACTACTCCGATTTGCCCMCAACTCCCAGTGCATTTCAAATCAGTGATATTTGAAGGAATGTAACTGAAGTTAAGGACCCCAGATGAGCTGCTTGCTAGAGATATAACAGAGATTCCACTCAAATACTCAAACTTGTATTTAATGGTTTATCTATTCTGAATTCCTTAAATATTATACAGTTTTGCTATAATGCCTACAGTTTCAAGGACACTGAAATTGTTTTGAAGAACAAAAAGTCTAGGCTAGTACATTTTAAGCAAAACCAATATTGTCTTAGTAGAATTAATGTCATGGAATCATAGAATCACAGAATATGCTGAGTTGGAAGGGACCCATCAGAATCATTGAGTCCAGCTCCTGGACCTGCACAGGACACCTCAAGAATCACACCACGTGCCTGGGAGAATTGTCCAAATGCTTCTGCAACTCTGTCAGACTTGGTTCTATGACCACTTCCCTGGGGAGCCTGTTCCGGTGCCCRACCACTCTCTGGGTGAAAATCTTTTTCCTRATATCCAACCTAAACCTCCCATGACTTAGTTTCATGCTGTTTCTTTGAGTCCTGTCACTGGTCACCCGAGTGAAGAGATCATTGTCTGCCTCTCCTCTTCCACTCTGGAGGAAGCTGTAACTGCAATGAGGTCTCCCCTCAGTCTCCTCTTCTCCAGGCTGAACAGACCAAGTGACCTCAGCCACTCCTCATATGGCTTCCCCTCAAGGCCCTTCCACTCTGACTGTACTTTTCTGAATGTAGCCACCTGGTTCAACATTTATTGCCCTTTCAAATCGTGTGCTACTCAAAACTATGGGAATAAAAAAAAAGCTGCAAGAGACCACCTAAAGGCATTTGTACCTGCTAGAAGCTGATCAGCAATACATGTAATACAATACTATTAACATAATATAAAAGGAGTTCAAAGTTAATCCCTTAGCCACCTGTGAATATAAAGCAGCAAAGGATGCAGAAGAATAGCTTTGCMATAAACCTTTTTACTTAATAAAGAATAGATAAAAAATTAAAATGAGCAGAGAGTAGATAACAAAGGTTAAATGATGTAATGTTTTCATTTTCTATGTTACCAACACAGATAACTTCTGTACAAGGTCACTGGACAAAAGAGACACAATCTAAATTGTCTGTCATGATCTTGCCAGTCCTCAATCTGCCTTTATTGAGGAGAAAAATCAGATTTATATGGTTCTTCTTTTAATGTAATGTTGGAGAAACGATTATGAACATCACTGTCACAGCTAATAGATATACGAAACTCTTTCTTTTGGATCTTCAAAAATATACATCAAAGATGCTAGACCTTTATTCCATTTCTCTTTAGTGGGATTCACAGCTTAACCTCCCCCAGGATTTATTTAAGTCACAATAAAACATTGSTCATTACTGTTTCTTAAATATATGTACAGATTCACAGCTAAGTGATTTCACCTGAAAAACAAAAAAACCCATGAATTCCGGAAAAGTAGGAATATATACAGAACTATGTGAAAGCTTGATTTGCTCATGAACTAAACTAACCTCATTTCTGGAGGAAAAGCAAAACAAAGCACAACAAAAAACYTCAACACCCCACTCAGCTCACCACATGTGATATTTTGCTGTGTCTCTTGCAATCTGACTGTCATCTTTCCATTGATTCATCCCTCATAGCCTTTCCTAATCTATTGATGCCCCCTCCCCTTTTCTAAAGCCTTTGAAGTTTCAGATCTCTGCTGAACCCAGGAATAGCCCTAGGAAGAGTACCCCCTTCCAGCCTACACGAAGCCAGTTTGTCTACCAACAGCCCAGCAGCTACTCATATCTAAAATTCTTTGAAGTTATATACCTTAGGCTGCCTTATGTGTGTCATTGTTCTACCTTCTAAGGCACTTCTTTAACAACCTTGTTGCCATTTCCCAGGATTTAACTCTTTGCATTCAGATTGGCAACCAAACAAAACTGAGCTCAGAAAGAGTCATAAATAATACTAAATTCATAACAAATTCTGAAAGTGTGTATTCCAAGCATTACAGCTTGAATAGATGAAAATGCATTCTATAAAAGCCAATTTTTTTTTAATTCTAAGTAGTTACCTACATTGTAATCAAATGAAAGGGAGCAAATTCATTTTAAGTACAAGATCCTTCATGACTCAGCTTTACTGACACTTTTAGCCCTTACAATATTTTCTGGAAGTTGTGAAAAGCAAAGCCTATTTAGAATGACAAATTCTTCTGAATGGAACTCACACCAGAATTTTGTCCCTTATGTCCCTTATCTAGTGCACAATGAGACTTAGATCTCTCAGAAGGGCTGCTCTGCACTGCTAATAGAAAGTTGCCGTGGGTACCCATCAGAAAACACTGCACTACAGAGTGCTCACTTCTATTACTCTGGGGATGGTCCTTCCAGCTCTCCTGGAAGCAGGGTCCAGGACCTCCTCCAAAGGACAAGGGCATACCTTTCACACAACTGAGGAGGACTTGTTTTCTTTTAGAACAGAGCTGAGGCATGGCAGGGTTCCTATGAATACCAGTAGGTAGCATTCTTTTCATACAACTTTAAATGGCTGTGTCTGTTCCCTTCTTGTTGATAGAAAGAAGGAAATATTTGGAGGGTTGGTTGACCTGACATTCTTTAGACATTTGTTATTATTCTATTAATCACATCCTGAATGTGCTGCTTAGGTAGCCGAGGTAATTTCTGCCTCAAAAGTAGGCACCCCTCACCTCCTCCCAGTGACTAGGATACTTCATGAGGAAGTAGAGGACCCTCTCCAGATTGGATGGGTTCTGCACCACGCATTGTTTCTCCAGATGGAGAACCCTCATCAGAAGTTTTAAAAGCCTGATTAACTATAAAATCACAGTCTATGCATCCTTTAGGGCAAGTTTTCTAGTATATCTCTTCAGACCGATATTGTAGATTAATTCGCATAAAACAATCATATAAAAATAGTGGGGCTTGATGTGAATCAATCACATTATTAAACAGAAATATTTTCACTTCTTTGTTTTATTAGTATTTTGATTATAGGATTGCAATATGAGGTAAAAGGTATCTGTAATAACCTTGGTAAAACCAGAATTTGGAACATGATTTCAACAAACTTATTAAAGTGCAGGCATCAGGGAAATTTGGGTCATGAAGTAAATTTTGGCAGGAAACTATTCAGAAGTTTACTACATGATTTCAATATAGCAAAATATGCTAGTAAGAGTGTAAGATTAATTTTCACTTTGCTGTTGAGCCTAACCAATTTTGGAGAGGAAGAAATTCACAAAGTGACCAAACATAGAACTCAATATACATAAAAGAGGGAGGCCCAATTTCAATCTCTGGGGAAAAAATAAAACAAAAAMCAGTCAAGCATTATTGGCAGAAGTTATTTGGCAGAACTGATTTCAATTTAATTTTGATCCAAAATGAAAAAACTACAAAGAATTTGTTTATATTGGCCATGCTTCGCAAATAAATGAAACTGGTGAAAATCTTATGCCTGCCAAGAAAGAACCCCCCTTTGATTATTGGTGTTTCAATGCAATTACAGAATTCAGGTTTAAAAATTAGACTGACTGATAAAAAGCACGTTCTTCATAAATATTTAACCTTCTTCAGTATGACAGTAATTATAGTGTGGAGCTCAGTAGCTGCATATTCCATTTAAAAGATCTGTCATGCCTTCCATTAGAAATGCTTCTTTTCAAAGGTTTGCAATGCCAAGATAAAAAGAAAACTCCCCAAGGTGGAAACTTGGAATAAAATCTCATCTTCTTAAAATTATTATTAATGGTAGATTCTAAGGATGAGAGACTGTTTGAAACATAGTGAGATTTTACAGCCACTGCTTTCTTTTCCTGAGCAAAATATTTGATAACACTGGATAGTTATTCAATTTTTACATTCTATAAATATCTGGGAAAAATTGCAAAATAATTTCAAAATTAAAACACTGATTTTCATGAAAGATGTTTTCRTATTATAATATCCTTTGATCCTACTGATAGCATTTTCTTATTTAAAAAATACCTGAAGTATTTGGTGTTGAATACAATTGCTTAAGATCAAATGAAATGTTTCTTTTCCATGAACTCTAGATAACAAAAAACCACCATTTTTCAGCTTTAGATAGGTATAAATACATTTTGATGGGTAAAACCATATTTTCACRTTATGGAAAGTTAGGAAATATCTTTGAAGAAGTTTTTGATAATGCTTAACTCAAAATTCTAAGTTGTTTAACTCGAGGAAGTTTAATTCATCCATTTGAAGTCTGATGGTCTGGGGGTGGGGGTAAGGAGGGAAGAGGCAAAGTACTAAACCTCAGCTATATTCATTAGCTAAGAGAAGATAACAGGTCTTGTCAGGAGAGGCTGATATTTGTGGCTGTGCTGGCACCCAGATATTTGACCTAGGTTTTCGCTTGTGACAGAAGTAGGATGTGTAAGTCTCTTACCAGGGCAGAGTCTTGGTTTGTTACTGAGCACTTGCAGTCAGAGCAGCTTAGAAACAACCACGACTTCCCCCTTTCTTGCAAGGAGAGAGCAGGAGCATCTCCCAGGAGCTATTTTCCCATTCTCTGCCTACACAATGTGGATAAGAAACTAGGCTGGTTTGTATGTAGGTGGTTATGAGGAGGAGGTAAATAAAGACACATATGTTTATATGGCACTTCATCTCTACTGGAAGTCGGTGAGATTTGGAGCACCACTGCTGCTTATGCAGCTTTGGAAAGCTTCTTCTCTGTCCTTGGAGTTGAACTATTATTAAAGAGAAAATTTCTCTCCAGCTTTGTGGCTGTACATGTGAAGAGCAAGAGGATGCTGCTTACTCTTCTTTAGGATTAGCCAGAAAAATGCAGTCAAAACTTGAGTTTCACTTCAGATTCTCACAAGCACTGAAAGTTTCAATGAGACATCTATGCCTCACTTCATCCATCTTCTATGTTCTTTAAAAAATATGAAGAACCTTTTTCTTTCTTTGGTGTTCATAATAGCTTTAGCCCTACTTGCCTGTATACTATCAGAGACTATTTTTATTCATTTACACTGCTTTGCGTCTATGACAGTTAATGTCACTGCATTTTTGTCACTGTACCATTTAGTTAGCATAAGAATTTTCTGAAACTTTTGACAGTCACCTTTAAATATTTTCTGGTTTAAATATCACATCATATCATAAAAATCATGTACAAAGTCTCTTATTTCCCTATTAATCCTTTTTCCAATTTTTTTTAATTGTGCTACGTAGCACTTAGATCTCACTTCTGTCTTCCGTTGTCACAACCAAGTATATACTCTACCTTCTATTTCATATCTTTTAAACAGTTGCTGACCTATGGGGGGGACTTTTCTTTATTTCCTGTGACAGCTTCATTTCTCCAACAATATTAGTTTGATCATCCCTACTGATATGCTGTTAACTTCAGAGGACCCCTATCAGATGTGTGAAATAGGAGTTCCCCCTATAGAGCAACTCTTCCCTCAGATAACATCTAACCATTTCTCTACTAACTCTGGTACACAGCATACTCATCATTCAGTATAAAGAGTGTTTACATGGTTAAGTAATGATTTCATATTTCTACATTCTCTCTGAGAGAATCCTTACCATTTCTTTAATATGCAAAAAGATACTGACGTTTAGATGATTATTCAGCTAAGTAGACAAAAATGATGGATGAATCTACACATCTCTCTAGTAAAAAAGCTGGGTTCACTGAGCCTTGGTTTCTTCAGATCCTTTCAATTTCTTCAGAAAGTTTGGTATCACATTGGCCATTTTCTATCACTTCTATATTAAACGATGGATGACATACCACAGTCATCGACCAAATTCACTGTACTAGGTCCTATTTCCCTTCCTACTAATCTAAATTTACTGAATTTCAGAGAGGGAAAGAACARCAAAAACAAGGAGTGAATAATAAAAAATAATAAAGAAAGAAGAAGTCTAGCTACCACTCAGACACAAAAAGACACACAAAGAAAAAAAAATGGGATTGACATGGAGCAGAAGTATAACTTTTTCAAAAATAATCTTATTTTTCTACTACTGAAGACTGTTCTGTTCTCAACCATGTGCAGCAGATCGAAGTCACTTTTTAGAAACTCACTGATCTACTTACAAGTCCATCTCCTTTCTAGGATTACAAAATAGAAGGTTTGAGGTCACTCATCTCTCCTCCTATTGGGGACCTAGGACCAATTCAGCTTTCTTGGATCAAAACCTATGAAAAAAACCAACTGGAAAATGAATCTTCATTCACTGTTAAAAACTTGGTTTCCCTCTAAAATTAGAACATAAATGACAAGAGGAGGCTTGAAGCAGGAATCTGGATGACAATTACTTAGAAATAAACAAGCAGGTCATACATTTATAAATTTGAAAATAGGAGGGGAAAATGAGCATGCTTTCCTCAGTAAGATATGCTTATCTAAGGATGAGGCTGTCATTACTGGGACTGGGCTACCTCTCTTATGCACTGTGCTATTTCTTCACTATGATCTGTCACATTTTAACCTCTTCATGTAACCATGGCTGTCAAGTAACAAAGATGATTCTCTCACATTTGCCTCCAAACGTATGTTTGCATTCGCCTACTCCCTTTCAAATTTTTTGTATAACTTAAGAAGAGACATGCAAATAAAAAAATTATGGCCTAGTATTTTCTTTGAAGAAATTCTAGTTATTAGGAACAGATAATTTTTATGGTTTGATTTCAAGGCAGTTATAATTTTTGATGATTACTTTATCTGGGTCAGCTATTATTTAAACATTGTTAAAATGCAAAAAAACACAATAAATGAAATTTATTTCAATGAAGTTGCTCAAGTTTGTGTGAGCATAATCGTGTGAGTATCAACATATACAAGTCCACAATGTAAGGTTTCTTGCAGTTCTATAGTGTGAGCTTCTCCATAACTCTTGCAGTGAACTGACTCTCTGAGTGTCCATTATGGGAAGGTATTGGAAGACCACAAGCACTTGGTTGTCTTTGTCCTTATCCTCATTCAGTAGTGAACACATCACCAAAGGCAGATATTACACAACACCTGAGGCATGAGCACCAGACAGACCTGAAAAGCTCCACYTGTGAATGTTGGATGTCACTGCTGCCATGCAGTCTGGATATGCCTGATGGTGTCCCACGATACCCAGAATGCTAAAGCATGCTGAGCACCACATGCTCTAGAGGGTAAAGACATGCTGGGAATACATTTGTAGGTTCAAGACATTTATTTTTTGTGTTGAAAATGATGTGAACTTAAGAAATTTCCATGCCTAGGCTGCCYTGTGCCACTTAAGCCTCTTGTCCTTACCTCTGCACTGAAGTTTACTCTCCCTTCAGGGACCTTCTCCTTTATCCTTAGATAGTCTGTGCCAATAAAATTGGTTGCAGACCATTTCTATGAATTGGATCACTAAAATTATCTAAATTTTTTATCCCCCCTTGGAAATATTTTTTCTATCATGTTTTTTAAACCCAGAACATTTTCATGAAGCGGGTGACAGCTAAGTGCCCTAGATAAGACTGTCCTAACCAAACCCTTACAGAAATCCTACTCTTTACTTCCTTCAGAAAACTGCTTATATTAACACCATTCTTATAATTAGACAACTATTAATCTTAAAAGAAAACTCAAAGAACTACAAGAATTTGGCAGACAAAATTGAATGTCATAATTAAACCTCAGTTTTAAAGGCAGGAAATATCCGCATGTAAATGGCAAACAGAACAATACATTCTTCATTAATTTATTGCCATATCATAAGTAAAAAGTATAGCTTCAATAATCGGTTATCAGTGAAATTCCTGACCTATATAAAGCAAATACTTCTAACTGGGTGTGCAAAAGTAGAAGAAAGATTCAATTCTTATCAACAAGTATTTCTGAATCTTTATGGCAAAGTTGGACAGAGAGGGTAGAAGGGAGGGGACATAAATGGAAATATTTTAAATTACAGGATGCAATTCCAGATGATAGATATTTTCAGAAAGATTCATATAGCCAGATAATAACTAGAAATAAAACTCTAATCATAGAGCAGCAAAGCAGAGAATGTGGTTGCTGGTAAGAGTCCAGAAACAGAATCAAAGGGGAAAATAAAGATGGAAAATTCGAATAGGAGTACAAAAGATTGCACACTAGAAATAGAGGTGTGATGGGGAAAACTACATGTGAAGGATGGAGACAAAAGATGAGGGAAAGAGACACCCCCTCCTTTCTAAAAGACTTGCTGATTTTTTTTCAAAAAACTGTATGAGGCCATAATAGAAATGGGAGGTTATACTTTGCAGTGAAAGCCACAGAAAAGGATACAAGATAAAATCTCTAGTGTTAGCATACAAAGCATCTCAGCCCGGGTCTATAAAACTTCACAAATGAGATTTCCACTCAGCATAACCAATGCTGGTGTGTCAAAAGAAAAATGAAAGGTTGAGTCCTCTGTTATCAGGAAATAATTCAGTGCCATTGACTTCAAATAGAGATGGAGCAATTAACATCAGTACAGAAYCTGGCCTGATCCATTAGTTCATACTAACAAGGGGCTACACAATTCTCTGTTAATTTGTGACAAGCTTAAAATAACTCTGACTGTTGCAGCTCAGAAAGTGTAAGATGAAACAAGCCCTGAAGAAAAGTTGGAGGAAGTTCATTTTTATGAGAGACAGTTCTTCATTGTCCTTGTAAAATCAATACTGGTGCTAATAATCTCACTAATGTTTCTACATACATACAATGAGCATATATACACTGAGAAAGGACCGGTCCTGTCTGGAAATCTGAGAAACACAAACATATTCAGGAAGAACAAAATTTTATTTAAGATCTTAACATGAAAATTAAATATATTTCTCAACTCTCAACTGACTCTCACTGGCTGAACATTCGTGGTGACRGATGCAGTGTTTCCTGGCATCTTGAAACTCCAGGTGCGCGAGATTTAAACTCTGTTTAAATGTGAGAGGGTATGGCCCTTCTGTCCATAAGGTTTACTTCTTTCCTTTTGGTTTGGCCAAAGGAGAGACCCTGACTTCATGTCTATCCCTGCAAATTACTGGAAGAGTGAGCTGAGCTGGAGGTCTGACCATCCAATAACAAAAAACAGCTTTTAGTGATCTTCCTATTCCTGGTAGAGTTAGATAGAAGGTTATTCACTGAACTGTTACATCAGTGCAGAAGTGTTCTAGAAGAACAGGGTGTGATGAGCCATTTGACAGAAGTAGGTAGGTTTCTTACAGAGGAGAGCACATTCACTGGCAGGTCACCCAGTTTCCCAGCAGTGTGTCAGAAAAGCTAAACATAGCCACAATTCTGGCAACTGCAGAATAACAACTACAGCCACAAGTGGTAGGTCCTTAGGGCTCCCTGCAAGGGAGTTGGAGACCTTTTGGTCCTGGAACTTGACTGAAGCCAAGTGAAGCCAGCTGTGCTGGCTGAATGTGGCCGGGGATTTGTAAACCACCACTACTGCGGTGTCCAGGGAGCTTAAGGATGTTCATCATCATTTTGATTTTGAGAAATCTATATAAATGAGTCTTTGTGGCTTTATTTCTTCCAAAACACAAGAGTTCAATACATTCCTTTCTAAGAGAAAGGGATTTCATTTGTTCAAATGCAGAAAAATTTTTTAAGTCTTCTGAGTCTCCTACTGAATGTAATTACATATTGCAATGACCTCAGTACATGGACACCCAACCTTAACATTAGGTATCCTGAGAACCTGTGAAGCTTCAATATCTTTGCTAGTTTGGGCCCTAAAATTACTTCAAAAAATTAACCTTTACTGGAGAAGGGTCTGTAGAAAACACAGAAAGTGCAAGCAGACAAATTATTAACCTACAGAATTTAATACATATATTCAACTTTGGTGTTTCAACACAAACTTTTGTACAACAAAAACAAAGTTCTTCAACTGGATCAAGGTGTTGGCAGTGCATATGATGCAGAACATCGAMCTCTCTCGTTAATATCTCTGTGTCCTACAGTCTACAGATGGCTAGAAACAGCAAGCCCTCAAAAAAATAGCTAGAAAAAAAGAAGAAAACGCCCAAACCTCTAAATATAATAAACTTATGAAACTGAACAAGAATTATTTAGAACTGCTTAGACCGTTAAAGCTAAGGGTCTACATAGAATAGAAAAGATTTAATTCCAAATACRTGATCTGCTTATTCTTCCTGTCATGCATGCAACTTCTGTCTCCTTCCAGCTCTCTGGGAACTGGCATTTCATGAGGAGGTATTTCTTTCCACCTCCACATGAAGATCTTCTACTTTATATAAACAATTAAATATTTATTGTACATTGGACTAAATAGTTCATCATGTAGGTCACACACCTGAGAATATAGAACGTATTTTACTTTTTAATAAAAAATTTTATCCCAGAGAATAAAAATATTTGTAGGGGGTAGAAAGAGGGAAGGAAGGAACTTGCTGAAGACAGTACGCTTCCTTCAAGAAGTTCTTGGCATAAGTTGGAGTTCTTTGGCATAAATTGTCATTTTCCTAGAGAAAATCTTGTTGCAGATGTTCAAGTCATTCCATTAGTAACAACTCCATCTCGCATCATTCCAGCTGGCAGACAGCTCAGGAATTTGCACTGCTGTGATGTCACATCCCTATTCCTTTGGCAACCCACCAAAAAAACAGAGCTCTCCTTAACTATTGTTTTTTACCTGTACTCTTCACTGGGCTACCAGGCCTCCCTGCTACGCTTCCCGTGGTTCCAGTGGGAGCTGCCTGCACAGGCCAGCCATGCTACAGAGAAACCCACAATAAGGCTGACGGAGAGTGGTCATAAATGTTTTAAGAGCTCCATGTTGGAGTTTCCTAAGGTACAACATTTCAAATACTTCCACTGTACAGGAAATCTCATATTTTTTATTTTCTGGTCAAGTTAGGAAGAACATTAAAAAAAAGAGAAAGGTCCTGGGGAGTAGACATACAATCTCCTTCACTGATTTTCTTTTAAACTTCATTTCCAGCTCTGAAACAGATACAACTAGCCAGCCCTACAAACAGATACTCAAGCTCTGCCATTATCTAAATTGGTGAAAAAATTGGTCCACTGATGTTTTGCATTATAGAGGAAAAAAAATGTATTCAGAAGGTGCTTACTTCTCACAGCTTACTTCTGTCATAGAATTCCTCTGGGGGCCTAGTTGGTGCAAATCTAAAATGACAGTTTCCMGAGTGTGTATGGTGAATGCATCAGTGACATTTAAAAAGACATTTTACCTCATTTGTTGTCTTCTACCAACAATTAAAAAAACAAAAAAAAAGGTGTAGAAGGGCATAGGTTTTTGGAATCCAGAATCTCCATCCAAACAGAAATTAGAAAATAAACCACACGACAGTAACAGACACTGAGCACAACAAAACTATGAACAACCAGGCGAGTTCAGAGAACCCAAAAGCTCTGAACAAGAGGAGAAATCTGCTCCACAATATGAAAATTAAACAAGARATTTAACATCAATGTGGAAGAGCATACATGGATTGCCTGCTGCTTATGTTGCATGGAGGTTTTGGATTTGGTCAGAAGTTTGAAGGCATACACTCTTTTTTCTCTACATTTTGAAAATTCCTAGTACTAAAACAAGGACAATTGCATTCAAATTATGATGAATTTAAAAATAAAGAGTTGCTTAGAAACTATGAAATCATGAGATGTCCTCGGATGTAAAAGTCAATCTTCAGTACTGCTAGGAATTTTCTAAAACATGGAGAACAAAAGTTCAGTAAAACAAACAGCTGTTCCTGGTTAATTAGGTAACAGCATTCAGAAGTCTTCTAGATCCAATGCTCCGTATGCTGCCATATTTCCTGTGTTGAAATTCAATATGATCTCTGTGCACAGTGTAAACACAACATGCACATAGTATTGATAAAAGGGGGCATTATATTCAACAGCATCACTGGATTCCCTTACAACKGCAGCATTTTACTTAGAAGAAGGCCTCCACAACAACAGCGTGCTCACTGTGCAACAACTCTAAATCCAATGTGCAGCTACTCAGTGCCTTTGGAACCTAACCTCAGTTTCATCACTACATTTCCTGCTTGTCTTTTTTGAGTATTTACATCTGCCTGAAAAGTAGCCTCACTGGGAAAGAATCCACAAGCAAGGAAGAAACTGGGCATATGTAAAACATTTAACATCCTTAGGATGAAAAATACTCACTGATGGAATTCCTCTTCATAGCAAAAGATGTCCCTTCAACAAAGAAAAAAAAGAAGTGGTGTTTGTGACTTCTACTTCCCCACAATTTCAGAGGAAACTGCACATATTTTGCTGTTTGGTCACAATGACTTATGAGCTTTCTAAACATCTGCTGTATACTAGTGTGGTACTTCAGGTAACTGTGCCTCGATCCTCAACTAGGGTTCTGTAACCACAGCAAAATAAAAATCACAGTAATAATTACACCATGGCAGCTTTTCTTACTGATACAATACCATGATGCAATTTGGGCTCACTCSTTGTAACTCATGATGAAAAGTCCCTTCTGTTCCTACCATTTCCACAGTATGGAAGGAAGCCATCCTTTGAAACACAAGGGATCTGACACGACATTTGTAATGAGGTGTTAACTGTAGCATAACGGAAAAAAACTTCAGAACTTTACAAAACTGCCCATGATTTATAATGATTATATATCAAAGAATGTCAGGAAAGGGAGTGCAAGTAAGACTATAATGACTGAAACAAAGACAGAAGAATAAAGAAATAAAGATAAAAAGAGGCAACAATACTTATAGATTTGCTAGGGCAGTAGAAGAAAAATAGCAGTTGCAATTTTTCAAGTGATCAAGCTCAGATACTATTCATTAGGGTGACTCCAACATTCTGAACAATAACATTTGGCACTTGCAAGAAGTAAAGRTGTATTTTCCACAAAGAGTTAGCATTAACAATGAAGATATATCCWTTTTAAGGTTCAGTAAATAAAACCCAAACTTGAGCACCTGTGTAACTGAACATGAACTGTCCCTTTTAGTGTCAATGAAACTGCTTAAGGTTGCAAAGCTTGGCATGTACATACTGAGCTTTTGAAAAACTTGTTCAAGTTTTATACTACAATCTTGTTACCAAATTACATGTAAGGGATCACACTTCATATAAATAGTTATGAATTTATTGTTCATCCAATTATATTTTAGTTTTAGTGTTTAGTGTTAATCAAAATACTACATCCAGTTATAAGTATTACAGGATAATACTACTGGAAATTACATACTGTCTTCCTAGTTCCTACCCTTTTTCTCAAATGCTACTTGCATTTTTATAGTGCTCCTCTAGGTCTTAAGGTCAACAGTTCCAGGCTTCTGTAAGAAGTAGGGGGCCTGGGAGCCTTGCTCAAAGAAACTTGAAAGCAATCTTATTTCTTTGTCCCAATTATTAGAAAAGGGTGATATTTGTTACCAAATACATCTACACTAAAACACTTCTAAAACAAGCTAAAATCAGCTCGGGCTAAGACAAGCACAGACAAGTTCTAAGATCCCATGTTCCTAGATTTTTTACTAGTAATAAAAAAAATTATTTTTACTGGACTACATCTATGATTAAGACATGTAGATGCTTCTATACAGCACAAGAAAAAGGTAGGTACAAAACCACTGTGCCTTGCTACACACAGAGGACAACCTATTGACTGTTACTGGGAATATGTGAACCCTAAATGTAATGGAATTAAGTGATACACACAAACCTGCTATCAGAGCTGTTCTGAAAATCTGTAATCATATCAGAGTGCCAAAGCGTAAGTATAGTCATATTTCTCTTACATCTGACATGTGGTGGATGTCTAGAATTACAGAACTGTGTCTGTTACTTCAACGTTGTATAAATTTTTTAAATCATGTTTCTAAGTATTAAATATGTAAAATAAGATAACTTTTCCTTAAGTCAGATGGCTTTGCTAGTGGAAACTCATGTCCCTCTTAATTATTTAGAACTTCTGAAGAATTATCTGCTGAAAGTACAAAAAGGAATGGCAAAAAATCTACTTGAATATTTTAAAAGTCTAGGAGAAGATACTCAGGAATTTAAACTGCCTTATGTGATGGAATAATTTTTCTCATGGGACTTTAGTGACAAATTATGTGCAGAAAGGGTTAGTGGTTAGCACAGTAGGTGTTAACAGTTTGGGAAAGATTCAACGATGCAGTTTATCTTAAAAAAAGTGTAAAAAGGGAATAAATAGCAAAGCTTGCTGAAGACAAAAATTTRCATTAATTGGATTTAGACAAGCTAAAACTGAAGAAAATTTAGATGCACAAAAAAGACAATGGGGATTCAGAGTCAGATTACCTCAAAATCCAATGGCATCTATGTAATCCTTGATACTGTAAAAACTTTCTTTTAGTTACCTTCCCAGATTTAGGATTAATATTTGACCAGAACAATATCTTATACAATTTATTTTTACACCTCTCAGTGCAATATGTAATAAAGTAGAGAAAAAATATTTGATGAGATGGACTTCTGGTCTGATTTTATGTATACATTCCAGTGTAAACTCTGCTAATATAAGAAATAAAAAAATATTTAGGGAGAACATGCAGTTTGTTATTCAAATAAATTTAATAACATTTTGAGGTTTATTGTTTTTGTATGGCCAGGGATTGGTAGGAGGGGGTCTACAGGAGTGACTTCTGTGAGGAGCTGCCAGAAGTTTGCCCCGTGTCTGACAGAGCCAATGCCAGCCTGCTCCGGGATGGACCCACCAGTGGCCCAGGCTGAGCCCATCAGAGGTGTTGGTAGCTCCTCTGGGATAGCATAGTTAAGAAGGGGGAAAAGCTGCACAAATGAAACTGTAGAGAGGTATGAGAATATGTGAGAGGAACAGCCCTGCAGACATCCTGGTCTGTGAATAAGAAGGGGCAGGAGGTGCTCTGGACACTGAAGCAGAGATGCCCCTGCAGTCTGAGGCACACACCATGGTGAGGCAGCTGTGCCCCTGCAGCTCCTGGAGTCCCTGCTGGAATAGGTGGATGCCTGAAGGAGGCTGTGACCCCATGGGAAACCTGCACTGGAGCAGGCTCCTGACAGGACCTGTGGCCCCACRGAAAGAGGAGCCCACACTGGAGCAGGTTTTGTGGCTGGACTTGTGATCCTGTTGTGAATCCCCCCAGAGCAGCCTGTTCCTGGAGGGCTGTGCCTCACGGAAGTGACCCACACTGAAGCTGTTCCTCAAGAACTGCAGCCCATGGAAAAGACTCATGTTGGAGAAGTGCATGGAGGACTGTCTCCTGCGGAAAGGACCCCACACTGGAGCAAGGAAAGAGTGTGAGAAGTCCTGTCCCTGCGGAGGAAGGAGCAGCAGAGACAACATGTGATGAGGTGACCACACCCCYCATTCCCCACCTGCATTGCTGAAGGGAGAAGGTAGAGAATTCAGGAGCAAAGCTGAGCCCAGGAAAGAGGGAGGAGTGGCAGGAAGGTGTTTTAAAATGTGRGTTTATTTATCATTATTCCATTCTGATTTGATTAACAAAAAATTAAATCAATTTTTTCCCCAAGTCAAGCCTGTTTTCCCCATGACGGTAACTGGTGAGTGAAATCTCCCTGTCTATATCTCCACCCATGAGGTTTTTTTGTTGCATTTTCTCTCTCCTCTGTCCAGTTGATGAAGGGAGTGATAGAGAGGCTTTGGTGAACACCCAGCATCCAGCCAAGGACAACCTACCTAATTGTTATTAGGAAAATGAATGGAAAGTTGTCAAACAAGCACAGGGGAAATTATAGGGTTATACTGTCTCTTGCACAAATTTTAAATAATAAGCAAAGAGAGGCCAAGAATATAGTCAGAGAGATGTTACTTAAAGAGTAGACTAGAGTAGCCATGTGAATCAGGCCTCTGTGATCAAAAAAACTAGCAAGTTATGCTAAATGTTACTTGTAYTAGAAATTGAGCAATAAATTCTAAGGTTGTTAAAATACTGAATTTAAATATATTAGGTGCAGTTTGGCATTCTGTAAGCTGAATTTATTGCTGGTTGCCGAATTCCTTGAGTTATGTCAAGACCAACTCRCAACTTCAAGCTTGACTTAAAAATTGACATTTTCACGTCGTAAGTGCTTGAGAAGTTCTATAAAATAAGGGGCTAAAAATATTTGTGTGGTGTTGTAGCATCTCAGGTTTTCTGTTTCAGACTGCATCTTGAGATTGAACTTGTTAGTGCTGTGGTCAGGAATAGAATAACATGTTGGACTGACTAACCCAGAGATTTTGATTCAGTTATTCCTGAGGAGCTGACATGAACAAACAGATGACATTTTATCTTGAGATTACCTATACATGAATCGTGAAACACAACCTCTCAGTTACTTCAGATTTCATCTGTTGTTTTTAAAACACACCATGTACTTCCCATTCACCTCAAACGGTCTGCAAACAGCAAGATAACATGTAATCCTTATACGGTAGCCACCCTGCAGTCTAGGGTTTATCAAAGATTGTGTAGGGGTGTTTTTGTCGTGGAGTTTGTTTTGTTGGTTTTTTTAATGCTGAAATAAATCTGCAATTCATGTGAATTTGGCTTATTAAACTTAAGTTCTGTAACAAACAACAGGAACATGAAAATGGAACAAAAATTTGCCCTTGCAGAGAAGACGCCCAATTACATACCAGACTGTGTTATCAAGACTGTGGACAACAGGTCCCAGGAATTGACAATTCTTGTTTAGCTGACATTTGTGAGACTGCATCTGTAGTACTGCAATTGAGTTTTGGGTTCCTTGAGATAAGAAAGATGTTGACATGCTGCAACTAGTTCAGGAGATAAGACACTAAAATAGACAGGGAGTTGGAACATGTAATTTATGAGAAGCTGAAGGAGCTGTGTTTGTTCAGCATTAGAAAGAGAAAGCTTCAAGATCTCCTTGCTATGCACAAGTACTGCCTAATGCAAGGATTTAGACAAGATGGAGACACAGTCCCTTTGCAAAGGTGTGCAGAGTCAAGAAACACTTATGGCAGTGAGAATCTTGTATTCACAGACTGTCATAACAGGGCCAAAAAAAGAAGACCTCTAAAATTCTAAACTGTTTGTTAATACTAAAAAGAATTTATGAACTAGCTTATTTTTACTAGTACTTTTACTATTTTACATTCTTCTAGAATTCTCCTTTTCATGCTGAGAGATGCACACCACGCTTTATCTCAAAAAACTACCTRTGTGGAGATGAGAGGTTTTAAGAAGTTACAAGTGATTCATGATTGTTGAAGAGCAACAATTTTCAAATATSAACAAGAAAAACAAAGACACAAGATCCAAGAGTGAAGAAGTTGCAAAAGCCTCACTTTGAAGCAATAAGCCTGTCCTATGAGGGAAGAATTTCCCTGTTGAAAGCTACACAAATTGAGGTCTGGAAAATCAGATGCCATGTAAGAACAGTCTTCAGTCTAACATTAATAATCAGTTTGTATTGCTGAGGTCTTGGGGAAGATGAAATCCCTTTGCTTTAAAAGAACCTTCTTACTGAGTGAACATTTTGTCATGCTGTGATTGATAATAATWAAAAAAAAAATTWAAAAATACTTTAAAATACATGCAAAGATTCAATAAAATTACTAAGCCTCATAGATATCTTGCTTTCTCACATGCATCCAGAGTACTTTAAGGACTGCACAAGATAAACAGTATTATTTCCTTCTTTGAAACAGAAGAAAATGAGGCAACAATGCTAAATGACTGGACAATACAACAATTCGTCTTGGACTTAGAGCTGGATTCTCTGAATATCGGTCTGCTGACCRAGACACTAACCAACACTGTTTCCAACAGCCTGGCAGTATGTTCTGAGCATGCCAGTATAACTGCACAGATTTTGTATGTAAAGTAATGAGCCTTTYGGTCTTTTTTTTCTTGGGGAAAAATACCCCAACAGGTGTGGTCAGTTTGTGTTCTAAGGTGTAGGCAAATTGGCTGATCATGACTCTATGTAATGTTCACTACCATTTATATAATCCTTTTCTATTCATATAAGCAGCCACTGCATTTCAGTTTGTCCTGTCACCTTCCTTGGGGCCTGCTGCATATCTTGGCAAGAGTTGCTATATCCCCAAAGGAATCAGTGATTACTCGTTCAAATAGAGCTGCTGCGACATTGGAGAGAGTCTTCATAACAATGGGCTACTTTTCCTGTAGATGGACTTCTTTGTTCTGCTTTATAATTAATTTGAAACTAGAACATTTCACAAAACTGTAAATGCAGAGTATCTCATTTKCAATGGGAAGGCATCTGCAATAAGTGTACTCCATATGGAATTAGTTTCTCTATTCAGGACATGAATGCAGTACATGATGTTATTCAAGTAGGATTCAGATTCAATATCATCTGCAAGAAGGAAATACATTGTATTAGCATTCAGTTTTGAAATCTTTTTATGAAAAATGTAATAACTTGTCACCATGGTTAAGACAATTAGATGTAGTTTAAAGGGACACAATCATGTGAAAGAAATTTTGTGATTCAGCTAACTAGTGTTTTATGTTTTGCCATTGACTGTTGACGTCAGCACTGACTGAACTTACCTGAACAGCAACGTGCAAAACAGAGGAGACTGACAGGTGTTACATTTGACATCTGTTTGAAGGATTGTGCTTTAAGTTCAGACCTATCCAAAAGTAAACTTAATTAGTAAAGTGCCTTGCATGGCTGGAATCACAATAATATTAGAATATGCCGAGTTTGATGGATTTTTGTGGGAATTGAAATATCTGAGACAGGCCTTCAAATTTCTTYTCTACAGGGAAAGACAAACAAGATGCAGAAGATGTAAAATTARCATCTACCTACTATAGATAGCATTATTATTAGCAACAACAATGAAGCAACATACAGTAGATCAAAAAGCATCCCCTGTATGCACCCTAAAAAGATTAAATTCACCTTGCTGCAGAGGACAAGAAAAAGTTAATGTACTGTATAATCCCCACATAAGTCCAAAAAGCTGTGTTATTTCAGTTGCATTTCACACAAGAAGGCATACCACTTTTGGAACAAATAATTTATCTCTTTGAATTGATTTATCATGCTTGCTTAGATTCAGGGTAAGCACACAGCACTCATCCTGACAATTGCTTTGCAATGCATAGCAGACCCAGATGAGACATCGAAGACTCCTTAAAAGGTCAACTTCTTCCACTGACRGTATTTCTTAAGTCCAAATAAAGAAACAGCATTTAGCCAGCTATGTAAGTGCTTTGCACGGTTAACAATGTGCATATTTGAGATCTTGACTGTTTAAAACCACTCATGAGKAAGCTTTTGTCATCAATACTGTATAATTTTGCCAGTTAGTTATGCTTTACTCTGTGGTCATACATTGATCTTTTTCAGTAACTGGCTGAGAGAAATCCAAACAAATTCCTTCATTTTCTTTTTTCTTTTTATTATTTTCTTTTAATTTGGTGAGAAAAGATGTAATAAACCRTTAGCTGGTACCTTTATTTCAAACTATACATTGATTGAATAAACTATCCAAGATAATTGTGAGCTTGGTGTTGATAGAGGTACTATCTTTTACATAAAAAACAGAAATGGGGACCAAAACACATTAGATGCTAAATTTTCATAAATATATGTGCAACAGAGGTGAAGTGAACTATAAGGCAGGTGCATACACAAAAAGAGACACACAATTGCACAGTTAGTTTATGCAAGCCATTATTATGATTGCAGATGAAAATGGTAAGTCAGCTGTTTAACTGTTCATTTACTCATGTAAGTACTGTTTTCCTAAGCAATGACATTGTATATATGTAAATTGAGAAGCAATCTGATTTGTTAGTGTTATACTCACTTTGCACAGGGGTAAATAGCTACCAAAGATGAAAGAAAATAGAAAATCATGGCTGCAAAGTTGAATGGCATTAATTATTGGTGGTGCTGCAGCTCGTTATATTGCAAAACCTCTTCCTGGCTAGATGGTCATTTAATAGGAGAGATGATTATAGAGGAAAAAATGGGGGGAAAAAAGAAAAAGGCAACTGCAACAAGAAATATTTCAAAGCTGCTGCAAAGATGAAAAATGTCCATTGCCATGTTCTGGAATCTCTCAGACAGAAAGACCTCTTCTGGGATATAAACTACTTCCATTACATTGACTATTTTTCTGTCAGGAGCATATGTGTTGATATACACCCTGTTTGTTTCATTATGAGACTCCTAGTGAGGCAGGAATATCTGCCAGTCAAAAACAACATAAGCAGGGATGCCTCTTCATTTAAGATGCATCTTTCAGTCAAAATATTATGCATGTTCAGCTACACAAAAATTCATGCTAAACTCAAAAGCAAGCCCAAATGCCTGGGGTACAAATAACTATAAAGGCTTCAGTAAAATTTCCATCTCCATGTTTTTTATACAGTTTCTGAATCCTTCCATGTGCCTATCCTCTGGAAGCTCCTTTGTATTGCCACTTCAGGTGCTGCTCTGAGCTTTTCTTCTCTCCAATTGCCAAATCCTAACTTTAGGATGAATTCTAAATCTAAACCTAGTGCAGGGGCTGAGGCTTGGCCTTAGTCAAAGACACAATCCATGGCAAGAAGAAAAGGTTCTCAGGAGAACCCTGAAATCCAGTACTTGCTTTAGCAGCCCCTTCACAGCCCCATTCAAATTACAATTATGGGCTTTTTCATTCACCCAGCAATAAATACACAAGTGACCTTAACTTCATCTCAAGAGGTGTGATAGAGACAGAACCTAGAGCTGTGGCTGGAATGAGACAGGGATTGGTGACACAGACTCCAAACAAAACAGTGTCCTAGGTATAGTGGTAATATGTAGTGCTAAGGCTGCTAAAGAGAAAAGGAGCAAAACTGCAGTTGGAGCAGGGAAAAACTGGAAGAAGCAATGGACTGCAAAAGCAATTCTTCACTGAGAATTTCTTCCTGTATGTGGCTGAAAATCTTGGTSTCAGGCTCCATGTGGCTCTAGGGTAAGGATTTGTGTTAAGGTTAGGGTTGGTAGAAACTCATAGCATAGAGCTGAAGTTGGCATGGGGCTGGAAAGCGACTCTGAGAGGAAAGTGCAGACTCCAAAACACCTCTTTCCTTGAGGTGTTTCCTCTTTCCTCTTGAACACAATTGTTCATATCAGATCTTGGGCTGGCCTTTTGGAAAGGCTCTGCTGTTTTACCCATTGGTTGAGTGCATTTGATCCCTCTTGGTGTTAAGTAGACTTTGAGGGAAGCAGAATATCATTATTATAATTTTTAATGACACAGTCACAATTTTCAGTGTTGTTTAGGCAAGCATTTCAATATGAAAAGTACGTAATGAGGATGAACACGAATTACTTAGCATAATAACAGAGGAAATATGTAAAGTGATGGGCTTGGGGACATGAAAAGAGAGAAGAAATAGTAAAAAGAAAGTTTAGCTTGAGTCTCAAGGAAAACTCTCTCCCATTAAGATTCATTTATCAACTACATAGGTGAAAGTGCTCCTACTTATGATATTGAGCAAAGGATGGGATTCTAAAGATTAAGGATTTGACAGGGTATATTGGATATGGCTTAATAAATATTGCCATCAATTGCCATCAATATATCTTTAAAAAATGCAGTTTTCACACTCCATTTAACATTTTAAAAACAATATCTTTGAATGCTTAGGCTAAAAACACAGATACCATTTTGTATGGAATAAAATTCTTTCTTTGTGTGTTTTCCACTGCCTCTAATAGGTGGTGTAGACTACTTTCCTTGCTCAATAATTCAATATTTCATTTTACTCTGATTCCCTATCCACATTTTTTGAAGCTTTTATGGTAGTAAGGATCTTATTTCCCACTAGTCGAACAAATTTAAAGATTGAAAAGTTTAAAATATCAGTGACCAAAAGTTCTAAACAAATTTGGTTCTGAGAAGAAACGGGATCAGTCTCAAGAGAAATTTAAGTAGAAAGTTAATGCTGTCAGGAATATTAAAAGCATTATTTTCACAATTAATTTATAAAGAAAAGAAACAGTTCCTGCCTAATTTACCACTATTTTGGGTACATTTATGGTGATAATTATGGGTGCCTTTCTTTGGCGTGCCTTAATGCTTGCATGTACCTTTTCCACCACATGGAAATGTTTCAGTACTATTTCTGCAAAAGTGGCCTTACATGGCACGCATGGAATAAATTAATTTAACAAGGCCAAAAGACTATGATTCTTTTAGAGACTCCTAAATGGCAGTTTTGTCTAAGTCCCAGTGATTCTTTGAGACAAATTTTCTACTCCAGAACTTTGCAGGTGTCTGGAGCAAGTGCAGCCAGCAAGCTGGGCTCTAACTCTGAAGCCTAGTGTTTAGATCCCTCAGCCAGGAACTGCCACTGGCTGAGATCCACCTCTTCTTCCTCCCTCTTTTCCTACATTTTTATCATAGCTGTTGGTTCACACTGCATTGCCTGCATAACCCTCAGCTATTAAGGGTGCAGCAGGTGCCGTTGCTGGAGCAGGCTCCCATCACTGCTAACAGCAGCACCAGCAGGCACTACCAAAAGGGAGCCTGTGTGTTTAATGACAGCTGCACAGTCACTATGGGGAAAGTACTGTGTAGGGACCCTCCTGCACTGTAAAGGACCCAGGAGAGGATGCACATCTGGGTACAGCTTCCTTTCCTTCTTTGTCACATGCTAGATGGCCCGAGAATGAAGGGGAAGRTTTATTGCTTCTTAGTCCTCTTTTGTTTTGGTTTCTGTTTGTTTCTTTCACCATTTCAGTTAATGCTATGGATTCTGCTAACAAATCCTTGTTCAAGTGAATCTATTTCAACACCTTTTGTGCAACAGATTCTTTTCTTGGCTAGGGCCAAGCACTCATTTATGAGTTCCAATATGCCAAGAATGATACTATATGTCAGTCAGACAGTATTGTAGTATTAAGTGTACCTTCCTTAAGTGTACTCCACTTCCTCAAATCCTTATATCTGAGCTTCTCCTAACCTTTTTCTCTAACCTCCACGAAGCTTGCTGCTTGGAGGACTGCTTGGAGTGTCACTTCAGGCACATGAATTTGAGGCAGACTCACAAAACACAATTATTCAAAAGATTCTCTTTGTTCGTTTTGAACTTCTAATGTTCTAAGTAACGAATGACCACGGGTTAGGATCCATCCTCCTTATAGATCCAAACCTTTTTAGATGTTGCATAGGCACTCTGAAACTTCGCTCAGCCAAGACACCATGAAACTGTAGACATCATCAGACACTTAAATGCTGGCAGTGAGTTAGGTACAGGGAACAGAGAAGGAGGAAAGAGGCTTTGGACAATTCTGCTTAAACTGTTCAACAGAACTTGTGCCTCTCATCCCTGCAAATAAATAGGAACAGTMGTTTTTCTTTTCATTCAGAACTTATTTATATTGGCACTTCAGGTTTTGCTAGAAGGCTTTTTCCTTCACTGCAGTGACTCACTGAGTGGTATCCTACTCGAAGACAGAGCAAGGGTCTTCTAAAAGCTATTGTAGTAGGAATAGTAACAATAATTTACACCATCAAATACTTCTTAAAGCTCATAATCTTCACGCTTAGGAATGCATTTGTGTGCTACTGATTCTGAAAAGACTCTAGAAATTTGTTTTTAGGAATTGTACTGTTAAAAAAAAAAGAAATTACATTCGCATACATCGTAGATCCCACACATTCAGTTATTAAGTAATTCAAGTATTGCATTTCCTAGGTAAGACTACTCTGATTTTTCTTCTCTTCCATCACAGTGGCAGAATTATATCACTGAAAGTACAYAAGAGTAGAGTTTATTTCTTCTGTTGCTTTGAAGCAATGAATGGGAAAGGGAGGTGAAAATTGATGCAGCTGCTGCCAAAGTTGTGCATAAGACTGTAGAGAATGTTTCTGCCAATTACTTTTTTATCCTGCCTTATATGACTTAAGTTCCCAAAGTGTCCCGTTGCAGACTGCATCATCCATCAGGGAGTCACTCTCATGACAGGGTCTAGCAAACATCACAAAAATATTCACATGAATTTTCATCTGGTTCGGGAAAAGAATTTGCTTTGGCTGTGGTTGCTTTCCATTTGCAATCTGTGAAAGTTCTGTATGGAGACTAGGTCGAAAAAGGCTCTAATGGGTGTGAGGGCAGAACAAATTTCCTGTTAAGTCAAAAAGGTTCCATGTTTGTGCCAGAAATAGCTGCAATTATTCAGTTACAGGACAGAAAAAATATCATCTGTGTGGCATGTCTAATCCAAATAAAAGATCCCTGATTTATAAGGCAGAATTAGAGGTTACACTTRTCATTAGAGTCCAAGGGAAGTGTAAGCTCCACTTTTTGTTTGTAACTCAGGTAGCTCGGCTTTGTAATTCAGTCCTGTCCTGACAGCCCTGTAGCTGTGTAAAGTAGATTTCCACCACCAAATATTTCCCAGGGCTCCAAAGAGGCTCATAATACTGCCACCTATGCTGCCACCATAGATTTTTGCTGTCAACRGAGATGGTTATTCCACTTCTGACACATCCATACGAACTGCTGTCATGTTCTCCAGTACAGCAAAAMCTTTAAACATATTTTGAATGTTATCAATGTTTAAAATTATGTATGTTCATTTACATGAGGAAAAATGAAGCAATGCCACTAATTAACTTATGTAGTATCATAGACAGGCCATAGCAGAAAAAGGTTTTAAAGCTCTAGTCTTGTAAACCAAATTGTTTCATACCACTAATATAGCACGAGTTAGAGTGAGGGCAGTAACTTCTACAATGCTGATGAAGAATAAGAATCATGGACCAAATAGCCCAGCAGCTATGCTGTTTCTTCTGATATTATGTAAGGTACATCATATAAATGAACTAATTCTTTTCAGAAAATCCTTTTAGAACTTACAGCTTTTGTTGTTTTCTCTTGATGCAGCTTTTTGCTCTGAGTGCTGGCAGCAAAGTGAAATTTACTCACATCCTGATGGCCATGTGGAGCTGGTGCTTCAGTGAGCAGAATTTGAGTAAAGTCTTCTCTGCTGCCAGCAGTCAAAGCAGAACATACAGGATTTCCAAGGAGAATGCCACATTTGGGAATGCAAGAAAATACAGATGGCCAAAGGCAACTTAAAAGCTGGGTTATGCAGAGGAAGAAATGAAGCGGGAAGAAGCAAGAGGAGAATTGGAGCCCAGAGAAAGAAAGGAGAGACAAGGCAAAACCAGCCAGGATATAGGAAAGGGGAGATGTAGTGAACTTCAGTCAGTGTAGATAAGGACAGTTCTGCATATTACAGTACAGTTACATTCCTGTCAACTCTAGATGAGCAAACAACTTGCAAACACAAAATGGAAGGGATAATTTTTTTTATAAGTGAAGAATCGATTTTTGATTTGATGTCTTAGGTCATCATTGCATCTTATGTCCGTTCTATTTCTTTTTGTAAATCTAGTAGCTGCTTTTTCTTGTGCTGACAATCTCTGAAAAACTCAGCAGAAGAGAGGCCCCTCCTTTTAAGTGGATTCTTGAAGTCTCCTTGGAATATCCATGTAGAAAAKGTACATTTAACTAAACACCTACATAGTAGAACTGCTAGAACATTTTAAGAATACGGAAGGCTGGCAAATCTGTTTCAATGAAGTTGTCAGCTGTAAGTTTCTGTGATTCAGGTTCTGAGGAAACAAGACAAAACCTGACCTGCCTTAGTCAAAAAAAAAAAAAGTTTTTAAATTCCATTTTAAGTGCCATTTCCTTCTCAAAAAAAATTGAAAAGCTTTTGATTCTAACATGGAATAAAAACAATTTTTGTAATCCAATAAGCTTCTATAAAACAGCACTACTATCCCCTAGCCACGTCTCACATTCTTCAGACTAGCTGAAAAACTATTTTCACTTTAGCATGTTCACTGTATAATTTTTCTCCCAGTTTATCGAGAGGAGAGACCCTTTCCTATTTCTTTAGTACTGAGAGGCTTTCAGTTATAAAATTAATTGATTACTTGCCAACATGCATCTAAATCCAAATATTTGTGCAATTCAACATAAATTCACCACTGTATCTTGCTGTGTATCGCTGAGCTCTGTAGTCCAATTTTAATGGAATACTTGATGAAGCTGATGTGCATATTTTCATCCCACACATACAAAATCATCATGAGAATGATTGCCTTCAGCAAACAAAATACCACATGCGACATTACAAATTTAGATATACCTTCCTGAAAATATAGAAGGAACAAAAGGAAAGACATAAAAGCTGGTGAAGAAGCTGTCTGAAATTCAAGGCTCTGGGAAGTGTCTTACTTTTGTCAAAAGAAGAATGGAGAATGGAGGAAAAAAAAAATTATTAGAATTATACATAAAATAACTCAATCTGAAAATCTGAAAGCAAAAAACCCTATAGGACTCATGAAATTATAGGTTTTGATCCTCGGAGAAATAAGGAGGGCGGTCAGCAGAACTGCTGCCTTGGACTTCCAGAGAGCGGACTTTGGTCTGTTGAGGAAACTGGTTGAGAGGGTCCATTGGGAGACAGTCCTGTGGGGTGAAGGGGTCCAGGAAGGCTGGACATCCTTCAAGAAGGGAATCTTAAAGGTGCAGTAGCAGTCCATTCACTTGTGCTGAAAGGCGAGCATTGGGGAGGACCAGCCTGGATGAACACAGCTTTGGCAGGAACTCAGGGAAAAAAAAGAGTTTATGACCTTTGGAAGAAGGGACAGGAAACTTAGGAGGACTACAGGGATGTTGTGAGCTTATGCAGGGAGAAAATTAGAAGGACTGAAGCCCTATAACTAGAACTAAATCTGGCAACTGCTGTAAAAGATAGTACAAATGTTTCTATAAATACATTAGCAACAAAAGGAGGGCTAAGGACAATCTCCATCCTTTACTGGATGCAAAGGGAAACATAATGACAAAGAATGAGGAAAACACTGAGGTATCTAATGCTTTCTTTGCCTCAGTCCTTAATAGTAAGGCCAGTTGTTCTCAGGTACCCAGCTCCCTGAGCTGGAAGACAGGGACAGGGAGCAGAATGAAGCCCCCATAATCCAAGGGAAAATGGTCAGTGACCCGCTTTGCCACTTAGACCTGCACGAGTCCATGGGGCTGGGTGGGACACACCACGTGTACTGTGTGCAGTGGCAGAAGTGCTCCCAAGACACTTTCATCATTTACCAGCAGTCCTGGTTAACCATGGGGGGTCCCAGATGACTGGAGGTCAGTAAAAGTGACAAGAAGAGCGGAAGGAGGATCCAAGGAGTTACAGCCCTGTCATCCTGACCTCAGTGCCAGGGAAGGTCAGGGAGCAGATCAGTTTGAACGCCATAATAGGGCACATACAGGACAACCAGGGGATCAGGCCCAGCCAGCATGGGTTTATGAGAGGCAGGTCGTGCTTGACCTACTTGATCTCTTTCTGTGACCAGGTGACCCTCTTAGTGGATGGCAGAAAGGCTGTGGATGTGTCTACCTGGACATTAATAAAGTATTTGACGCTGTTTCCCACAAGAGGCACACTGTTCACTGAGTGATAAATAGGCTGGATGGCCAAGCTCAGAGAGTGGTGGTGGATGGAGCTACATCCAGCTGGTGGCCAGTCACCAGTGGTGTTTCCCAGGGCTCAGTGTTGAGGCCAGGTCTGTTTAATATCTTTCTCTCCAACCTGGACAAGGGCRTCCAGTGTACCCTCTGTCAGTTTGCAGATGACACCAAGCTGGGTGTGAGTATTGATCTGCTGGAGAGTGGAAAGACTCTGCAAAGGGATCTGGACAGACTAGATTGATGGGCAGAGGCCAACTGTATGAGRTTCAACAAGTCCAAGTGCCGRGTCCTGCCCTTGGGTCACAACAAGGGCAGTGCTACAGGCTGGAGGCAGTGTGGCTGGAAAGCTGCCCAGTGGAAACATACCCGGGGGTATTGGTTGACAGTGATTGAACATGAGCCAGTGTGTGCCCAGGAGTCCAAGAAGGCCAATGGCACCTGGCCTTTACCAGCAATAGTGTGGCCAGCAGGAGCAGGGCASTGATTGTCCCCCTGTACTCTGCACTGGTGAGGCCACACCTCGAATCCTGTGTCCAGTTCTGGGCCCTTCACTGCAAGAAAGACATTGAGGTGCTGGAGCGAGCCCAGAGAAGGGCAACAGAGCTGGTGAAGGGGATGGAGCACAAGTCCTGTGAGGAGCAGCTGAAGGAGCTGGGGGTATTTAGCCTGAGATACACAAGGCTCAATGGAGACCTTGTCACTCTCTACAACTCCCTGAAAGGAGGTTGTAGTGAGATGGGGGCTGGTCTCATCTCCCAGGTAGCAAGTGACTGGATGAGAGGAAATAGCAGRGGAGATTTAGATTGGATATTAGGAAAAATTTCCTTACAGAAAGGTTGATCAAGCATTGGAACAGGCTGCCAGAGAAGTGTTGAAATCACTGTTCCTGTAAGAGTTCAAAAAGTGTGTAGATGTGGTGCTTTGGGAYATGGTTTAGTGGTGGGCTTGGCAGTGCTGGGTTAATGGTTAGGCTTGATGGTCTTGGAGGTCTTTTCCAACCTAAATGATACTATGATTCTACAAGCTATTTGAAAATGGAATCTAATTTGCAACCCAKTCCCTTTTCAAGTCAGTTGAGGATCTTTATTGTTTTTCAATTTTCTTTCACTCAATAAATATATTCCCATGCATCTCTGGAAGTTTCATCCARCAGTGTCCCAGATGAATGTTATTCTAGAAAGAGTACTGCTACTTTGTGGTCTTTCTCCTATCACTTTTAATTTATTCCCTGGATGTTTCATTAAGAGGCTGCAAATTCTGAAAATGTTAATAGAGGTTTAAATAAGACTAGTGTCCTTCCATTGGTCTCTCATGTCTCAGCCATTCAATCTTTTCACCTAACTTGATACACAGTTTTAAATGTACTTTTCATGCATGTTGCTCTACCAAATTTTTTTTTCTAGTGAGATTGCACATCACAGAAGCAAACACACGCACACAAAAAAGGGACATTTCCTCATCTAAGGAAAGTCACCAAAACATGCTGCAGGTGACAGATAAGGCCATTTCCAATGTCTAGTAATGTTGTATACACCAAAACATCATTTGTGATGGAAGAAGGAAAGACTGATTCTATTCTCTGTTTCCTCCATGTCTTAATACTCTCCCTCCCTACCAGCTTTTAAGGCTAAGCTGTAGTATACAATGACACCATTCGGGATAAGAAGTCACCCAAAGCCACGCCCTTCCTTTGACTTTTATCCTAGAAAATGAATGAACATGCAAAGAGTTCCAGTGTGGTACAGCATATGCTACACAAGGTGTTACCACAGCCAGCCCAGCACTGCAGAGGAGCAAGCCCAGTCTCTCATGCCAGCAAAGCAGCAGCAGTTCTGTTCACTTCCCAGCTCAGAGCTGTCAACTGTGATATGAGAAGGCCCAACAAAAAGAGTTCTGTCACAGCAAACAACCCATTCTAGGAATCCTGCAGGATATGGGGACTGGGAGTGCGATGACGGGCAGATCTTCCTTAATTTTGAGGTATTTCTAATGCATTCATGAATGTAGAAGAACATTTATTAACAACAGATACAGTCTTAGTAGGACATAAGTGATGGAGAAAATTAAACTGCCCAGTGATTTATTRCTAGCCCTATTAAAACAATGTCACATCATGTTTGTAGCTTGAATTTATCTCACTTCAGTGTCCAATAACTTGCTTTGTCTGCTAAATTAAAAAAAGCATCTGCTTCAGACTTCTTCCTTATGTAGGTACTTTTATAACAAGACATCTCTTGAGCCTCTTGTTCCCAAGTCAGAGTGCATTTAAATCTCCTGTGATAAGCAGAATAATTCAGACCTTGACTAATTTGTATAGGTCTTTCCTGAACCTTTTCAGGTATGACAACCTCCCTTTAAAGGTGCAAATATTAGCTTTGAAGAYGGTGTTTCATTAATTAGGGGTAGCTGGCAATGTTCTGAATCAATGGTTTTCCTTTGGAGAATGCTAATTTGCTGAAACCAAACAACTGTAGTAATGCATCTGGTGTGTTAAACCTTTCAGAAACTCTGATTTTCCCTGTGAGGCTGTTTTGCTGGCTGCTACAGAATCAGAACCTATGGGCTTCTGATACCACCACCTCGAACATTCATAATTTTTTAATGGCAAATTGAATTGTAGCCTCAAATTTAGTCAAAACTTCCTGCTCAGTGATAACAAATGAAACAGCTCTGTCTTATTTCCTGGAAGGAAATGGAGCTTTTCATTTTTTCAGGCTATTAGTCTCCAGCTGGACCCAACTAAGCGCCAGAGGTTTTTTCAGGATGTGTACCTTGGTTTATTGACCTGCATAATCAGATTTGCTATCTCTCCTGCACTGGTGATGGGTGATTACTGAAGAATACTTCACTCATTTCTAACATCTGTGATGTTTTATGCATTCCCATTTCTCCCGAGGACAAACTGGAACAATGTACTGAGGAGATGAACAGTTTGTTCAGTAGTCTAAATATCTCTTACTGATCTGACTATATGTAATCAAAGGTTAGACTTACCTCAGACTTAAACAGGAGATAATTTKTGATTTCCCACTCTTAAGGACTGCATCAACCCTCTGGATGGGAAAGGTCATATATACAGTACGTCACCAGTAGGTAACTCCTCCTAAAGTCACTTTGATGACAAAAGGCACAGTTCCATGAGAGTTTATCCTGATAACATCTGTTCTAGAGCTGAGCGTTCTTCCTCCTCCCTTGCATGACTGCACCATGAGCCACCGGAATAAACTCATGCTGAAAGCTGGGTTACACTTCTTTGCTGTTAAGAAAAAGCTAGAACCATGCAAGCTCAGCTTCAATTTGGTTTAAACTGCCATTGAACCACATTTTCAGGCTACCATTAAACCCAATTTTTTTTCTGTAAGAGTGTCTCTAGTTTAATGGCTTCACCTTTTTCCCCCTCTGATGACATGCTCATACCTTATCTCAGCACTGCCCACTCAGTTGTACCAGTATCTGTGCAGCTGAACAGTGAATCAGAGAACTGGCCAGGTTAAAAATAACACAGGAAAAAGGTTTTAACTGATCAGTCATCTGATACAGTTCACTCCAGCTGCACAAGTTGTGGTAGGAGCAAAACTAGGAAGAGAAGGAAGAGTGTCAGGAGTAATTAACCTGACAARGGAACATGGACTGTGACATCACTGAATGAAGTGCTGTCAACCCACAGCCTCCGTGAGAACAACTTTGTGTGATGCTCCTCCAGCCACTGAATTCTGTGTTTTATTTTATTCCTGCAATCAACATATATTACTAATTCTAATTGCTATTTTTGACATATATACTAACCAGAATATTTCGCATAGGACTTCTCTGATTCAGCTTTGTGCTGGTTTCAGCTGTGGTAGAATTAATTTTCTTCACAGTTGCTAGTACAGGGCTATGTTTTGGATTTGTGCTGAACACAGAGTTGATAATATAGAGATGTCTTTGTTATTGCTGAGCRAGGCTCACACAGAGCCAAGGCCTTTTCTGCTTTTGGTACTGCCACTCTGGTGAGGAAGTTGGGGGTGCATGGGAGGGTGGGAGGAGACACAGCAGGGACAGGAGACTCAAACTGACCAAAGGGATATCCCAGACCATGTGGCATCATGCTCAGTATATAATATGGGGGGRAAAAAGGGAAGTGGGTACATTTGGAGTGATGGTGTTTGTCTTCCCAAGTCACTGTTAATCGTGAAGGGGCCCTGCTCTCCTGGAGATGGTTGAACATCTCCCTGCCCATGGGAAGCAGTGACTTAATTCCTTGTTTTGCTTCGCTTATGTGTGTGGCTTTTGCTTTTCCAGCTTTTACCCTTCCAAATTTCTCCCTGATCCTGCTGATGGGGGAGTCAGTGAGCAGTTGCGTGGGGCTTGGTTTCTGGCAGCAGTTAAACCACAACAAGGTTGTGAATGGCTCTGAGTTAAAATGTCACGGGATATTTGAAGGAAAATTCCTTCTGGATAGGTTATGTTATCTGTTCTGTCAACAAGGATGGAAGTAGCAAAAAAACTGATTCTCAGTTGCCTCAATCTCTGTTTAAAGATTAAACAAGTACAGAAAAGCTAGATTTGTCCATGGTAATCAGGTGGTACCTACCCATGATATATATATATTTTACGTAACTATATCATCTCTACTAACCCACTGCCTCCCCGGCTTGGTGATTCACGGAGAATTAAATATCCATCAGTTACTTTTTTCCATAATCAATCTGAACATTCTCCATTTACCACAGCTGGAACTGCTTTTAGGAAAATCCTTGGTTGGAGAGTTTGATACTTCTTCATTACACTTAGTGCGATTTTAGACACTCTCTGAAATTAGAGGAAGAGTACTTCCTGATTTAAATGTCTACTGAATTAAGGATGTCCAGAGAAAGGCCACAAAAATTATCAGAGGGTTGGAACATTTCTGTGAAGACAGGCTGAGAAAGTTCAGGTTTTTCAGCCTGGAGAAGAGAAGGCTTCAGGGTGACCTTTTAGCAACCTTCCAGTACTTAGAGGGGGCTTTAAAGAAAGGTGGGGACAAACTTTTTAGCAGGACCTGTTGTGATAGGACAAGAAGAATTGGTTTTAAATAAAATAGTGTAGATTTAGACTAGATATAAGAAAGAAATTTTTTATGGTGAGCATGGTGAAACACTAGAACCGGTTGCCCAGCAAGGTGATATATGCCCCAACCCTGGAAACATTCAAGGTCAAGCTGGCCAGGGTTCTGAGCAACTTGATCTAGTTGAAACTGTCCTTGCTCATTGCAGGGGGGTTGGACTAGATAATCTTTAAAAGCCCCTTCCAACCCAAACCTTTCTGATTCTGTGATTCTATAAACTTGCAGAGTTATCCTACCTCCTGTCAAAATCAGTAAGAGGTAAGAGCACTTAGCACTTCAAGACAGCTCATAAAATCAGCTCCCAAGTGAGATGTTATTTCCCTTTGTTACACTACTTGTGTGAATTTTGCTGCAGCTAATAATTATGATAATCACAGAATCATTCAGGTGGAAGGGATGTCAGAAGGTCTCCACTCCAACCTCTTCCTCAAAGCAGGGTAAGCCATCAGAGCAGATCTGATCAGATCATAATACTGCATACCAAATCAACTCTCATATATGGTTGATATTTTCTTGTTTCTCATAGTACTCCCAGAATTCTTGTTTTAGAAATAGAATGTAAGGTTGTTCCATAACCAGTGCCTGGGTTGTGGAATGCTCTATATATTACATATATTCCCAATATTTAAGTATTATCTGAATGTAGTGAAAAAAAATCAAGCAAATCAGGCATACATTGTTTTTCTCTTGTACATTTTGAGAATCATGATTATTCTCCCTGATGCGCATGGTTTTTCATGAAGCTGTGCTGAAATACAAAAAAAATATAACCTAGTGACCAATGAGCCAATTGCAAGGAAGAAAGTTTTAGCTGAAAGCTATAAATCCCCTGAAACACGAAATCTCTTAAAAGTTTATCATGGTTTGACCCGGTGTGAGACAAATCTGATTGGCTAAAATGGGGTGGGGGGGGGGGCACTGCTTGCTCATGGGCACAGCAGGGAGCAAGGGAGCAAGGGAGCCAGTGAGCCGTCACTTCCTGGGTGGTTTTTACAACATTCCTTCCACAGAGACGTGGACGCCCTGGGGGGCTGGCGGGGGCCCCAGCCTCACCCCTCACCGGTCCCGCACTGTTTGGACCCGAGAGGAGCTGGTCTATTGCCATCTGGACCAAGGCCAAGCCGAGCCGAGCCGCAGAGAAGCTGAAAGTTGCAGAGAAAAAAAACAACTCTCCTTTTCCCTTTCGGAGGTGGATGGGTGAGATCAAAAAGTGACCTTGCTGTTGTAGATAAGGTGAATAGCAGAGAATTAATTAGCAGCCATAAGACTTATTAAAATTTGGATGGCTGCCAGTGCAGAGAAGCAGTTCGGGGGCGGGGGAAGGAGCCTTGGGCCCGGGAAGCAAGCCTCATACAGCTGCATTATCTTACAGGAGCATGTAAACTGTAATAAATCCTTCTGTAGGCATTTTCTGCAAATATTAACCTCTTCTCTAAGCCAGAGAGTAAGGAAAGCAAATTACGTGAAGGACTGATATGGCGACCAGCAGCCTAACGGAAGAGAAGGCAGGAGTGGCAGGAAGTGCCAGAGGAGAAGCCATCTTTAAAAGCATTGGGATTCACCTTTTTCTGTGAGCTGTGCTGTGTGATCTGGAATAATGCCAAACTGAATTTCTCTGTAATCACAATATGAGACATGGGGGGATTTGAAATTCATCAGCCTAAATTAAGAACATTTTTATGTTGTGAGCAGATGACATTTGCAGCCTTTGGAGATTATGAGTAAAGCAGGGGACGGTACTACTGAGTGCCTTTAGGCTGGAATGACTTATTCTTAAAATGTTTAACCCCATTACACTTTTCTTGTGACCCACAAACTGCTGAGAGTATTGTGGGAGAGAGGATACACCACTGCAAAAACCAGAGTGAGCTGTGGTGTTTCCGCAAAGGTTTGGAACCACGCCGAAGACACTCTGTAGGGGGCTATCTTCTGTGGGATGGATTCCACTACACTACAGAAAGAACTCTTTATCCCATAAAGTTGCAATAAGAACTCTTAATCATAAGATCAGAATCTCATGTTTATGCCCTTTGCGTGATCAGCGAGAAGGATTGGAATGTATTGGGAGGAGAATGATATTTGTACATTATGCCTTAAGATTTTTATTATTTTTTCATTCTTTCTATTCTTAGTAGAGTTAGTAAATAAATTATTTAATCATTTTTTCAAGCTTGCTGCCTGTTTTTGCTGTCTCCTCTCCTCTGAAGAATACAGCATGGGGACTTGAAGCCTGCCTCCACGTTAACCCTTGACAATGTTCAACTGTTCCCATCTCTCCTTTGCTTGGCCCTTGCTAAGCTTAAAAGAATTTTCTGGTGGAAAAAAAAAAGAACATTAAAAGAAGCCTAAAGAAAGATTTATGTGCTTCTCTTCAAAGCATACTCTCCTGATGTTACCCATTCAATTTCACTATTAACTCCCACATGCTGCAGTTCACTACCCTCTTTCAATGCCTTTTCAGGAGAGATTTCTGACACTGGACTGAAGCTACCTTCAATTGCTGCAGCAGAGTCAAGTCTAGAGTTGCAACTCCATCAAGAAATTATTTGTGTGTGGGAGCATTCACTAGACCTGTGGCCAACTGGCATAGAACAGCCCGTGTTGCTGTCAAACAATATTCCAAGACGTGTAATGATATCTTAATTAGCTACCGACAATGATTCCTGACCCAGGTTAACTTCTGAACAGTTTGTTCATGGCAAAGATTTGAGAGCATAAAGGTTGATCTGGGCCCAAAGCTTTCTAGGGAATGTTCTGGCAGTATAATAGTACATCCATTTAAGTTGCGTTTCTAGGAACAGACCTCGGGAATGTCTGTATTATAAAATTAAACAGTGCCAAAGAAATGTCATAACAGCAAGGAAAAGGGCTGAGGAATAGACTTCTGTTCATGTCCCTGTTTATTTCTTTCGAGCTTCGGCTGGAAGTTACCTCTGCTACACTTAGGAAAAGTTGAATTCAGGACAGACTTGGCAGCTTGGGCTGTAGGCACTTGGTCTTTGTCACACCTTATCTGTCCAGACTCCACAAACCTGTACAAAGACCTGCAATAATTATGAGGAGAGGCCAAGAGAACAGGGTTTGTTCAGCCTTGACAAGGATAAAGGGAGCTCTTAACTGCCAAAAAATATTGAATAGAAGGATACAGAAAGGACAGAGCAAAATTTTTTTCTAAGTACCCAGTGATAGGAAAAGACGTACAGGAAACAGGCTGGAAAACAGGAAGTTCTATTTACAGGTAAGAAAGAACTTTCCCAGCAGAATTGTGGTCAAATACTAGACCAGGTTGCCCACAAAGGATTCATAATCTCTATCCTTGAAGATACTACTCAGAAAATGGATGGATAAGCCTTGAGAAGTCTGACCTAGATTAATCTGCTTCCAACAAAGCTAGGAGACTGCCATGGATCCTTTTCAGCCTGAATTATCCAATTATTCTACAGTTCTAAGAAAAGAAGTAAAACTTTCTAGGCCCTCTCTTAAGGAAGACCTGGAGCTTGGGGGAAAGTAGCTCTTAGCATGTGCTTGAGGGTTTCTAATGTAAGAACAGGTATGTTGTTTTGAAAGCGAGCAAGCACAGTCCTATAACTTTAAGGGATTGGCTTTTGGTTTTTTTTCCTCCATGAAAACACAATGAAGACAACAACAAACTAAACTGCAAAACTACTGACTAACTGTGATACAGCCTACACGTGAAAAAAATTATTCACTTGACTCTTTAGTTCTCTTCTTCCATGAGATTTCACTTATGTGTACACAAGCTTACTCTTCCCTTTTTGGATTTGGATTAGAGCTCTCTCATGTACATTACATTTCTAAGATAACCTTCATGTGTTTCCATCTCACCAAATCTCCAGCTATTTCTGAATCTATTTAGAATCCACCATCTTTACTTCTTTAAATCTTCATTCATTTCCCTAATGCACATGTATATATATACATTTGGGATACAGGTTTTTGTTTGCTTATTAGTTCCCCATGATACTTCCAACATAAATCATGGATTCTGTGGTTCATGACATTGCCACAATAGAGTACAGTAGGGCCCTTTTTTCCCAAACCAAAGATCTACAGAATGAACCCAACTGTACGCAACCTGATACCCAGTCCTCCTCCATAGCTTCCTCAAAAATTCCTGATTTGGAGCTCATTACTTATAGGAAATTCCTTAGTTCCACTGCCATGAAACTGACATCAAATCTGAATGTAGTCTTTGAGCCATGAACACAGATRAACACTAACTCTGGACTCAATTTTTTCGTGGGCATTCATTAAAAATATTTTTAAGATGTCAGCACTTAAATTACTCTCCACTGCCRTAATGAAGCAGCACTCTGGTGCCAGTACACACCATAGAGACCCTCCCCCAGGTTTATGTTTTATGCCAGTTACCCGTTCATTTTTTATTATGATTTATTTTTATTAGCAAACCTATCCCTGACTGCCAGTCAGTAAGCCTGCATGTAGACAGTGTGCTGCTCCCACAGACAAGAAAGTCAGAAGAATTTTAAATAAGCGCTTTCTAAAGAGTTTACCATCTAACCTAATTCCCAAAGTGCTACTGTGCATAGCTAGAGTGCATCCACCTACCCAATTTTGTACCTGGGAGGGAATTTCCATCAGCACAAGTGTCTCTCCATAGGTGATAAAGAGCCTTGCCATGTGTTTCCATACATGTTTATTCATTCATATGTGTTTATTCATTCAGGTCCACACGATAGATTTTTCATCTCCAGTTGTGAATATGGTTTGGCTGAAAAAGCTTAGTTCACACAAGTCTCTAAACATCTGTTCAAGTTTTTCTCATTCCCAACTCCCATCTATTAGAAATTCTAGGTACACACTATGGAATGTTTACTGCATCTTCCTTAAATAGGAAAGAAAAACAACCCCACAAACAAACAAACAAAAAACAACAAAAGGAATCCCAAAACTAAACAACGAAAATCTCACCAACTTTCTTCACATCAAGCAAACTAAGCTCCAGATAAAGGAATAAACTTCAGACATTAGCAGTTGAATCAAACACTGTTTAAGTCTGGAAAGACAGAATTTAAGATGGATACAGGTGGTGTTCAAGCCTCAGTGCAAAAGTGAACATCATCCATTATGAAAATTTGTCTTGAATCATTATGAAGTCTGTGTATTAGTAGGCAGATCTAGGTCAAATGTTCCCAAGAGCTGGGCTGCTAATGAAACAGGTTGAAATCTAGTTGCATTTTCATTATAATTTCCATACATTTTTTATGAAACCTTGTACATGACCAGTAGAAAACCCAGCACAATCTTTTTAATAGAAGTACTCATGAAAACTATATTAAAATATAGGACTAAGTTAGTTTTGCTCTACTGTATCAATGAATTTTTTGTTGGTTTTTTTTCCCCCTGTTTAAATAAAGCTTATAACATGAGAACATATTGCGTTATTTCCATTATATCTTTATTGATGTCAACTCTGTTCCACCACAACTTTCTAGTGCTTCAGAGACAAATGTCCATCTGCGTTACTTGCTAGCTTGTTCTACTGCTGGTAATTCCATCTCTAGGCATTGCAGAATGGAACGCCAGGAAACTAAAAAGATCTCAGCCTCTAGTTTTGCCAAGGATAAAAATATACAACAAACCAGCCAGCCACCTATTCTTCACACAACAGTGTTTGAGTGCCTCATGGTATCTAATGTATTTATAAAACAGGTCAGTAAGGGGAGCAGAGGTGCTACTGGTATCCAAGCTAGGAACTGAAGTACAGACTTATTTTTCGGTGTTGAGAAACTTAGCAGAAACAAAAAGTAATCAAAAAGAATTGTTTTGCCATGGAATTCTTCTACCATTCCCCTGAAATTGTCTACACCACTAATGATGTTTTATACAGCACCTTATGCAACAGGAACCATCAGGTCTCAATACCATTATGATAGCTGAAATATTCTGGAAAATATTAAAATATCTTCATCCTAAAAGGATGCAATACATCTCTGTTGCCACATAATTCTCACATTGCTCCTACTACCTCAGGTAATAAAAAACAGAGAACAGGTCTCAAGCTGTCAACACGCCGCATGGAACAATGGTAACAGGATGAAAGAGGCTCCCACTCTGAGGACCCCTGCACATCTGGCATAAATGGCATAAACTGTTAGATACTTAAATACTGGGGAAAGACTGAGCCAAGAGACACTGTTGAACTTGCTATTGGCATCTCAGCAAGGGCCCCCACTATGACATCTTCCTATTTCACAGTGGAGCTCAGAGATAAGTCAGTGGCTCTTATCATGCTCTTCCCTCTGTTTTCCAAAGTGTGTAGTATCTATTTTACGGTTTTAGCAAAATAATGATTTTGGTATTCATCTATTGCTACTCTTTCAATTACCACCGTTCCTGTTTATGTAAAGGATAGAGTTTTTATAAACTGACTTCCTTAAAACAGAACCATGTATGCAACAGCAAAGTGACAGCCCATGTTACAACAGCAAAACCTACTGGTGCAAGAAATCCATTAAACAGCCTTTTGCAGACGGCATCCACAGTATGGCATTTCAGAAGAAGTGGAAGTGTAGTAAGTACAGTTAATAAGTACAGTTAGTCTATATGTGAAATCTGACAAGTTGTAGGATACCATAACACAGGACAAGATAAGCCACTGAAAACAGGTCACTAAGGTGAGTCTTTGGGAGAAGTGAAGAAGTGAAGATGCTTTCTGCTACTGCCCCCTCATACTCATTTGCTAAGTCTGGCCAGTGTAGATCTCTTTCATATTCTATGGAGGCTTTCCCACATGTAGGGAGAAAAAGAAATTGAGAGATAATTCATTCTTTGTGAGACCTGACACTTCTTCAAAAAACACGGAATTCTCTCCTGGATGGAGTTAACACTAACTTCAAAGTCACCTCACCACAGAAAAAAATTAAATGAAATCCAGTCTTACGGAATGCTGTTCATTGAATGTGGTGGACTTGCTTCATACTGAGCAAGGAATCAAGTGAAAGAATATGAAATACTCAAGAGGAAAGCTGCTCACATATTTTCAATGTGTCAAAACTGTTCTTTGTCTGGTCCCCATAAAACATAAAAAGTTCTAGACTACTTTCAGGTACATGAGAAAAAGTCATCAAACACAAAGTCACCAGCAAACCCCTACAGAATAATAACCCAAATGTCATTTCTTTACTTTTTTCATCGAGTGTAATTTGTCTAGCTTTTTACTTTTTTCACCCATTAATCACTGTGTTAGGTAAGAAGACGGGACTGCAAACTCCCCTTTTCTTTTAAAGAAGCCACAATAGCTTTTGATAACACAGTTTTGACCTTATCCAATTTTTTACAGCCTATTTGCTACTTCTAAAGTGTTATTCATTGCCCATTATTATACTAATAAACTTTATTATCTTTTATAAAGCCACCAATGGTTACATGCTTGAATGACCCTCACAAAAGAAAGCTATAATAACAGAACAAGGTAAACCTAATAAAACATTCTTTGTTCTCAAAGTGTATTTGTGATAATGGACCATTACCTTTTATTTATTATTCACATAAATGTGTGATGGGATTTGTACCCTCTACAGTATTAACTGTCTCAACTTGAAGAGACCATCCAAAATTTTTTTGTTGAATATTTGGTCTCTTAAGTAAGAAGATAAAGAATGTACTGGAAAAAAAAATTTATTCAAAATTTTCCCATATTATAATTTTTATAGTCTCATCAACTGCATGCAAGTACACTCATCTAAGTGCTGAAGTAACTTTTCCTAGTTTCACATTGAGCTAATACTACCAGCTTAAGTCAATTAAATATGTAATAAACAAGCAGAAAATTTTAGAAGGTGAGAAATGGTACTGTTTGGATCCTTGAAATACTGCTGAAATTTAGTGAAACGTCACCAACCCTGTAGTTTTATATCAGAAACCAGTATTAGACCGTGTATGCATGCAACACAGGTAAAACAAAGAGCATAACTAAGAAACTTGAAATAAACATCCATGGTGCATGTAGGTCCCATTTCATAATGTCAAGTACTGTCTTGACACATGCTTATACACAATTTAGTAACTTCCTATAGATGTTTTTCCTATAGCTATATGGGAACACAAGACTTCTTTCTTTGTCATATAACATCTTCATTTTTTTTTTATTTTAATTATGTTCAAAATCCTTTTCCAGTTGGGTCTGTTAAGTATCTCTGTATTAGCAAGATCTAAATCTAAGGTTCTTCAATTGTATCAAACAGATATGAAATACTGGACTGAAGGTCCATCCAAACCACAAGATCAGCCATCTTCCAAGTCCACTGGAGGAAGAAACAAAGGCAAAACCAAACCAAACCAAACCAAACCAAACCAAACCAAACCAAACCAAACCAAACCAAACCAATACCACGGCAACCAAATCACCCAAACTAGATACAGCTCAAAAGAGACTGTATTTCACAAAAGTCTCCTTCTCTGTGGTATTAAAAATCAGAAATTCGATTTTTAACCCAAACTGTAGGTCAAACATAAAAAACACCCGGGAAAACAGTCAGATTTAGCAGACTAGACCTTGCTTGGCCTGCACGTCTGCTAACCGTGAGATCCTCCATAACTTCAACACAGGCACCAGGGACAGACACTTCAACAGACACCAGGAGACTTCCTAAATGCAATAAAACTGAGCTCCAAGGTGCACATAATCACGCTTACCCTGACCTCTTTTTCTCCTACATCTCATCATGCTTTCTCTGTCAAAATAGTGGTGTAGGATGAGCTTGTAAACAAGAAAGTAATGTCTCAGAACGACTCTATTTTAGGGACATTTTGCCATAGACCTCACGGTAACCAGTTTTATTTTTCTGACATCAGTGCCTGTATACCATTTCCATCAGTGTCATACTGAAAACCGGTGTTAAACAGGGATGAGACACATCCTAATTTGAACCAACACTTTTCAGCAGTATCTTGTACAACACAGGCCCAGTGTTAAAGACCTCTGATGTAAACTTAACTGGAACACTCATCAAATGCAAGACAACCATTTTTTGCAGTCAGAATACTGATACAAAAGGAGTAGGCTCAGATCATAGCTTCATATAATATACATCAGTCAGGCAAGTAACACATTGTAAATTATTCTTGGCCTAAGCTTATAAAAATCTTCCGAATGTTCAGGCTGTCTTCCTTTTGAAAGCACATGGTATTTCTCTGGCTAGCACCTGCTAGTTGGAAAGAACTTGGAGGGGGTTATGATGCTCCAGTAATATTTTCTTATTCATGTTAACTCAATGTGTGCTGGTTCTCCCTTTAGAGGTAGCCATGGGAAATACCTCACTGTACAATTAATTTCTACTGAACATTGCAATAGTATGTTTATTTTTCGTAAGTATTTTTGATGCACAGTACAAAGGATGGAAGGCAAGAGGTTGTCTATCTGATCAGACAGCATGACATCCCACAGAATCTCAGCCATTCCCTACTTGGATCATTTTTTAATGCATTCTATGGTACAACACTTTTCAGAATATCTTTTTATTTTGTAAGTCTTGGGATAAGAGACAATCATGCTTCACACTCACGTAAATTGTTCCATTAGTTAAGTACTCTACCTATCAAAAGTTCACCCCCCAGACACACATATCATAGTCAAATTCTCTCCTAAGTCGTTAGAGAACTTAAATTAAATAAACACTTTGTCTGTCATTATTATTTTCCTTTTAGATTCACATCCGTGTTTCTCCTAATTATTGTAAGTTATTCTTCTGTATGCTAAGTATCGTCTAACAGGATCAGAGATGCACGTATGTGTGCTCATTATTTTAGAAAAGCAATATTATTTTTAAATTATTCAGGCTATTAAGTACACAAACAGCTTTCCACTCTTCTTATCCAGGGAACACAGCATAGCAATGATTACCAAATCAATATTCCTTGAAACTCCTTCTCCTCACTCAATTCTATTCACAGGTAGACAGCAGGGAACTGATAGCTGCTCTGCCATTTTTGTCAGCAACTGTTTACCCAAATGATGGTACAGTGTCATAATTTGCATGTGAATTATTTAGTTTTCTGTTGTTAAACTCATTCTGCAAATATTCAGAAAGGGCTGCCAACTGGCAATATTCTCAGAGATGCTGTGTCATTGTCATAGGCCAAAATACTGCCCACATTTATTAACAGAAACAATAATTTAAAGACATATATTTGTCTATTTGTCTATTTTAAAATTATTTGACATAAATTTCCTGGTGATCATAATCAATCCCATCTTTAATACAATTTTTAAAAAGAAAAAAAATTAAGTAAGGCACCTTACCAAAGCTGTAAGTTCAGCGTGGGACTCTGGCTGACTGTGTCCCCAGCTTCTTAGGAAATCTGTTAGGAAATCACACTTAGTATGTATCAGTTTCTCAGGTTGAAGGTCTTATTCTGCATCATCCTGAGCAGTAACTGTAAAGAACCTTTTGAGATAAACAGCTCACAACACTTCTGGCTTCCCTTTATAGAGCTGTAATCAACATCCTTTGGGAAAAATGCCATCAGAATCCCAGAATCATTCAGGCTGCAAAGGACCTTGGGATGCCCTGTTCAAAGCAAGATTAAAATTGAATTCAGACCATACTTGGGGCTTTTTCTTGTCTGGTCCTGAAAGGCAATGGGGCCTTCAAGCATATGAACTGCACCCTCTGTTTTGGTGTCATCTGCATATTTAATGGGGCTCCATTCTGTTTCCAGGTATTTTATAAAGATATTAAACTAGGTCCCGGAATAGACCCTGGGGAACTTGACCTGTAACCAGCCTTCAAGTAGAGTAGAACCTATTGACTATTAACTTTTGAGCCCACTTATTCATTCTTTGTAGCCATTTTGCAGAATGCTAACCAAGGTTAAATTTAACATTATTTAGCTCAAGAGAAATGTAGGGCTATCAATGGAGAGTTTATTTCCTCCAAGTGACCATATGCTGTGAAAGTGTTCTAATTTACAATGCAGACTGAACTGGTGCCTGCTGCTCTGAGGACCGAGTAAGTATGAAAATGGCCATAAGAAGAACTAAATTAATTCAAATAAATTCTTAGGAAAATGAAGCAGTTTGATCTTTCAGCAGCTTTTACTTCAGGATATTTTTCCAGTGTGTTCTGGGGGTCCACACAGTATGAACACTGTCCATAAGACCAGGAGGGAGTTAAGAGTAGAAATTGACTCAAATTCTCGTAGCTGTGTGGAGCTGGTGCTCAATGAGCAAAATTTGAGTAAATTCTTCTTTACTGCCAACGCCCAGAGCAGAGCACACAGAACATCCACAGAGACATTTGGGAATGCAAGAAAATACTGTTGGCTGAAGGCAACAAATAGGTTATGAGATGAAAGAAGGGGAGTGGAAAGAAAAGAGAGGAATTAGGATACAGAGAAAGAAGGGAGAGATACAAGAACCAGAGAAACACAGAATATGCTGAGTTGAAAGGGGCCCATCAGGACTATCCAGTCCAACTCCTGCCCCTGTGCAGGGCACCCCAAAAATCACACCATGTGCCTGAGCGTGTTGTCCAAATGCTTACCTGTCCCAGTAGTGTGGTGTTTTCAAGCCTGCTTGAGTGGTACAGTGGTGTTCGGTACCTTACTCCTCAGAGAATAGCTGGGAATCATTGGGAAGGGGTGTACTGGCCAGGGATGAGAGCAAGAAAGTTGAAGAGAGGCATATGAATGCCATGGTTTTTACTAACACTTTTACTCAACCAAAATCAACCGAGTTCCGCATTGACCTAAACATACATCTTCTCTGGTGCCAGCCAGAACTTCACCATATCTTTATTCAAGACAGGATAGGGATGAGGTTTTCTATTTCTGCATAAGCCTAAGGACCTGCTTCCCAATAAGAATTCTAAGTTCCAGAGACAATATAAATCTTGACACACACATGCAGAATATTTCCCTTCCGTTTAACAGATTTTTCACTAGAAGATGTGTAACATTAGCTTATAACTAGAACAGTGAGAGAGCAGAAGTCTTATCTATCCTCCACATAGGTTGCAGGATGAAGTAAAGCCAAGTAGGGAACCAGTGCTTGTGGTTTAGGCTTTCTTTCCTCTGCAGTTCTGGTCACAGCACAAACATACCAGCTCCTGGACACCACATCTGGAGCAGTGGAGCAACAACCACAAAACAGCTTAGAAATGCACACAATTCTCTCAGTGCCATCCAAAACCAGAAGAAACTACTCAAGTCCTTACATTTGGGAAAATGCTCACCTGTCTGTCAATACTAATAGATTAAAAATTCTCTGGCTTTCTGTTTAAAAAAAGTGAAAAGGAAAGCTTCAATCTTTATTTATCCCTTCATTTTGTCTTGCCATAAGATGTGTTGAAGGAACATTTACTAATTCATATGCACAGTCTGTCTACTCATTTTACTTTAGTGCTCTTATTCTGAAGGAAAATAGATTTTGTTCTTCATTTTACTTTTCTGTGCTACGTTAAATGAAGAGGACACAGAAATCAGCTTGCAAATATTTATGCAAATCTCTGAGTAAACTCAAGAGCAAGAACTCGGTAAGTAGGCAAAGGGTGATCCTTTCCAAACAAGTAGATGCAAAACTTGTGGTGGTCAAGGGAATAATATAAATTTATAATGTATATGTCTCCAAAATCTTTACCTATCTCTGAAACACACATTGTGTGTTTCAGATAGTAGTTGAAGCCATATATAATTTGCTGGAAATGGAGGGTAGGTACCCCTTAAGCCCTAAGCAACATGACACCACACCCTCTCTCAGATATCCACTCTTCCTACAGTTTCAGTCATCTGAGGGATGATTCTTTCCATGGCACTTGTTTGACCTTAGGGAGTTTTCCAGTATTTTGGTAGACATCACAAGCACAACACAGCAGCACGAAGAAACATCAGCTAGGCAGTCTCAGCAGCTGCATGTATTCCAGCACATATTTCACACACAGCCAAGTGGACAGGTCTTCTCCTCTGAGGTGAAGTATTTTTCACTTGGCTACCAGTGAATTCTGTCTTAAAGTCCAGTAGAGTGAGACAACTGGTTTAATAATGTAGCACACATTGGTGCTTGTGTCAGCAAGACATAAAAGAGCAAGATGAATTATTTCTGCAACATGAAAACTGCACATGACAAAGGCCTTGCTATGCCAGGATGCAAGAGAGGTGAGGGGATAGGAGCTTCTTATTAACTTTTTTTTTTAATGACACAGAAAAATATACAGAAAATGCAATGAACATTTTCTGAGTCGAGCCGGTTCTTGTTCTGTTGTTTGCCTAGAGTGATAGTATTAAACAGCTATTCACGGCTGCTTCACATTCACACTGTGCTGTCACTTAGCACTGTTACTGGGCTTCTGGGAACTCTTGGAGATAATGACACATGCTTTCATTTTAGATAGAATAATCTGCATGTTCTTGAAATCCACTAGAGAGTACATCAATTAACATATCCCAGATATTAATCCATAAAGCTTGCTTGTATTTTCAGTGGTTGTGATTTATTGTTTTTAAGCAGTCCTATTCTTTTTGCTTTCATTAAACCATTCTTTATTTAATCAGAGATCTGATGGTTTATTTAAAATTAAAAAAAAATTAAAACCCAAACAAACAGGGAGAACTTCCAAAACTCCTGAGGAACTGAGGAATTTTTACTGGGGAGAGACAGGAAAGTGAAAAGGGAGAGGTTTTGCACAGCTTCTATTTAAATATATCATGAAGTGTAGTGAGGTGACAAATTCTTTTTCTTTTCTTTAATCATCAGATACTAAATATCTTGACATTAAATTTGTCAGATATTAATGTGTTGGGTTTACATGGGCTGGATTTGTGACCATCTGTCAGGAAATTCCCCCAGGCTCCAGGACTGACCTGCCATAGCCAAGGCTAAACCCATCAGTGATAGTGGCAGCACCTCTGGGATAAGGGTGGGGCGGAGGGGAATAAACTGTGCAAGTGCAGCTGAAGAAAGTAGTGAGAATATGTGAGAGAAACAACTTGGCAGACACTGATGAAGAAGAGGTGCTCCAGGTGCCAGAGCAGAGATTCCCCTGCAGCCCATGGTGCAGCCCATGGTGAGGCAGCTGTGCCCCTGCAGCTCACGGAGGTCCAGGGTGGAGCTGTTTATGACTAAAGATAAAAAAATTCCATATTTAGGAGAAAGTATTTTTGACTATTGAACAGGTGTTGAATAATACAGAAGTTTAGTTCATAATTTTGAACCTGTTTGGTTTTTTTTCTCCAAGATCAATATAAATTATATTGTAGGTATAATGGCTGGCTTTAAAACTGCTCACAAAGCATTTAAAAACCAAGATTGTGCTATTTCAATTACATTCTTAAGAATGCATAAAAATCTTTTGAAAGAAGTCTGTGAAATTTATGTGCATTAGCCATTTAAAAATAATTTAAGGAAAAAGCAACAACAACAAATAACTAACAAAAATCTTTCTGCATTTCCTGGCAGCAGTTTGTCAGGTATCTTACCTTCAGCACAATTAAGGTGGCTTTAAAAAGAAAGGGTTGTTCACATGGGGACACGTTGTCAGTACATGGAATCTTGATTTTTATCTGGGGTCATTGAAATGCAAGGTTCATGCAGATGAAAAATCTGATTAAAAATGTTCAAAACATCTCCATTCAACTCTTCTTTGCGACCATATCATAGGATTGTAAAGACTCTAACTGAACATTTGTAGAAGCTCTATGAGCCTTATCACAAGATAAGGACCAAACCATCTCAGGACATTCTTTTCCAGTAGCTGTGTGTTCAGTGTCTTTTTCAGCAGGATTTTAGCTTGATTCTGCAGTTCCTGTGTGCCAAAGCAGTGAAAATACTGCAGGCAGAGATCCTCCACTTTCTATGCCTCTGAGAATTACTGAGAAAAAGAGCAAGAATAAGGGCATATCTTGGCCTGCCGAAAACATCCTCCACTGTCTGGGTAAGTACAAATAGTCCTTCTATAAGAAATGTTTTCACATATGTAGTTAGTTTTTGTAATTTTGACACAGTAAAGCATTTTTGTCTTAAATAATCCTACTGTTTCTATACAAAGATGTCTGAATGAGTGTGCAAAATGAGTATATATAAGCAATAGTCATTTGAAGTGGAATAATACTGACATAATGAATTTTTCTGGGAAAGAAATCAAAGAACAAACTTGCCAAAGTCATGCTTAAAGCAAATTGTGAGGCAGGGAGGAGAATTTTGATCTTCAATGTCACAGGCTTTATGATTCTCCTATCAGAAAGTTTTCTCTCGTTGAAGCAAGGTACACCAAAAATAAGGAAAAAGCAGAGGAAAGCCCATGGATTGAAAAGACTTCTCAGAAGTTAATCTAAAAATCTACAGAATTTAATAGAAGTGTCATAGTTTAGACAAACTCAGGAGGAAGACTCAGAGAGTCTCCTCTGCAAAAGACAGAGTTCTAAAACTCCCTTTCCCCCACCTTAAGAATTTCTTGGAGGAAAGTGAAAAAACCTGTTTATTTAACAAAACCAGCTGCTGAGGGGGTGCACACAGGCACCAGGGGAGGGGAAGAAAACAAAAAAATTAATAATGTTAGATAATAAACCTCTCATGGTGAAGACAACCTGGATGGATTCAGTGTCCTTTTCCGGGTCTGGTTTTCTGCTCTGTCTCTCCGAAGCTGGTGTATGGTGTAGCCCCTCTCTGGGCCCAGGGTGTAGGCCTCCCGGTGATGGTATGTAGAATGGAGTTCAGTTCTCTGTTGTAAAGTTCCAAAGGAAGAAGGGAAAAAACCACGGTCCCAGAAAAAAACTCTTCTTTCCTTGCCTCAGACAGAGGAGGGAAAAAGCCAAGGGTAAATTTTAACTCCCTCCCATACCCCTCAGCTGAGTAAAAGCAGGGCAGAAAGCTCACAGGGAAAAAGGTAAAAAAGTAAAAAAACAAGTGTTCCCTTCGCCTTCTGCTATGGAAAAGAGGCTGGCAAGAGTCCTCTCCTGAGAACCTCAACAACAGCCAGTGATAAAATCAGGAATGTAAATACCCTCAAAGAAAATCAAAACACAGTGCCTGGCTTCTTAAGCCAGTTTAAAGACACAGTGTTAATATTTTGCATTAATCAGGTGATTGGGATATATAGCATCATAAAGTCACCCCAAGACAAGAAGGCAATAACTATGTCATTATTTTTGAAACCATGACATAGAATTCTACTCAAGATATTAGAAGGTTCTTAAAATTTAAGTTATTATTTTTAAAAATCCAGAGAGAATTTGTCATCCTTGACTAAACTATAGGAAAGATTTTGCAAGCATATATAAAATGTACAGAATAGGAGAGCTGGACTAAAATATCTGCTTACCTCTGATCCAGAAAACCACAGAAATGGATGAAAAATAGGCAGACCAAATGACAGACGTTGACTCATATTCAATAGAGTCTGGACGTACATGATATGGCCAGTCATTTTTAAGGATTCATTCTAATGAGATTAGATTGCCAACTTAGTTATTTTCAATATCTCTAGAATCACCTGAAGAATCCTTTCAGGATCGTGATCCATCACTCTTCTCAAATGTGTAGACAGCGTGTGATGCAGGCCTCTGATGACTTACTGTCTTGGGCTGACTTTATGATGCTAAATATCCCTTATCATCGCTCTATTCTTCATATGAGATGCTGTGCCTTTAAAGCTGCCAGTGTGATTTCTCAGCACAGCCAGGCAAACTGTTTGCACTTCTTCAAGAACACTCACATTCTTCTGCTTATCACAGCTGCTGCGGCTGCCGCTTTGGCTGCTGCAGTTCGGAAGGAATTTTTACTTTTTTCCTCTAGCCAGCTCTCTCAGCTTTGTGTTTCTCAGGAGAGAGAGACGGAGAATTGGGGACTTTCTTTTTGCTTTTTGGCTAGCCTACTAGCTGGAAAGGAGTCTCCCTGGATCTGTGGTTTTTTCTCCTTCTTCCTCTGGAACTGTACAACAGACAACTGAACTCCATTCTACATACCATCACCAGGAGGCCTACACCATCCTGGGCCCTGAGGGGGGCCAACATCGTACCCTAGCAGCCAGCTAGACACAGAGCAGAGCCACAGCCAGGAAAAAGGACTCTGGATCCATCCAGGTTTCTCCACCATGAGAGATTTATTATCTTATTATCTATCATTATTCTTTTTTTTTTTTTACTTTTTTTTTTCCTTCCCCTGGTGCCTGCATTGCACACCCCAACACCCTGTTTTGTTAAATAAACAGGTTTTTTTCACTTTCCTCCGAGAAATTCCTAAGGTGGGGGGAAGGGAGTTTTCGAACCCTATCATTTGCAGAGGAGACTCCTCTAGTCTTCCTCCTGAGTTTGTCCAAACTGGGACACTTACCAGTTTAGAACCCATGCCATTTCTGTCAAAAACTATTTAAAATTATTTTATTATAGATGTATCTTCAGACAAAGCTTTGTTATTTACAGAGATGCATGCAGCAGCAGATTTACCAGTTATGGAGTACACAATATCCACAGTCGCTATGTGTTCTAAATTGCAGAATTACTGGCATTTACACCTGGAATACTCTACTTTCTTTAAGGCATCTAAGCAGCAAATGAAGTCACTGAAATTCTTGTGCTATCTATTCAGTATCTATAACACTGTCATGAGTAATAGAGAGCTTGCTTCTGATGGGGCATAACTGGCTCAACTATGCTGACCTGAGAGACAGCTGTCATGTCTTAGAAGGGGTCATAAACCATCAAAGACACCCACAGTGCCCCCAGACTCATTTCATGGGCCTTCCAACAGAGGTCTTTGCAAGATCCACAGTGCTGAAATAGATCCACAGTGTTTCAACAGTGTAAAACTTCCCCTGCCCAGGGGAGGTACCTGGGCATTCCACCCAAACCCGCTGAGCTTTCTGTTTTGTGGGCTTTTCCCCACCCCTGACAAATCAAGACCACAACCATCATTTTGACCAATGGACACAGAAATTGCAACAATCAGGTCTTGTCACAGATCCAGGGGTGGTAGCCTTCTGCTCTTTTCCTTTCTTTCTCTTTACTTCTTTTCCTTATATATTTCCTTAAGTTATATTTTTATGGTTTTATATCATATTATTATAGATGATAATAATAACCAAAACAGCCACATACTTCCTTTCCCTGACGATCAAGTTGTTCAAAAATAAACCCTATATATATATGTACTTATAAACACCAATCATTCAGCGTCATTTCACTCTAATCTGCCCTAATGGATATGTTGACAAGAACGTGAGTTACGCTCACCTTCAAGGGCCAGGTTGTAACACACTGCTTCAGAGCTCTCTGGTGCATCCAAAGGCTAGTTCAGCCTCCATCTGAATCTCCACGATGCCCCTGGTTGCTGATGAAACAGAAGGGAATTTTGGGGCTTGGCAGTCTAACAACGCGCATGCACTACAAATGTCCATTTGGCTTGTGTCTGGGAAACATTAAATATACTGTAGCAAAGGATGTTTTGCCTTTCCCTTTCACCAAAAGGATAACTCTGGAGTCCTTAGACAGTGACTAAGATAGATCCCATAGAATTATGGCAACTGTTATGGCAGTTGTAACGCTCAGCAACCATATTTTTCATGTGGTGAATATTAGAAGTACAGTAGTGTGGAAACCAACTGTGACCTGATTAACACTGATCTAAAATGGGAATAGCTTTAGTCACAGTGACAAAAATATGCCAAAGAGTACCTGATGCTGGTGACATCAGCAACAGGCTCACAATGAATGACACGTTGTGATGCCATCAGCCCCCTTACCCCTACCCCAAACAGTAGGTGTGCTCCAGAAAGTACAGCAAGGACAGCAGCAAAGCACTGGATCTCGGAGAGATTTTGTTGAACTAGACCTGCAGGTAATCTTCTTACAACATTTACATGTGTTCACATTAAACAATATCATGATATGGAAACAGGTCTAAAGTTCAACTTGTACTACATTTTATTACCTTATTATTATATTGTAGGTCAGTATGCATAAAATGGGCTATATACTTTAAATAACCTATTTAATCATTCTGGATTTATTGTGACAATCACCTGTGAGACAGAGATGCCCAGATATGGCACTGAGGCTGACCATAGCGTTGCCTGAAATCAGAGGCAATAAGGCAATAATTTGTAATTCAACCAACCATATCAGGCAGTGAAATGGATTTATAATGGTGTTCCGTGAGAGAAATGAAGGTCAGTTTTCAGCAATGAAGGTGCTGTTGACTGCAGAAGTATGTGATGAAATTATATATACGTTTCTGTCATCCTTAAAACAGAGAAAAGAAGCTGAATGAACTTCCATTCTGGGGTTTAAATGATTCCCTGTCCTTTCCCACAAGACAAGCCCAATGATCATATCAGGAGAATGATATATTGTTATTCATCTTACATCAGATAAAAATAAAAATAACATCATGTCTGCCTGAATCTAATGTTGGGAGGATATTGCATAAATTATATTTGTTTAGCATTTCACCAATAAAACTGATAATAAGCATAAAAAAAGAAAACCAATATTGCCATAGATATCTTCTGCACAGATGGATAGAATCTTCCCAATGGTTGTTTTTTAGACTACTGAAAAATTAGGACGTTTGGGAATGCTATCAAAGTCCTATGGGGAGAGGGTAGAACCTACTGTCTAATATCTGAAAAATTTTTATTCTTTACATTATTTCTTATTGTTAAATGTGTAACTATGATATGAGCATCTCACCACCCTGTTTCACCTCACAGCTGCCTGCTAGGATCTTATCTACAGATGCTCACCTGCATAAATATCTCTAAAGCTGTCAGTATAAATATAGGCAAATCTACAACAGATGCACCCATGCACCTCGGGAAGAATTCTTCATGGACATTAAACCAACAATTCTCCCTTTCCCATCATATTTTTTTCTTTTTGATCTTGAGGTGCACATCTGTGCTATCTTTACTGTACTTCACCTTTATATAGGGGGTCTTATCCTACCTGATCCCTGCCTCGTAGTCCTAACTGTGAAAATTGTTTTGCACAGTGTCTAAATTGTGCTTCTTTTTAAAATTAAGTGAAAAAAATCCAAATTTACATGAAATACTAAGGGGGTGGGGGAAGGTAAAAGTGCATATCTATGAGTCAGTCAGCCAGATTAACATGGAACACCTTTATTTTAATTTTTTTTTAAAAATTCTTGTCACTAGGATGATAAGTAAACAAACAAAAATTGAAAGTCTCACTAATGCAGAAAGAAAATTCAATTCCATAGAAACTCTTCTGTCAGTTGAGCATTTAATATAGCAAGACTTGAGAATTGTTAATTACAAAGACACTGAAGTTTGCCAAGAAGATGTCCAAACACGAGCTGTGAATTTAATCTGTTGTCCCACCAACTCAGCTTTTAAAGCAGGAGCTATAATGAAGGCTGAGACCCAAAGCCATCAAAGACTCAAGGATCAATTGTTATCAGAACAAGAGAAGGTGCTTAGCAATTTGGAGGATTGTTGGAAAGAAGCATGACATGTATTCGTTTGATTATGGTACATAAAGAATGCAGGATGAATCAAATAAATAGTGGCTTTATATTCAATCCTTGATTGACTACATTCCAGATATGCTGAAAGGATAAATTAATCAAAACTAGATCTACAATGGAAAGGAAGAAGATCTAATCCTTTTACTAATCCCCAACAAAGCAATAGAGTACTGTATGATGCAGTAACTATTTTGACATCTACTTGCATAATTGTGCTGCATTCTACAACAAATATAATGCATTACATATACTCTCTTCTTACTCTCTTTGAACAAATATCTATAGTTCAGGAGAATGTTTTGCAAGAAATACACTGGAAGACCAGTTTGTATTTTATAGAAATAAATGAGGAAGATATGAAATTGATTAAAAGACATCAAATCTTAGAGCTCTGGATAGACCACTAGTGTAAGTGTTTGCTGGGGATGTTACTCCCTGTGGAGAGGCTACAGGAGTGGCTTCAGTGAGCAGCTGTCAGAAGCTCTCCCTATGTCCAATAGGGCCAATGCCAGCTGGCTCCAAGATGGACCCACCCCTGGCCCAGGCTGAACCCATCAGAGATGATAGTAGTGCCTCTGGGCTCGGCATATATAAAAAGGAAGAAAGTTATTCAGGAAGGCATATATAAAAAGGAAGACATTGCAGCTAGAGAAAGGAGGAGGAAGAATAAGACAGGGGAACAACCCTGCAGACACCACTGTCAGTGCAGAAGGAGGGACAGGAGGTGCTCCAGGAGCCAAAGCTGAGATTCCCCTGCAACCTCTGTTGAAGACCATGGTGAGGAAGCTGTGCCCCCGCAGCCCATGGAGGTCCACAGTGGAAGAGAGATCCATCTGCAGCCTGTGAAGGACCCCACACCAGAGGAGGTATGTGCCTGAAGGACGTTGTGATGCTATGAGAAATCCATGCTAGAACAGGCTCCTGGTAGAACCTATGGCCTCATGGACTTGTGACCCCATGGTGGACACATGTCAGAGATGTTTGTTCCTGAAGGACTACATCCTCTGGAAAAGGACCCATGCTGTAGAAGTCCATAAAGAACTGCAGCCTGTAGGAAGTATTTAGTTGGAGAAATTGTTGGAGGAATGTCTCATGTGGGAGGGGACTCCACACTGGAGCAGGGCAAGGGTGTGAGGAGTCCTCCCTCTAAGGAGGAAGGAGTGGCAGAGACAACATATGACGAACAGACCACAGCCGCCATTCCCCATCCTCCTGCACCATTGTGGGGAAGAAGGTAGAGAATTCAGGAGTGAAGAGGAGCCTGGGAAGAAGGGAGGGGAGGGGGTTTAAGATCTGTTTTTATTTCTTATTATCTTACTCTAATTTAAGGACTGTCTGATGTTGCAAAGCCCTAATTGCAGCTGAGGGTCAGCAGTTGCCAGTAAAGAATTCTCATCCTCTCTGCCATGGTACAACCGATTACTTGCGGGAAGCACTTTGCTGATATTCAGCTGAACGGCACATCAGAAGTGCCAGTTTCAGTCTCCTTCTGGGATCAGGAGAACAATCAGTTTCTTCTTGCCAAAGGTGTATAAATAGATATCAATATAGATAGTGATACAATCCTGACTACTGCAGATTCATAATGCACTCATATAAGCATAGATAGATATGTATAAAATGGAACCTTGTCTATAGTCCCAGTGAGATGCATTGCTGCTTCATATCATTTGTTTGAAGAAATATGCATTAGAATAACTAAGTTATTGTGTTAGGAAACTAATTACCAAAATCTTTTCCCCAGTCTTCAGTATTGAAATAAGAAGAGTGCAAGGGATAGGATAGTGGGCTAGAAGATGCTGAGGAAGCCACCTATCTGTTTTCTTTTGCTTCTGATCAAAATAGAGTGGCAGTGGTTTCAGGGAAAATGCACAAAAATGTTTTTATTTCTTAATGTAATTCTGAAAGTGCCTCAGGTGAACCATAACAGAGCATGCAGAATATTGTCAGGAAAGAACAGAGGTCTCTCTGTAAGTGGACTTGTTATGCTGACCTTGATAAAGTGGTGAAACCATGCATCATTATGATCCACAGTGAACTTCTGTTTAGTTCAAAACAGAGTTTGAGAAAAACCTCTAGAAAAATGTGAAAAATGCCAAAGAAGGAGTGAGATCTCAGCATGACTGAAAGTTACTTTTAAGCCTATATTTTTCCTTTGATGAGGACTTATAAATCCAATTAACATTAATGAGAAATGTGTTGTGCCCATATGCAAACCATGAGCTGAGATTCCCAGCTGCCCCTCCAAGATTCCTTTGTATAATTCAAATATTGAACTGTTACATTTAAAACATATTTTTACACGAAAAGTTTCAAAGTTTTATGTTTATTCAGCCTTAATAAAAATTAATAGCAACAAAATATAATTGCTTCAGTAATGTTTTGCAAAAACATCAAAGTCTTATATTTCTGCAGTTTGGAAAGAAACCTCAAAAAAAATATTGATGTATTTTTCACACATCATATAGCCTACACTGCATAAATCACAAAGTTATGACAGTTGCATTGCATTGTATTGCATTGTAAGGTGTTCAAGTCAGATTTCTAAATAGACAAATAATAAATCAAATAGAAGGGGACAGGATCCCTGATTTGGAGGAAAAAAAAATTAATCAGAGCTTAGAACTGCAGAAAAACTATTCTTGGTTTCAAGACAGCATTCTTCAAAGGAAAAAAAAATCTTCGAAATGGAGTGAAAGACTTCAATTGTTGCCTGAAACAGATTTTAAAATGAGGAAAGTAAGGCATCTGCATTATTAATCAGAAAAATACATCCTACGAATTTTAATACTGTATTTGTTATTTTCTACCGAACACAGTGTTCCTCATAACCTGACAAGGTGATGATCCCGGAATCAAAACAGATGGTCTTTAAAAAGATCTACAGATCCTCTGTTTTAATGAAGCTCAAGAATCCTACAGGATTTATAATAAAGCTACTCATACATATAAAAAGAAATGTGCTTCTTCAGCTGCTTCCTTAACAATATTTCTATGAAATCAACTACCTCTGTCTGGTGGATTTTATGACTAAGAGAAGAGACACCTCCTTGCTGTTCCACAGCTGGTGCTGCAATGCTATGTTCTACTTCTTCTTCTCCCTTCTGGATTGGGGTGTGTGCCTATGATTTTTCTTATTCCCAACTTTGCTCTGTCAGCTACTTCAGATTCAGTCAATTTTCCCATTCTGCCCTCTTAGCATGGAAAAAATCAGCATCAATTTCCCAAGCTGACACTGGATTCTTTCTCAATCCCTGTGATTGCTGTGAGTCAACAGTTCACTCTTGTTTTGTATTAGACAACTGCTGACCTGTGTCTTGTGCATTTCTGCCAACTTCTCCATCTTTTAAAATTACCTCGTCATCCCAGAGTGCTTCATATTTTGTTCTACCTTTTACATCCTGAAAACCAATTATATTCTATACCTTGGAAAGAGATGGTTATTTTTTTATATATGGTTGTATAATGAACCCTTCAGTGCCAGTCCATCAGCCACAGCAGTACAAGTTGTGATGGAGTGACCACTTCAGTGGACAAGGGAAGATCTACATAGATCATCTATCTGGACTCAGTGTCCCACAACATCCTTCTCTATAAATTGGAAAAGTATGGATTTGATGGGTGGACAATTCAGTGGATAGGGAATTGGTTGGATGATCACATCCAGAGACATGGGGTCAATACCTCAATGTCCAGATGAAGATCAGTGGTAGCCCTCAGGAGTCCATACTGGCACCAGTACTATTTAATATCCTGATCAATGACATAGACAGTAGCAACGAGCGCACCCTCAGTAAATTGCAATTGCATCAAGCTGAGTGGTGGGATTGACACACATGAGGGGTGGGATGTCATCCAGAGGGACCTGGACAAACTTGAGAAGTGGGACCATGTGAACTTCATGAGAGACAACAAAGCCAGGTTCAAGGTCCTGAACCTGGGTCGGGGCAACACCTAGTATCAATACAAGATGGGAGTTGAAGGGATTGAAAGCAGCCCTGCTGAGAAAGCCTTGAGGGTACTGGTAGATGAAAAGCTGGACATGAGCTGACATTGTGTGTTTGCAGCCCAGAAAGACAACCACATCCTGGGCTGCATCCAAAGCAAAGTAGCCAGTGGTGAAAGTCTACCTAGAGTGCTGCATCCGGTTCTGCAGTTCCAGCATAGAAAAGACCTGTTAGAGCAGGTCCAGAGGAGGGACAGGAAGATGATCAGAGGGATGGAGCATCTGTGCTATGAAGAAAAGCTGGGAAAGTTTGTTCGTCCTGAGGAAAAGAAGACTGAGGAAACCTTATTGTGGCCTTTAAATACTTAGAAGGGCTTATAAAAAAGATAGTAATAGACTTTTTAGTAGAGCCTCTTGCAATGTGTCAAGGAGTAATGGCTTTAAACCAAAATGGGGTAAGTAAATCTAGACTGGATATAGAAAAAATTTTTCTATGATGATTGTGGACAAGCATCGGAACAGGCTGCCTGGAGACATGGTGAAAGCCACATCCCTGGAAACATTCAAGACCAAGTTGGATGGGGCTCTGAACAACCTGATCTGGTTGAAGGTGTCCCTGCTCATTGCCAGGGAGTTGAACTAGATGACCTCAAAAGATCCTTTCCAATCCAAACCATTCTACGATATTAGCCGGTAAAACTACTTAAGGACACATACTTTGTGTATTGTACAGGTGATGAAAGAGAGTCTTTTAAAAAATAATGTCCTAACCATCCTATATATTTATTTATAACTCTCAATCAATGATTTAATAGATTTCTACAAGTTAACTGTTTCCTGAGGACTGCTGCAGACAGCTCAAATCTTCTGTGAAGTGTTTCTTCAAGAGTTAAGCACTCCCTGTCTCGGAGAGTTACTGCGCTGGAACAATGGGACTTTTAAGTGCTTATGATTCTTCTAACTGACCAGGAAGGAAAGCAAGATGAAAAATGTACATTGTATTTCACAGAATTTATCCAAGCATCCCCATGCTTTTATCATCACAGTTTATTATATGAATCCAAACACAGCCAAAAACAGCCAGGAAAACTCTTAATTGCAAGTTTCAGCTGGCTTTCCATTGAAGTAATATGAGACTTCAAAACTACAAAACAAACTCAAATTCTGTGCGAAATCATAGGTCAATGGAAATCAATAGTGGAATAGATTTATTAAATCATATAACCTAATACACTGATGGTATTTTATCTATCCCTACTATCTTTGTTCAGGCTTGTTTTCAAAGTCCTACATAACAATTGGGAAAACATTTCAATGTTTCTTCAAAATTACTGAATAAAATATAATTATGAGTAGAAAAACAGATGTTTCCTGAAATTTTGCAGAGTATATATCTCATTAGAGACATTGTAGCAGATCTTTTTCTGTTAAAAGATTTGCTGCTAGAAAAAGCACGACAACATTCAAACTCCATTTTGCTGGTGGTGTGGGGTTTGTTTTATTTTATCTAACTGTTCCCATATGTACTACATAGATATAACATACTTCCCTGTACTACATAGATATAATTTTCTACTCCTGAAACCCTTTAGATAAATGTAGAGAACAGTCATGTGATCTTGCAATCGAATTTTACTGAAATTGCATGTATTTGGCTCTTTTAATCTTCCTTCAATCCTTCTTCTTTAACCTCTATTGTTTGTTTCTGCTGCTCACTGTACTCTATCTTCTTTGTCATAATGTAATGGTGCTTTGTAATTTTCAATAAGAATCTCTTCTGAGAATAAGATTTTTAATAAAATTTTACAACAGTGTTCTTTGCATGGTTTGAGGCATGATGTGGAGCTCTAGTACGCCTTCTAATAGCACTCAGCCAGTAGAAATTCCCTTGTTGTTCAAGTGGAAGAGGCCTATGATTTCAGAGAAGAAAGTTGTAATTTCCTCTACATTCATCCATTCAGTTAGCTGGTAAATGTGATTTCTGAGTACACAAGCATCCATGAATGGCTTTATAATGATCCTGCAGTAAATTAATGTGATTTAATCTGAAGAGACTTGAAGGCAACAGCTGCATCAGATGATATTGCCCTCATCCTGAAACACAAAAGTAGTTTTGGTGGTGCATCAGAAAAGCTATCTTTTGCAGAGGGGCAAACAGAAAACAGGACAAACTAAATAAAAGGTAAGGCCATCATTTCAGCTACCTTACTAACAGTAGAACTGCTGATGAGAGAGCAGAGTTTCCAAAAGAAAAGAGGTGGGCATGTAGAACTGAAGGGAGATGAAATGCAGCCAGGAGGAAAATAAAGCTGTTGAGTTACAGCTTACATTGTGAAACCTTAAGAAGCAGTGAGCCCTTGCAAAATGTAGCTGAATGAAACCTGCAGGGCATAGAGATTGTCATGAACGTAAAAACCTGGACAATCTATTCACTCATAGACACTGTGTTTTTTTCTTGAAGCTAGAAGATAGGGAAAAAAAAGCAGAAAGAAATCAAAATTCGGAGAGGAATCTACTAGCAATGCAACCTTAGAAAAGCACAAATATATGTAGTGTTTTCTCTCTGGGAAGGCAGGAAACTATACACAAAACCTGTCAGATATTCCCCCTATTTTATTTTATGGACTATCTTATTTCACTTTGTCTTCCTCAGGGACTGGCCTCTTTGGTCTCCTGCCTTGACACAGATGACACTGTTCTTCAGGAATATTTGCTCACGGTTCTCCTGACAGCAGACCTGTGAACATGCCACCTGGAAAAAAAACGTCATCCCAAACACTGTAAAAGAAATGAGGAGACTTGTTGCATCTCTTGCCATACCAGGTAGGAAAGATGGAAGATAATTCTTCATTTCTCATTTCCATTAGCAATCAGAGTAGGTGGGGATTCTGTAAAAGAGCTCAGGCTTCTGACTCAACCTTCATATGACCCCAGCTGAGGRGTTAAGCACTCAAACTTCTGAGAGATCGTCTGTGCAAACCCATTTAACCAAAGCCCTCTTGTGTATGCAAAGATTTTACTTTGCAAGCTATGATGTTAAAACACCCACACATTTCTAAAAACTTAGCAGTGTATAGCAATGTCATATATTACTGAGTTTCTACACACAGAAATCAATACCTAGTGAAATCAATTATTAGAAAAATGAAGAGTGGGAAAGAGTTAAGAATAGCACCCAATTAAAGCTGATGCAGCTTTAAGTAACACATGTTTTAGCAACATCTGTGAAAATGAATAAACTTATTTTTCATTCATTTCAGAGAAACCTTTCTTTCACAGTTCACTGTCTCCATTAGAATACATTAAACCACTTAAAGCATTCAGCACCTTTTGTGAAATTCATGTCTTCAGACATCCATGGTATTTGAAAAGTAAAGAATGTTTTGGGTTTTTTTAACCCTTCCAAAGCATTTGACTATTACGTCTGTACTATGGTTGTTTCCACCTTCAGAGCATTCATCTTCTCTTAAAAAAAAGTGGTAATAGGTCGTTTTCCTGTACTTGTAAGCATGCAGTATAAATAAGGAACATCCGTTTCACTGGTGAAAGTTTAACTTTCTGAGTTATCTCAATGCTCTGGCCTTGTACTGCTGTGTAGTCTCTGACTTAATGTGTGGCATTTCAGAGAACTTCTACAAAACAAAATTATGAGGATGACTCCCTATTTATTTACTTGTAATCACAAAGGTAAACAAGCTCATTTTTCCTCACCATGAAATCATGAGAAGCTCTAAGTCTAAAACCTCACTCTAAACAACAATATACTAAGCCACGCAAATATTATTTGCACATACTTTGTGTATGAGATCAGTTAAGAAATAAGCTTATCTCATGGATAATGGACCTACACCAGTCAGGATATTTTTAATTTGAAAGGATGTTCTGTTAAAACAAAGATAGCAGATTTGGAAGATCACATATTACTGAATTTGTTTTGCTCTGCTCAAACATTCTTAATGAACAAGATAGTAAAGTATATAAAAAAACAGAAAGTACAACAATATGAAAGAATAGAAGAGACTGGCATCGGCCACATCAAGGAAAAACATTGCAACTGGATTGGAACCTCTCCCACTTCTTTTCTCTCATCAAATACATTTCCTTTTCATAAGTCATAATAAGACCTGAGACATAAATGTTTCAAGTGTTCTTTGTCTAGTAATTTAAATTATTTTAAAAAAAAGGGAATATATTCAAGTTTTAATTAAAAAAAAAACCCAACACAGTAAAGGGAAAGTTTGCTACCTCGGAATCATCATTTTTATTCTGTCATTTTACATCTATTTGGCTAAGCACTATTTTATTTATAAAAATATACTGGAGGGTTAAGTGGAACTCAGAGTTACAACAAAGGAGATGGATAATGGGAAGACCTTGTGAGACTCAAGGGAAGAAAAGTTCAGAAGTTAGACACAGAAAGCTCAAGAAAAATGAAAGTATCTGAGATAAAACTAAGTCTGCATAGCAGAAACCTTTAGGGCAAGCTTGGGGTGAGGTGAGACAGGATGAAATGGGTCGGGATGAGATGGGAAAGGATAGAAAAAGACTATGAAAAAAGAATAATTAAAGCAAAATTACCAAATAATCAGGTTGTTTATGTTCCAAAGGATATCAATTATGAACACTGAGAAAGCTTAAATCCCCACCTGTGTCATGAGCTGCCTGAGGAAACCCAACATTTTGAAGAATTATAGTAGCATATATAATTTTCAAGTTGCATATACCTATGTGCATGGCATTATACGTATTTTAAGGTATGACAGTAAAAAAAGGGTATGAATTGATGTATTATGTTTACATGGCAAGGTTCGGGGGGTCGATAGGGGCTGAAGGGGGSACTTCTGTGAGAAGAGACTTGGGGTCATCCTCACGTTGGACAGATTCTGTTCCAGCCAGCTCTGAAATGGGTCACTRGTCAAAGCAGAGTCCACCAGCAACATTGGTGGAGCCTCTGTGTCTGTGAAAACACATTTAAGAAAGGCAAACAAAAATGTTGTGCAGCAGCTGTGCACCTGCAGCCTGTGGAGGTCCAAGGTGGAGCAGAGATCCACCTGCAGCCAGTCCATGGGGAATTCATGCAGCAGCGGGTGGAAATGTCCTGAAGAGAGCTGCAGCCCATGGAGAGGAGTTCATGCATGAGCAGATTTGCCAGCAGGATCTGTCATCCGTGGAGGACTCATGCTGGAGCAGTCTGTTCCAGAAGGACTGTGCTCCATGGAGAGGACCCATGTTGGAGCAGTTTGTGAAGGGCTATATTCCATGGGAGGGACCCCAGGATGAAGCAGGGGAGGAGTGTGAGAAGTAAGGAGTGCAGAGACAAGGTGTTATGAACTGACTGCAACCCCCAGTCCCCATCCTCTGCATCCCTTGGAGAGGGGGATGTAGATGATTTGAGAGTGAAGAAGAGAAGGAGACTAGAAGGATGCAGGGAAGTGGTGGAGGGAAAGTGGTTTTAGATTGTTTTTTGTTTCTCACTATCCTACTTTACTTTTAATTGTCAATAAATTAAATTAATCTTCTCAAAGTCAAGTCTGTTTTGCCTATGATGGTAATTGATGAGTAATTGTCCTAACCTTATCTCATCCCATGAGTTTTTTCTTCTTATTTTATCTTTATGTCCTTCTGAGTAAGGGGAGAGAGACCAGTTTGGGGCGCACCTGGCAGCCAGCCAAGGTGAATCTACCGCTACTGAGCAGTCATGTTTGGATTTATACCCAAAATGGCATCCAGGGTTTAAGGTAGAACAGAGTTTGCYGTTCTAGCATATGCACATTTAAGTACTAAACTGCAGGAAGTGGATTTCCTACAAGAAAAAAATTCTGTCCAAACAAACTATCACACCCACTGCCTTAGTATGTAATGCTTACATCAACAGTAAGAGGTTAATGTGCAAATAAAGAAATGTTGAAGGTGAAATTAGATGGATTTCTAAAGAAAAAAACCACAATATTTTTGCTGGCTCCATGCCAGGTGGCAGGAAAACTCACAGGATGCACCCTTCAGGACTCTTCCTGAAAGGAAAGTAAGTTTGGGTGGAGTTTGATAACTCAGAAAGCAGAAATTCCAGGCATATCCGTGAAAGGGCAGAGTGCTTGGGTTAAAAGCAAATTTTCTCCCTCCAGGAAGTGAGTATCAGATCAGCAGCTCTGAGATTTGGCTGACAAATCAATAAATGGACAGGAGAACAGAATGTTACCCAGTAACCCAAAGAAAGTATTTCTTGTTAGGAACCAAGCTAAGAGGAAATATATACACACTGACATAGTGCAAATACATTTATCTACTGCAGTAAGACTAACACCTTGGAACAATAACTACATGAACATCAATACCTGAAGACTACATTTCTCAAATCCTCACAATGTGCCTAGATGAGTGCTACTCAGGACCAAGCTCTCAGCATTTTTTGTTTCAGTAAAATATGATCCTCTTTGAATATGAACACTAACAAGTAGCCAGAAGGGACAGAGCACAAAGTATTTACAGGGAATAATTTGGGTCTCAGATGTCTTCATTATGCTCAGAAAGTAGAACATCAAAGTGTGTGCATAAGCATGTCGGCATAAACCAGACATAAAATGTCTACGTGCAAAAAATCCGTGTGCAGTTTTTCTCTTGCTGCAGGAACATCTTAAGCTTCTTTTTAAGATTATAGAAATATCTTCCTGATTTTAAAGACCTAACAGAGGGTTAAGAAGCAACAAAAATAACATTTTGTATCTTTAACTACAAAGATTTTAGAAAATTATAAGTAAGCCAACACCGTTTTAAAATCATAGTTCTTCTGCATAAAGGAGATGACAGTAAGTGGGCTGAAACATATGATCCAGGGTTTCACTCCATCTTTGGTTTCATGAATATATGACCTGAATAAGGACTATAGGACAGAAATTTAAAGCTCAGTAATATTTGCCATGGAGGTAATGAATTTCAAGATTTAAAAATTTACTTTATTCAATAGAACCTGTAAAAATTAATCCAATTTTCACAGACGCCAAAGACAACCTACTAGCTGACTTCTTGCCACCATGAATTAGGTCTTTTGTCATTGATCATCTTGTAAGGAACACAAGGCTCTGTTTCTTTGATGTAAATGATACATTCAAAATAAACCCTCATTGTAAGACTAATTGCACTTATGTGATAAGGCAAATGACAACCTTATTTTCTAACGTGTGTTTTTCAGATGATAATCTGAACGCAGTGTGCTAATGTTTTGCATTTAGGTAGACTGAATTACTGAAGGTCAATTCAGTCAAGTTATTTAGAAATGAGAGTATATAATGACATTCACTAGGGACAAGAGGGGTGAGTAATTTTCTCTTTAGATGAAGAAGAGTGGAGTACATTTTCATGTGCATGTATATTATTCAGTACCTTGTGAGACTAAAAGAGAGGAAGGTATGTCCAGGATATCGTTCAGTTGCTGTTTCCTTGGTAGTAGTGGACTCTGAAAGTAAGAGTAGTGACTCCTCCACTGTCTTCCTAGGCAAGAAAGTACTTTGAACACTTGAGAATCTTAAACTCGACAGGAATTTTCTGCCAGCTTCATCTGAGCTAAACTTGCAGTTCACTGTGAGCTTGTTTTTTCACATGAAGTTCAACTGTTGAGATTTTTTTTAACTTCTTTATTTTCATAGGGCAATTAATCTCACCTGTCTTTTCATCAGTACTTAGCTAATAAAAGCAGGAGCAAAAGAAAACCTGCTATAAATTCATTATGGCTTGTACTCCAAAGACCCATGTTTTCTACAATACTGTTAGGGATAGTAAAACCCAGAGACAAATGAACTTAAAAAGGATTTGACAAGACCTGTTTTTTAGAAGTGCATCTGTTCTGGAGAACTGACAGAATCTAGAGGGCCAGCTGACGAAGGGTCTTCAATTCAATTGGTTTTAGTATATACAAATCAGAAATAAACATCTAAAAACATCTTATTATTGCAAATATTCTGAACAAAACTTTACAGGAGTGTCAGCTGTGGATTTCTGCATTTAAGATAAAAGAATTGACTATTTGCAAAGAAGTTGGTCTGGTTTGGTTTGGTTTGGTTTGGTTTAGCGGGGTTTTTTATTTTTTTCCAAACAGAATGAGTGGAATGTAGTAAATTCCCTGGGATCCCACCAACTTATTTGCCCAGACAATGCAAAAGATGTACTCATTAGCCTGGATCACACACAGTGAATACTGCAGCCACAAGGGACCACTCTGACCATAGACCTCATGATAACATATACTGGAGAGTTCCACCCTCCTTCACGAACTCCTGCACCATGCTGGCTACTTTCTGGTTGAAAAAGAAAACACATCCATCTCTTTAAGCCCCGTTTTGTTAAAAATTTCGAGTCCTGATGAATTCGCACCTTTCCTTGATTAATTGTACCAGTAACTATATAAATGTTAAAGGAGGTGCTTGTGCTTGAATTTGTTTAGTCTTATTTCAACATAAAATTCTTCAAACTAACAAGAACAATTAATTTTGAAAGCATTTCTGTTTAATAACTTTTCCACTTTTAAGTCGCACACGAAGGACAGACTTTGCTTTAGCAGTGCTGATAAGCAGCACTGATAATTATCCTGGATTGTAAAAAGGCCTATCAAATGCCTTGAGTTTGAGGGAAAGAGCCTTTTCAGTTCTCTCTGTTGAAAACACACACTTAAAACTGAACTATGCAAAAAGAACACCGTAAGATAGAATTAATATAAAATCCAAGTAATTTTTTTTGTCATAGTTCAAGACTTTTGTTTGTTTGTTTGTTTGTTTCTTTGTTTCTCCTTAGGGATCATCACAAATTAGATATTCAAATACAAGCCTCTGCAAATTCAGATCCAGAATATTTAAATTATATTTAATTCTACACCATAAGTTTTTGGAGATTAAGTCCAAAACTGGATCCTAATTTCAGCTCCAATTCAGAAGGAGTAGAAATCTCACATCACAGGAAACATCATTGAATATTTCAGTGCAACATGGCCTCTCTCTCATGTTAACATTGAGAAGAGTCAAAATTGTGTAGAGATAGTTCACCATGAAAAATATATCTAGGAATTTGTATAGCTGGAGGAAGTTATTTGTTCCAGAAAATGAAAATTAATTTCATTTTCACAAAGTATGATATTAAACATAGACACTGGTATTTTTTGAAAATATGGTAAAATTAATTTGACCTGATTTTATTTATTTTCTGAGCTTCTGAGGCTTTCTACTGCAAGATTGACAATATGTTTGATACCCTCTAGTGGACAAAATAATATATAACTTCTTATGTTATTCAAAAATGGCTTCAAGTTTAGAAAAAATACATTTTCTCAGGCAGCTCTGATCCACAAATATATAATTTAAATATATATATTTAATATTCCATTTTTCTTCTAGATTAAATCATGTGACAAAGCGACATAACAAATTGCTTTTCTCACTCACTGTCTGGACTGATCCACTGCAATTTCGTTGATCTGACTGTTTAGTCCCAAAGTAATAGTTGTGTATTTTCAGAGTTCTATCAGAAAAAGAACAAAAGTGCCTTTAAAATGCAAGCTAAGTAAAAGCTCAGCCTAGGAAACTGTAATTTATTTTTTGTAATATACTTTATAAGGAAAGTATATTACTTTCACAAAGTGAAATAGTAATATAGTAACAATTAGAAAAACTTATATATAAGAATAGTATATTACTTCACAAAGTGAAGTTCCTATTTAAAAATTCTATTTTTTTACTTTTAGCTTCTGCTGAACTGAGATTTATACATACATATTTTTTATATCTCTTCAGCTACTCAGTAGCCATTCAACGTCAGCAGATATGGATCAGACATTGTAGATTTTATTGGATTTCTCTAAGGAGAAGCTGTGAAGACTTCATGGATTGAATTGAGAATTATCGTGGTACATAGATGCTGGAAATATTTTTTCTTAGACATTAAAAGACATCGCTGGGTCAACCATTACTGGCTACCTGGAGCAGTAAATCAGATATGGTATATTTACTTCTTTTTTTTTTTTCAATTTGTTCTTATGTCTTATCTGTCAAGTTCTTTGTGGAAAGTGAAATTGCTTTTGGCATATTTTGATGGTCACTACACAATTTACACTGACTAATTTCTTATCCTCTATGCAACTGACTGACATTACTGGTTTGACATATCAATTAACACTTTGTCAGTCTTTCCTTCCCACATTATTCATTAGTAGGTCACCTTCACTTACATACCATCGTTATATCATTTGATTGCATAGCTATTTCCATCACTGATTTGACACGTATATTATTAGTGCTTCTGTTTTCTTGATGCAAATGAGAGAAAATGTAATTTGACTTGGAATCTGAGAATGTTTCTCTCCTCACATATTAGAAAATTTCATAATACATATTTAAAATTCTCTTTGTCTCAGTACTTCTCTTTTTATCACCAGATACTCAGGTCTGGACCCAATAAGGAATTTATGTGTTTAAAACCAGTGCAGCAAAAAAGTTACATTCATGAAAAAGGAATAGACTTTCTGAAGGTGTGGACTTGGGTATCCCAGAATTGGATCCAAAACAGCTAGCACACAGAATTAAGATGTGCCAGCTGTTATCCCATAAAGGTTCCTAGACAGGAGGATAACCAAAGTCATTCCTTTTGAGAACATGGATTCAAGGACTCCCTCTGTTCACAGACTTATTCATAGCCTACAACCCTCCCCTCCATTTTCCCATATAATCCCTTTATTTGAGAGACGTAAGCCAGGCTCCCTTCTGGAGCCTGGCTGGTGACAGTTGTAGAGCTGCCCAGTTGGGCAGCATGGCAGACAGTTCTTATCTAGGACATGAAAAGCCAGAGTTTCAACTTTTTTTTTCAGATTCAGATGTTTAAAATTGTAATTTTTGCCTCCTGGGAGACTGCCCTAACCAACAAGCAAATATGCTTATCTGAGTGGAGCATACGCCTTTCTCTGAAGTTACACCAGCACGCACCAGAGGACTCACACGGGTGGTGAGCAGAGCAGGGTCCTGCAGCTCAAGGTGGAGTGGAGAATTGTCTTCCCTGCCTCTGGTTACAATGAATAGGAGACTGGCACAAGATATGCTGTTACTGTGCTTAATATGATTGTCTTGAATTTCAGAAAAATAAACAATTCTGCTTATCTGGAGGAAAGAGTAAAGTTATCCACATACCACGTTAAAATATTCTGTGGCACAGTCTGCTTTGCTTCTTATTGCCTTCCCCTTTCTGGTCCATATGGATATACAGCTTTCATGTGAGAGCAGAGAAAAACACTTTCCATCACCTTGGAAAGAAAAACCTTTGTGAGGGGACAGAGAAGTTTTAGGACAATTGTCTTTCAGCCACAAGCAATAGATGGGTGTAAGCTGCTAAAAGCAACTCAAGATTAGATTAAAAAAACACTTTTCCAAGGTTTATGAAACCTCCATGTTTCCAGCAAAATCTTTTGTTCATCTTCCTATTTGAAGAAAAAATAAATAAAACTTCTCTACCTCATGCAGCTTTTTTTCTCATATTCATATTTATAGGAGAGTTTACATGTATGCTATACTCCTGGGAGTTTCTCTCCAGTCTAAAAGACTGATTAGTATTTCTTTCATGCCTGAATAGAGTTCAAAATGATCTCAACTGGAAGCAACGGAGGGGAATCCAAATCTTTTTCTCTAACAAATCCCCTGAGCCTTACAAGGGCTCAAAAGGTAAGGCGAAGTAAGAACTGCCATGTAGAGAAATTGTGTCACTATTTTTCCAAAAGAAATAACACCAACTGTTCTTGAAATTGAAATCAAACTGCTTGTACTAACCCAGAGAAAAAATTAAATTTTTAAAACCAGTTTAATTTTGCTATTTCTGTGGCTAATCATCTTTTAGCATAATGTGGTTTATAACTATTCCATCTTTATGTAGTGACTCAGTTTTCCTTTCTATCTAACATATTTTTAATATATGTTATGTTTAGAAGATTGGGATAAATGAAGGCAGCTTTCTCAGTGTAGTTTAGTGGTAACTGCATTTTTGTGAAGAACTTAAAAAGCTCAGTTTAAATTTTAATCCAAACATTTTGTAAAATTAGCAGATGGCTGCTGGCACTGTAGCATTATCTAACAGAAACAAGTGCTAGAAACTCTAAACACTTGTATGATAAATGAAAATATTACTGAATTTAAATCATCAAACCAACAAGTTCTCGAAATTTGCCCATTCTTTGGTGACAGCAAAAGCATACACATACACCAAGGAAGAAAGACTGCTTATTTTCAGGTGGTACATTGTACATACATAAATAATAATGGCTTAATACTTCCAAAAAGAAAGGGTTGTGGGTTCTGTTACTTTGCTATAAATGTTCTGATTTAGTCATTATTGAATTGATCACAGCAAAGAGACCGTTTCTAGTATAGCAAAGTCTATATACTAGTCTCTGAGCATGTTTCTAGCTAGTTTTATAGCTTATCTTATAAAGCCACACACAGGATAGTTTCCTTCACATAGGATCTCTGGAACTGCCTGTACTGTATCCCTGGAAAAGGATTAAAGCAGGAAGGAAGCTGATTAATAAAGGGCAGAGCCATGATATCACCCTCCCCTCATGCTGCAAAGGCACGTGAACGCTTGTATCAGACTCACTTCCTCCTGCCACCATCAAACACAAGTAATCGCTGCCAAAACAATGAGTTTTCAATGTTGGTTGCCTTGCAGCACTGGCGCTGGCAAGGTGGCAATACCTCTCCCAAATACCTCCCCTCTCAACATAACCCCTTTGAACCTACATCAAAAGTGGGGTCAAAATGAGTACCTTCCCTTGGCCATTGGTAAAATTCTCATGTCTCTGCAAGGAATCTATGACCTACCGCAGTGTTCACCTGTAGTTCTCCACAGTGGTACCCTAGCTTCTCTCCAGGCTGCATTTCCTGATCTTGTTGCCTTCCACATTCCCCGGAGTCTGAGAGTTCTTAACACTCAAGACTGGGGGAGATCTCAAGCTGTGGGACAATGAGGTGAGACTGAAGCCTGGCAAGACTGCAAATATAAGTCCATCAGTCCATCATTTCCAACCCTGCCTCAGACTCTTCCTGCAGGCTTTCCTGGGCCAATGCTCCTGAGGAAGGCTTTCCTTGCACTTTTCTACCCCTCCTTCACTTTTGCCAACAATGTCCTCCCTGAGTTTTAAGCTCTGCTCCCAAAAATTTTCCTGCAATGCACTCCCTAACCCTACCTCCTCACGTGCATTCTGCATCCCTTGTCTGTAGAGTCTCTACTCCTTGCCTGGGTAATTATGCTGCAGGAGACAAGCACCAGCTGGCTGATAGTATTATAAGTATTATAAATCACTGGAATTTCTACTAATTTTGAATTCTGAAAGTCATTCTGTTCTCAGATGCTCAGCAAATCGATCTTTTTTTTTTTTTCACTAATATRTGTATTGTGTCACAATAGCCTGCATATTTATTTTGCTTTTTTCATAAGCAGGACTTTCCGTTTTCTTAATTTATTTGCAATCCTCCATAGACAACACTTCAAAAGAAATGCAGGTGGGCAACATATGTTCTCTTCTTGCCAATCTCAGCTAATCTAATGGCTTCTGATAGTATTTAGCAAAGGCCTCACAGCCCACATCCTGCAGGTACTGTAGCTTATGGAATTTGCCATTACCTATGTTAGTTGTGGTTTTTTGTCCCTTATTGGCTCATCTCATGTCTAAACAAGCCAGATAGAATCACGGGAGTTTTTAAACTCTCAAAAAGGTAGATGAAACAAGTCAAAGGTAATCTAGGATGAGCTCAAATATTTTCCACCCCTCTTTTGCTAAAGTTGGTTGATTTTCCTTATGTTCAGGGAACTGCACTTAAGGATACTTGGGTGGCTCCCTGACTTAGACGTGTGGTGGATGATTTTCTTGTCTTGAAGACAAGGTACTTTATTTTCTTATTTACGACACTATGCATGCATTCATCTGGATGTAAATATTCCTGCTTTCCTCCTGTGATGAGTGAAGAGAATTAGCCCTCCAGAAATAATTTTCTTTCTTCATGTTGTTCCTCAGGAAATTCTGTGACAATCTTTGTCCTCTGACCAGGAAAGCTGTCACTGTGCTGTCACCCTACAGGCAATGCCAAAGAAATTTGTATCCTTCACAGATCAATCCTCTGAAATTAAAACATCTGGCTAAGGCCAGCCTCGAGGGCTTTAGGGTTGGGTGGTTTTCTTCTTTTTTTTTTGTTTCCTTTCTGTAAAAAAAAAGATAAAACACTTTGCCTGGGAATCTGGTATAGAATTTCCTCCAGACCCATATAGCAAGGATCCATAATCTTGCAATCATGCATTGAATACAGAAGAGTCACTTCTTGTTTCATATGCTGAGGACTGAATAAACAGTGGTGGKTTTTGACTCTGTGTGTATTCAGCGAACATTTGCTCCAGTGGACAGACTGTGGGAATTCACCCAGGCTAGCATACCCATCTTTTGTACAGCCCCTCTTTAGATTCAGGTGGATGACTTGGCAAGGTGCTGTGGGACTGCTTGATGTACAGATGCTCTGAAGTGTAACAGATTTGATTAGAACAGTAGACAGCCTGATTTTTTGTACAATATTATCTCATGGTTTCTCCCTCATGTGCCACAGCAATAAATAAATGACAGGTCTGAAGTTAACTGGATGCTGTGCAACTTAGGTCACGCTTACTTTCAAGTCAAAAGTAGCACAGACACAAACACAGGAAAAATAATCTGGACAACATTTTGTGCCTGTTTCACCCAGGTACTGATCTTGAACACCCTAAGAGAACTCTAGAAATCACCTAGATCCTATTTTAAATACTCTGAAATATTCCTTCTCCTATTCCTTAGTATTTCAATCCTGCCTTCCAATGCTGCACAGATATTTTCACTTCAGCAGATGTTTCCCCTTTGAGCTTTTCCTATTTAATATATTTCAAACTGAAGTCTCAAGCTGCTTCCTCACCTCTCTCTACTTCAATGGATCAGTTGAGATGCAAGGAGAAAAATAGCTCAAGCAGATGTTTCAGAAGTTAAAAATGTTAGAAAAATAAAAAGTGGAAGTTGCTAGTGTAGATTTTATATTTGTCTGTAGCAGCATTAACAGATTCTCATAGATCAATAACTACTTTTATCATTTTCCATGAAAACTGATAGCAAATTTAAATTAAAAGAAGTTGATTCAAAAAGCACACACAGAGTTATATGATTTATTACAGGCAGTGAAAGACAATAACATTTTGCCAGAGAAACATTTATTATATTTGAAACAATGAAAATGACAGACCCATGCCCCAAGGAATTTAGCAGGTTGTGGCTTCCCTGTGTGGGGGTGTAGAAAATACTGAGAAGAAGAAATTATCCTCTCTACACTGAGCTTCACTAGATCCAGTCAGTCACAGGCCTTCACTCTTTTCATCTCTTTTAATACAGGAAAATTAATACAATCATACCTCTGTGTATCTTGGTTGCAGTGACTATTCCTCCTCAACAGGAACAGGCTGGCTTAGGGCATGTCTTTGTGCACATTCTCCTGATTTGAGTGGCTAACGCCATCTTCAAGAATGCAAAACACCTTCAGCAGCGCCAAGAGGTTTATAATCTGTTGAAGGATATCCAGACCTTTTTATGAGTGATATCCTGGTGGTGTTTAAAAAAAAATTATATTCTAGAAGTCTAAAGAGGGAATACAAAAGATGGGAAAAGCCAAGGCTGTTAATTTACTTGTTAATGCTTATCCTCCTAGTCTATTTTTGGACTTATATTTCCAGGATCTCTGAGGATCAGAGTTTGGTTCTAGGGAGAAACAGGAGGTGGCTCAATGGAAAGGACTGTGTCTGACAAAGAAGAGCTACAGGAAACAGAAGACATTAGGAGCACTGTTTAGGATATCTTTTATAGTAAAAGAAGGCTGGTGATAAACAGTAAGAGTCAACACAGGATACAACACCACAAACGAGTTCAAGTTTGGTACATGATGGATCAGTTACTGTACATAAAACAGTATGGAAGCTATTACAACTTACAAATATGTTCAATAAGACAGTGAAACTTCTTGTGTCCAAGTGATGTGTCCAAGGCCAGATAGCACAGAATCACAGCATTACAGAAYATGCTGAGTTGGAAGAGATTCATCAGGATCAAGTCCAACTCCTGTCCCTGCACAGGACACGCCAAGAGTCACACCATGTGTCTGAGAGTGCTGTTCAAACACTTCTTGAACTCTGTCAGGGTTGGTGCTGTGACCACTTCCCTGCACAGCCTGTTCCAGTGCCCAACCATTCTCTGGGTAAAAACCTTTTTCCTGATGTTCAGAACTAAACCTCCCCGGACTCCATTTCATGACATTTCCTCTAGTCCTGTCACTGGTCACAAGAGTGATGAGATCTGTACTTGCTCCTCCTCTTCCCCTCACAAGGAAATTGTAGACTGGAATGAGGTCTCCCTTCAGTCTTCTCCAGGCTGAACAGGCCAAGTGCCCTCAGCTGCTCCTGCCCAGACCCTTCACCATCCTTGTGGCCCTCCTCTGGATGCCCCCTAATAGCTTCATGTCTTTTTTATACTGTGGTACCCAAAACCGCACACAATATTCAAGGTGAGGCCACCCCAGTGGCCCCAGTGGCAGAGCAGGACAATCCCCTCCCTCGCCCAGCTGGTGATGCTGAGCCTGATGCCCCTCAGGACACTGTTGGCCCTCCTGGCTGCCAGGGCACTGCTGAGTCACATTCAACTTGCCCTCGACCAGGACCCCCAAGTCCCTTTCCATGGCACTGCTCTCCAGCTTCTCATTCCCCAGTCTGTCCATACAGCCAGGGTTGCCCCATCTGCCCCAGGTGCAGAATCTGGCACTTGCCCTTGTTAAACTTCATATGATTGTGGCAGAATTGAAAACAAAAAACCCCCCTCCTCTCACACACTCTTGTGTCTTATTCTGAGTCTGAGTCATGGACTTTCACAGTGGGAGAGTTCTGGCTTGCAACAAAACCTTCCGGAATCCTACTAAAAACCTGAATCCATTTCCCCTTCACGTCAATGGCTGTCCAAAAATTCTTTGATGTCAACAGGACCTGAAGTGGATCCTTTATGAGAGAAAAATTATGAAACTAGACTTTTGTTCTTCAGCCTTCTGTGATAGACACTTTCACAGCACATACTGGTGTAAAAATGTTAGTCATATGGTAAAAGCAGCATATGCCAAACTGCTATGTTGTTTGGGTTTTTTTAATGCACTCATAACATGCTTTATGTTTTCTATACCGAGAGATGGATGAATCTCAAAGCACCTGAGAGAAAAAGAAATACACAAAGCTACAGGGAATACACTTCAGAGAACGGTCATTATGTAAGCAATAGCAATTATATTTTAGCATCAGTCTAGTTATTTGTGAACCAAAAACTATGTTCTGAGTTTTGTTTGTAGAGTAGAAATAAATCTTTACACAGGAGAAATACATTGTTATGGAAGCTGAAAAATTTGATGGTCTTGAAAAAATATACTACACATATTTAAATTCAGACCTATATACATAGATAGCATTCTAGGAGGTTCGCATTATCTTCTTCCATTTCTGAATGTTATAGTGTTTGAAACATTGTTAACATAGAATAGGATGTAAATATTTATTCTCTTTCTCCCTTGTTTACCTTCCTTCTCTTCCATGTATTCTCTGGGTCAGAACTTGAAGCTTCAGATGAAGTTAACTGCAAACAATTCAGTAACTTCTTATGTGCAGGATGGGGGGGAATCTCTTATACTTTTCTCCCTCTGAGAATTCCTTTCTCAGTCACTTTTCTAAGTGAAAAGGAAGTAACGCTGCACACTAGATTCAGCAATGATACCTAAGCATCATATGATCCTTTTTCCATAATGGTCTTGTACTCCATAATTTCAAATAAAATATAAAAAAGTTGTTCTGAAGTGAAGTTATTAATTCCTAAGCTAAGACTGTAGCAAAGTTCTTTCATATTTTCTTTTGTATACTTTACTGAAAGGGCATCACTTCACAAAAAATAAGCAAAATGTATGCACTCTGCTGTTTAGGTTAGTCAAACTTATACTCTCAATTCTGAAGATACATTTATCCTGTTGAGTTTTGATACAGTGCCATTTGACTTTTTTTTTTTTTAGCTAGTAGTGTTTGGGAGCAGGTGATACAAAATAAAAGTATATTTCTACATTTTTGACTGTGGGCATAATTTGAAGAAGTCAGTGTAGAACTATTTACGTTATCCATTCTAGACATTTGCCTCACTAATGAACTCTTCTATCCTATGTTCTTGAGATCCTGTCCTTCTATGAAAAAAATTAAATCAGAAAATCAATGCTGAGTATTTACTTAGAGAAGAATAACAATATTCATATTTTGAGAAGCAAGTCCTTGTAATTTCCTTGGAAATAATATCATTTTCTAGTGCGTGTGCTTTCATTATTAATTCTTTCAGTATTTAATTCTCTTTCATTAAAATGGTATTAAAATAATATAAAGCGAATATTCTTGAAACAAAACCTTACAAATTCCTAATTGAGTGATATTTGCACAGAGCTGTGCTTAAGTAGTATATCGTGGTTTTYGTCTAAAACACAGTGTTCTTAATATAGCATTTGGGCTGAAAAATAATTACTTTAAAAAGATGTCATTGGACTTGGAAATACAATTTGCTAAGTTTATTATATTTATGGTGTAAACATTTAATGCAATAATTTTAGAATAAATCACTAAAACATTAAAAAAAAGTAAATCTTTGTCACCAAGAATGATTTTATATTACAAAAAGGAATCAGCAATTAGCTCCCTTTCATTGCATCTACTTTTTTGATCCAATAAAAAATCAGTAATGATAAAATTTTAGGTAGCTAAGTACTTACAGAAGCACTGATTTACAACACTTCCACATTAATTCCCATAGTCACAAACCAAAGGAAAAATATGTGCCTAGTTCCTCTACCTCAGATGGGTTTCTCTGTGTTCTGAAGGGCATACCTTCCCTCCCCCTGGTCATTCTTCTGTTCCTGCCAGGTATTGCTGATATGGAACAAGGCACTACCTGCCTCTCAGGGTGTAAATTTTGCTTCATTCCTGCTGGCACTCCTGTGAATGGGTTACAGGAAAGAAGGCTGTTCAGCGACCACCTGGAGTCAGAGCATCTGACAGATGTCAAAATATCACTGAATAATTTAGATTAGAAAGGATCTCTGGGGTTATGTCGGCCAACATCCTGCACAAAGAAGGGTTGACTTTGAAGTTAGATGAGGTTGCTCAGAGTCAAATCCAGCTGAAGTTCAGGTGACCCGAAGGACAGAGATTCCATATCTTCTCTGTGCAAGCTTGTCTGATCCTTCATCACCCTCACCTTGAAGAATTTTTCCCTTGGATTCTATTGGAATATCTCTTTTTGAAGCTTTTTTTCCTGAGGCACCTTGTCCTTTCATTGTGCATTTCTGAGGTGAATGGCACCATCTTCTCTACAACTACTCATTAAAGGAACTTAAGAGAGCTTTTAAGTCTCCCATATGATTGCTTACGTATCTTGGTTTTACATAACTTGATTTTACTCATCTGATGCACCACTGAGGAGGTGATGGCACTACCGTGGCACTTGGCACAGTAACATGTGAGCAGACCTTATCAGGAAGAGCTCAGTGAGAAGAACCATGTTAATCCACACTTGCCTTCCACCACACTAGCTTGACTTCCTGCATGTTGGAACGGACCATTCCTGTGCTTTGAGGAGCTTGATCTGGAGTTTTCCTTCTCTGACCTTGGTGTTCCCTTTGCTGTTGCTCACTCTTCCCCCATCCTCCCCCCTCACTTCTCTCTGACTGATGATTTCTGTCTTTTCTCATAAATGTCTTCCCAGAGACACCACCAACTGCAGGAATGCACTCAGCAGTGCTCTGCAGGAGTGTTCTGTTCTGGAGCCAGTTTGTGTCCAGCATGAGGCAGTCCCACAGGCCACCCCTGCAGTCCTCCCACTACCAAAACCTTGCCGCCTACACCGACGCAATCCTGTATTTCTGAAAGAGTGAGGCAATCCTTGTGCTTTCGCCTGAAGATACCCTGAGGCTTTGGGGTAGCACACACCTGCGTCGTTCTGAACTATCATAAATGCTTTAAAATGCTTTACAGCTTACAGTGATGTCACTGTAGATACCTGCCTTTAACAACTGCACTCAAATCACAATTTGCAGCATGTGACTCACTCGAAAATCATGTGCAAAATGAAAATTGTGACTATTTCTGTTAACTTTTGTTCTAAATTTGCTATCTGTAACCTAAGATCTTAGTCATTGCTCACTTGCATCAGAGCAGATTGTTTTAATTTGATTTACTTAAGTATAATTGCTTGCAATTTATACTAATTTAGTATCTGCTTCAGTTTACTTCCAACTCTATATATCAATTTCATTCAAATCTATAAAGATCATCACTTAAACTGGTAAGGATATTTCTGCTTAAAAAACCACATTTCTTTTAAATGTATTAACTTAGGATTTTGTAAAGCAAGAGATGTGTGAAATTTAAAAATACTTTGAAAATACTTACATTATTTATTTAGTGTAAAAATAYGGCATATATGTTGATAAAGGGAAGCTACAGGGTGTGAGTGAGTTCAGGTTTTTTTCAGTTGTACTCCAAATCACAATAAAGGTAAACTAAAGGCAGCTACAGAAAAATATTTTCTTTTGTATAAGAAATGTTCAGGTTTTAAGGGTATTTACAGTGCATAACTGCTAATTTTAATTTCTTTATGTCCTGCTGTGGCATAAAATTATGGCAGAAGGACAACGAAGGTTTCCTACATTTCTATTTCTTATTAAATGATTGTTCCATTGTGTTTCCTGTTTTATTAATTTATGTCATATTTTTCCAAATATAAGCTACTGTTTAGATCAACTAAACTAGTTTAGGTTGCATAGCAATATTGAAAGACTGAGATTTTAACCTTCAAAATAATCCTAAAATACTTCTTTCTTGTACCAACATTTTACTTATTATTGGCCCTCCAGGGCCAAGGAGCCAGGTCTACACCAATCCTGCCTCCTCTGTGCTGCAGAGCTACTGCAGTCCAGCTGTAAAGGGAAGCTGAGTGGGAGATTCCATCTCCAGAGCAGTTCAAGGTTAGAGCCTGTCTGTGAGAATGTGATCCAGAACATATTTCCTTCGATCTAGTTTTTTTCTACATAAATGCCTACACTTATTTTTCTACAGTATCTGAATTCATATCCCCAAGTCACATTTTGTGATATGTGATTTATCCTTTCAATCTCAAAAATGTATTAACTTATTTGTATGCCTTTGAGTTTTTACCCTGCCTTGCTCACAGTTCTTATGAACTCAATCCACAATCTCTTTTCTGACACATTAGTTTCATTTCCCTTTCCCCTCTTGTCCAAACAACAGACCACAAATAGCATAGCTCAGAAGGTAAATTTGGTTGTACACCAAATGTTGACATATAAGGAAGATATTGTGCACCAAATGTTGACATATAAGGAAGATAATACATTGCATTTTTACATTCATTCCTCTCACAATTCAAAGTCTGTTTAACCTAAGCAGCCCAAAATGGAAAGAGGATTCTTGGTGTAAAAACATGGCTTCAGCAACAGAGAGTGTTCACCCTGTGCTTTAACAGGAAAAGCAACAAATAAAATGACAACGTGGTTATTCCACCTCGGGAAAGGTTCCCTAAAACTTTACTCCCTAAGTCTCCTTTTCTGGCTCTAGGCAGTAAAAAGGAAGTAGCAGCGAGCACAGAAGCAAAAAAAAAAAAAATTCCTAATTTAAAAGTTCATGCTGCACAGAGGTTCCTGTCCTCAAAAGCTGTTTTCTCTCAGAAAAGCAGCAGGCTGAATGCAACACATTGTGCAAAAGTTATGAACTACAGTCTTTTCAGGGTTAAAAAAACACTAAAAAAATAACAACCCAAACCACAAAACACCAAAACACAGAATACTTGCCATATTAAAAAAAGAAGAATCTGTGTTTTGCTAGAACAAAGCCAACGTTGCATAATGCAGTTCTGATCAAGTCTTTTTTTTTTTTTTTTTTTTATATAGGGGTTTGCTCTCAAGGGAGGGATTTAAATCATTTATGTAGATTCATAGACTSTATCTTGATTTGACTTAGACAGTAAAGCTACATTCTGGAAGATGCAGACCTTCATAGACTCAGTAGGCACGCATACTATGTTCTGCCCTCTGTTTGGTACCTGATCACAGCTATTGCTGACAAATATTGAACATTCCTCCTTGTCTATGACATTCATACACTAAAGCTGTGGCTGACATTAGCCATGAAAGGAATAACCAACATTTAAAATAGTTTTCTGGGGTTCTTCTCAATTATTTTTGCAGTGGTTAGCACCGCACTTCCCCTTTCAAGACACTGAAACCACTTATATTAAGATGTTTAGCAGATTACAATGCCTTCCCAGCCAAAGCCCCAAAGTACTGGCTTTTTCTGCACCACAGCAACTTCCTTGGAAAATTGGTGCTGTTAACCAGTCTTTCTTAAGTGCAATACCTGAGTTCTATACAGATCCCTCTGACCTTTTCAGTTCAGGCTCAGATAGATGAGACCTAACTCCCTGACAAAACTTCCATTCACTGATAACTGTATTTAACCCCAGGGTACACCAATCTTCTCASTAATTCACCTGTTGCTACCCATGTTTCAGCAGTAAAGTTACCTGAAAAACACAGGCTGATTCACTTCAAAGAAGTACTTACCATTCAATCTTCCTCTTTTCTGCAGAGAGGCTTTTGTCTAGTGAAGAGAACATGCACAGCATGAAGTTAACAACGGAAGTTAACATGACCATGAAAATCAAATTGTGTCCATTGAAAGAGACAGGACAGGGAAAAAAGGAAAAATATCAATAGACATGTAATGTGAATCTAAAAGATTAATGCTTTACTATGGATCTGTGTGATTTYGAAACTAAGCAGAAGTAATGGCTACACAAAATTGTACAAGGTGCATGCAGATGTAGCTCTGAGACCACTGTGATATGGATATAGTCTCTCTCCAGCTGCTGAACACTCCATGACCTGTGCTGCATGTAGTGCTCATACTGAGTGATAAACGACTGTTGCCCTTCTCTTACTAGACATGATCTCATCAGATTTTAAGTAATCAAATGCCAAAACCTGTAAGCAGCTGTACCTGGTATCCATACATTAAGAATCACGTATTAATTTATCACAAATCATGTATTACRCTCTATGAATAGACAAAGGACTGAGGCAAGTATCAGAGAGATGAAAATAGGCAGCCAGAACAAAAGGTGGCATCAAATGCAGATACCAATATTACCAACTCTTTTTTAAGTATTTTTAGTTCAGCTGTCAACATCAGYGCAGATTATTTTTGAACACCAAAGACAAGTAGCATGAGTAATGTAGGGAAACGGAGTAATACAGGGAAATAGAGCAGATGCTACAAGTAGCAAGCTAAATAGATGGAAAAAATCCTGCATTCTATCCCATTGGTGTAAGAAATATGGTGAGTTTTCTAGTGGTATTTCTGTACTTTCTTTCGTGACCTTACCATAATGGCAGAGAAGGAAAATTGGTCTTTTCTATTTGAAGTATTTTCAACTTAAAAGTCAGACAATTCATACAAAAGTTAGGTTGAAAAACAGGTCTTCGAGTAAAATCTCATAAAAGATTATTAATACTCTAAGAAGGAAGAAGTCTGAAAATGCCCTCCAGACTAACAGTTCTTTTAGCTCTCAGAATCCTCTTCAGCTCTACATTTGCCACAGTGCAAATGAAGACACAGATCCAATTTTTGTATGTCACGTCTCCGTTCATTTGTGTTCCTCCACACACAACTCATGGCCTATTMACTTCACGTGCCAGTTTTTCTTTTGTTCTGCACTTCCCTTCATATGATCTCATTTTCTTTCTCATTACCATGCCTAGAATTGGGGCACCTTTTCAACCATTTTACCTCTTCCAATTTTCTGCTTAACCAAATTCAGCACCACTCCATCAATCCTGCCCTTTTATTGGATGCTCCAATCAACATAATATGTCAGAGAGAATGCAAAAAGATCTTAGAAATGCACATGCAGATTAAAAATATGATGACATACTAATAAAAGGGAGACTGAAATTGAAGCTTTCATGCATTACAGGAGACGAAAAATGATAAAGATTGGTAGGAAAATGAAAGTAGTCTCAAACATAGAGAAATCAAGTGTCCTTAAAAGACAGTTGTAAAACAAATCCCATCCAAACCAGAATGGGGAGAGTCAGCACCTCATAAAATTATTACAGAGGTAAAAGTGCAAGTTTTACCAACGACTGTACAGTCCTGCTTTGAAATTCCAGCCTGACAATTAAGACAAAGGCAATTTTAAGGATCAAGGAAAACATAATGATCCCAGAGTTTGATTAATATGATGATTAAAAGTCTCTTAAGTTAATTAATTTGAGATAATGATGGAATCAAAACTTGTATCTTAATGGAAGATAATAATCTAATTGCAAAGTAGCTCCAGATGTCAGTATACCAGAGGGAGATACATAAGGCTGTCAGAGTTCAGGTTTACTTTGTTGCAAGAAGGAACATAAAGATTTTCTGAGAGTTATACAAGAGTAAATGCATTGAACTTATGTGATGAAGTGCAAAGCTCCCCATTACATTGCTATTGGAAAAATCCAGACCCTAATAATACCTAAGAAAAAACCATTTATGGAAGAAAGACATCTCTCCACACATTTCCTATAATCCCTGCCCATGCCACACAAAAGCTTTCTTCTCCCCTCCATCATCCCAAATATATTAGGTTATTGGAAAATCCTTACTCTCTTAGGACAAATTCAGATTTGTGATGTACATCCTGTGCTGCATGTTACAGCAGGTGAGAGGATCTTTTGGCTTGAATTCCACCAGAGAACACATAAAAATCAAGTGTAACAAAATAAAAATGTGCTTCAATACAAGTTATCCTTCCACACAACTGAGCTCAACTATCAACTTCTCACTGGATTTATCATAATATGAATAAGAAGCATACATCTTGCACAACTTTTGTCTTTTATAAGCCATTTAGTAAAGTATTTCACTGCAAAATTTTCCTCAGAGACTCTGAGAAGACTCTGATTCCAGGGTCACAAATGTTCATGTTCCCCATCACTCCATGCCTTTCTCCCTCAAAAGTTACTGGAGCACTGGACAGTCTCCTGACAGGTCYTGTGGCCATGTAGAGACAGAAGCCCACACTGGAGCAGTTTTGCTGGCAGGACCCCTCGAGGGACCCACCCTGGAGCAGTTCATGAAGAACTGTAGCCCATGGAAAGGACTCATGCTGGAAAAGTTCGAGAAGTTCATGGAGGACCATCTCCTGTGGAAGGGACTCCACACGGGATCAGGGGAACAGCATGAACAGTCCTCCCCTGCGGAGGAAAGAGCTGCGGAGACAACGTGTGATGAACTGACAGCAGCCTCCACTCCCTGTCCCCCTGTGCCGCTGCAGCAGAAGAACTAAAGAATTCAGGAGTGAACCTGGGCCTTGGAGAAAAGGGAGGGGTGAGGGGAAGGTGTTTTTAAGATTTTTTTTTTATTTATATCCCATTATCCAACTCTAATTTAATTGGTAATAAATTCAATTAATTTTTTTCCAAGTTGAATCTGTTTTGCCCATGACAATAATTGGTGAATTGTCTCTCCTTGACATTATCTCGACTCATGGGCTTTTCATTATCTATTTCTCTCCCCTGTCCAGCTGAGAAGAGCAGTGATAGAGTGGCTTTGTGGGCATGTGGTGTCTAGCCAGGGTCAACCCACCACAGTATTTGATCTCTGTTTTAAATGCATATCCTGTTTTATCAGCTCATTATTTATTTTTTAAAAAATCAGGTAATAATTTATTTTAAATATTGAACTTTTGTACATATTAAGGTAGTCATTAAGTTTTATTTTGGAAAATATTTGGAATTCTCAAACCTTTCCCTTTTATTTTGTTTACCTTGAAACATATTGTTTTACCTGCGTATGTTTAGTAAGTTGTATTTTTAGTTAGATTTTAACACATTTCTGATGGAAGCAAAAGTATTTTCCCACTTTCTAGTGTAAAAGAACAGGACTAATGGAGTGAGAAAAAACTCAGATTTTTTCCCAACTGTTTAGAAATACAAAACATGAAAAAAAGTTTTCTGAGAAAAACCTTTTCTACGAGAAATTGCTGTTGGAAAATATTTGCGCCAAAAAACTGGACTGCTAACAGATCTTCTACAGACACCCAACTGCTTTTCCAGTCTAAAAGACAGATTGTTTAGACTGTGCAGATAGCAAGAAAACTCTCCAAATGCTCTGGGTAAGCAACCTCCCTGAGCTACTGGAAGGACATTAATGCCCTTCAAAAAACCAATGCAAACACCTAATTAATTTTTTTCCCTAGGAATTTGATTCTCAATGTTATAAAAAAGAAGCTAAATCCCATCTGATTAGCAGTTTTCAAAAAGGGACACTGTGGGTCAACATAAATTGTTTTTCTAAATTGGAAGATGTTACAAAGAACAATTAAAAGCCCAAACAGAACTCTTCAGCAAACCACAAAAAATGAGACTTAATCTACAGAGTAATGTCTCATTTTTTTTTCCAAGACTCACTCTCACTTACTTTTATATTTGTCATTTTTGTTGACTTCAGTGAATAAAACTATATATAAGTCTTTCCAGAGTAAAGACATACTTTATGAACTGGAGAAAGTAATAGTTAAAATACAAATTACTTAGGATATCTAAACTTTATTATTAATTCTGTTTACAACAAAAAGATGGGAAACTGTAACTGCAGCAGAAACTTAATCGAAAGTATTTTTTTTATTCTGTCTTTGGTTTAGTATTTGGAGTGATGAAAAAACCACAATGGACAAGTGTATCAGGATATGCAAGTATACCACAGAAATAAATCTGCATTACAAACCAGAATTTGTGCAACACTGCTTTCCATCACAATTCACAAAGATCAGTTCCAGGTGTTCTCCAATTAGCTGAGTACCAGACGTTGCCGTTGCCATTCACACTATCTGTATTCACAGATTCACATTGCATTCAGCAGCTTCTTAATCCCTCAAAGGCATTTTGTAAAATTTAAAGGAAAAAGCAGATTATGAACCCTGAGTGATCACTCTAACCTGTGTCAACTCAGCCTTTTTTAGAGAAGCTTTATCCTTTTCTCCCTTAGAAACACCAAAATGCACTTGGTTTTAGCAGTGAACAAAAATTCTTGTCTAAAAAATTTTTGTCACACACATCTCTTTCTCCCACCAGAAACTTTCACCACTTCCTTTCCTCGTGCAAACCATTAACATGTTAGATCAATTCTGACATGCAGATAATAGCACGTAATTTCTTTCCTCGTGATTCCTTTTTTTGTCCAAGGATTCAGAAAACTGAAGTAAACAAGAATGAGTTAAATTAAAGGTCAGAAATCCTGTGATAGCAGGAGACTATATAACACTAATAGCACTCTCTTTCCAATGTATTTAATCACCTGTATATATAGTAGTAAGCTGTATATAGTYGTAAGCTCTTCTGTCACATTCAGGCATATCACCCTTGTACAGATTCAGTTTGCTGGGGTTTTTGACCTCTACTCCATCAATTTAGCAACTTCTCTCACAGTGGCACTCATCTGGAATTGGACTATGAGTGGTAAAATACAGCTGTCATTAATTTACTATGAACATATTCCTACTCTATATATTTCATTTACTTATGTCATCTTCAAAAACAAAGAGCCCTAAGGACAAAATAATAATATTGGGTTTTCTTAAACACCAATTTTTATACAGTGTTTTCAACTGCTGTTCTCAAGACAATCTTTAAAATAAATTAGCTGTAATTGCCATCACTTTTGCTCTAGACATTCTATTAAATACAGTTTTTATGAGCTGGTTATCAGTGACTACATTTGAGTTTTTTAAACATTAACATGTACTTAAATACCACTAATGGGGCAACAATTGTGATTGAAAACCAAAAGTGTAAATGTGCAAATTTACTATGCCATTTCCATAGGCTGGCTACTCAGGAAATATTGGAGACGAAGGTGAGGTACAATATCATTTTCTTTCTCTTATTGACTTAGAAAGTCAAATCTTATCACATTTTGGTATTCCCTTTCCCATGGATTAACTCAGAATTTGGTCTTCATAAGCTAAAAAAGAGGACTGTTAAGGTCAATGAAGTTGCATTGCTGTAAATTCTGGGTTAGTTATCAGTTTTAGATATTTCCAGATCATTAGCCATGTGGAGTTTGACTTTTCAGCACATTGAGAATGCATCAGGCCACGGGCAAATGGAATTTGGCGTGATACACAATTTCTACTGCAGCTCCAGAGAGTCTATACTGACTTCATAAATTTTTGCCAAATGTTACCTTTTCTTCTACTATGAAGAAAAATATTATTTTTTTATCTTATGCAGGCATCACTGATTTACTGAGATATTCTCTAGAGCTATGATTCATCAAAATGAAAACCAAATAAATACCACAGCGGCAGATATATAATAACAAGTGTTACCTAGCTGAGCTTCTGTCACTACAGATCACCTCACCAGACATTGGCATTACCCTTTTTCTTAGGCTCAGTGGGTCATTTGTAGCTCCAGGTGAACACATGTTTGCAGGTGATGTTTGCACCCGGTTGGTTGAGTTGGAGTTGTCGCACAATGTGAAGGCCAGAGTTTGAATTGCAGCCGCAGGCTTTCACTGTGGGGAAATCACAAGCTTCTGAAAGGCAAGGGGTGCCCATGAGTTAGTAGGGTAAAACAGGGGTTCAGCAAGCTACAATCCTTACAAGGAAAACAGGATTGTTTTCATCATCTCCCTGTTATGTTATCATTCACACATGAAAAAAAGCACAACAAATGAAAGTAGATGTACATCCAGTCAAAGCCAGCAGGGAGATAAAAGAATAAAGAGGTAAATTCATCACCTAAACACAATTCTTTTCTCTCCAGACCTTTTCTTCATTATGGGCTTTAAAGAAGCACTAATAACAAGAGCATGTAGCATGTATTGAAATTTGTGGTTACAGTGAAAGAACCAAATATCCATATCAGGGTATAGGAGGCCTAGGAGAATAACAGTATAAGAATTTGTTTACTGTAGTGCACTAATAATTAAACTTGTCAAGGAAATGAGTGAGTAAATTAAATTTGCTGTTTAAATTGTACTTACTAGGCAAAACATTTATGGAATTGAAGACATATTATAAACATACTTAATGAGGTAAAAAATATTCAGAAAATGTAGAAGTTTGTAGATTGTTGACTACGCTTCCTCAGCAAAGCCAGTTCCATGCTGAAATATATCCACTGTCTATCCAGCACTACAACTTACAAAGAAAAAATTGGACCCAAACTCTGTAATATGTTTGCACACAATGGGAACCATATATTGTATAATATATTCTCTGCTCTGGACCTTTTTACAGGAAAGAACAACAAAGGACATAATCAGTATTAGTAAAAAAGAGAATTCTTTTTAAATTAACTATTCAGATGTTTCAGCATTTGTAAAAAAGGCTGGAGCCTCCTTAAATAATATATTGGCTGGTTTCAAGTCTGGATTTCAAATTATTTCAATCTTTAAATATTTAAATCATTGTAAAATGCTGGGAATATTCAGCATATTCTGGAATTCATCTTTCTCAGATGAATCTGCCAATAGATTTCCATGGTCATATGCCACAGGCTCTTACAGATGAAGCATATTCACGTATCTTTGTTCCATAAAACCTAAATTACCAGATCATCAAAACCACTTATTGCAGTTGCTGTGCAATATGACTTCTTTGCTGCTATTATTTGCCTTTAGGAAATTAAAAAATCTAAACCACTTTGTTGTTTAGGGGTTTTTTTAGGAAGAAGTCAGGAGCTGTCCAGAGAAAGATTTCAGCAATATCAGCTGGGAAAAGAAACCTGGCCTTGGTCACCTCTGGATTAAAAAAATGGATCTTCTTCGGTGCTGAGAAACCAAGTCTTGAAGAAGCACTAAAGCCTCTTACAAAATGCTATATGTCTTTGACTCTGTTAATGCTTCAATGTGAGGATTTAATCATATTTGATGCTATAATTATTAACATGGCTATATATTTCAAATGATTGATAAGGTTAGCACAGTTTCTTAGAAGGCTAATAAAGTTTAATCTTATTCAGACAGGTGCAGAGTGCACATTCTTCTGAAAAAAAAAATATTTACAGCTGCTGTGAGTGAGCCCAAAATAATTAATCATTAATCAGAGCCAATTGAACAAACTGTTTAAATTACATGCAACTATGGGCTYTTGGTTTAAAACAAAATTATATGTTTTCTTTGCTTCTCCCACACTTTCCTTGCTGTTCTCTCTTCTTTTAAATCCTTAATCCCTTTATATTCTTGTATTCTTTCAGGCAGAGAGAGTTATTTATCATTCAGCTTATTTCTACTAAGCAGGACATCTGTGCATGTTTATTTAACCAGTTTCAAGATTGGATCCACAGTTGCATTCTTTTTATGGTTATTCCTACTGCCTCCAGTGGAGATGTTTCCACAACAATTTGCAGGTATTGTGTCCAAAGCCTGTTCTTTTCTCGAGAGTTCACAGAATTCAGGATGTGGGTTTAGGCACAAAGATTAGGAAGTCTTGTGAAACAAAAGAATTCCTTGCACCAAGACAGCAAGAAGGATTATAGGTATAGAAAAGATGGCTCAGGTGGCTGGATAGAAGTGAAATATTTGAGTCCTTACCTCAAACACATGCTTTGCCAAGTGTGTTGGCAAAACTCACTTTTGCTTTCTGTGTTAACAGCCATTGGCTAACTGCAGGAATAGTCAACAAAGAGGAAATGTGAATATTAAAACCTTTGTTATCTAACAGCCTGACCCCAGAGATGGTGTGGTCCTTGCCTCATGGCTGGTTGAAGGGTAGTCTTGTGGAACATAAGGGTCTGAACTAGTTCAAAGGAGCCAGTAAACACAAGGTTCTTGTATTGGAATCTGCACTCTCAGGATTATGTGTATTCTAAGCAGAGCTGTCACTTTTAGACCTTTCAAAGAATTTTGTCTCAGGGATGGCTGAGCAGTAAATTTCAGATGGACACTGGATAGACAAAAGTAACAAGCACACAACTGCTGCGAGGGGAGTAGTTGTTTGCTTACAAAGAAGAAATGAAGGCATATAAGAATTTGGTTTTGTAAAACTGAGTCTACTGTACAGCTTTACATGTATAAATAAGACAGGAATTTCGTGGTTTCGTTAGCCACCTAAATTTGGCTGGTTTGATACACAATGATGGCTGCTTATGAATGTCATCAACACTTTGTCTACAGGCACTTTGGGAAAAAACTGCTTCTTGAATAGTTCTCTAGCTGTATATAAACTGGAATAGTTTGTAAATATCTGACAAAATGTATAGTTCAAACATCACAATTTGAATTGTTAATATGTACATAATTTCTCTTCAAAACCAAATATAAGATTTTGTATATTAGTACAGAGGAACATATCTTTTAAGAAAACAGTCAATGAATACATTCAAATCAGGGTTCTCCTTAAAATTCTAATAAAACTAATATGTACACAAAAGATTGTGCATATGAACAGTAGATTATGTGAGTTTAGCAGCAGACAAGAAGACAGTAGGATTCAAATTTACCAACATATTCTGAAGCAAATCACTGGAATATTGTTTCCCACTGCCTCTATTATAGTCCTTAGTAACCCCTTTGAAGAATTAAGAGTACACAGATAAAATTAATATACATTTTTTGGCCTACGGTAATTAGCTACCTTACACAAACTTCCTGACTAATTATGTCATCATAGTTGTGTAGTAATCCACCAAATATGGTAGTTCACATGGTTTTCCAGTTTTGTTACAGGAGCTCAAATTGAAAAAAAACAAAAACAAAAACACCCCAAAAAAACCCCAAAGCTGTCAAATTTAACAGATTAGAAAAGGCAATTTCTCTCTCACTCAGAGAAAGCTCAACCTTTCTCTGATGCTAATTCACATCTTGTTGAGGCAGAGCTTAATCCCATATGAACATCTTGAGAATAATTTGTGCAAATAAATTAAGGAATGCATTAGTTTACATGTAGCATCTATCTGCAAAAAGTCTTCCAGGCGAAATATCTATACACTCTACATTTTTCCCAAGTCTCTTCAGTCATTTTCAAGACAGTACTTAACCGTGTAATAATTGAGTGCACATTATGATTCTGCTACTTTATTATCCTAAATCCTCTTTTCCACTAAACATAGACCTATGTATAAGTAGGTAACCAAGTGTGTAATGTAAGTGTCATGCAAGCATTTTCCTATATAGTGGTAATTAATCTTAATTTCTTAGGAAAAACCTTCCTAGAAGAGAAATAGTATTAAGAACAAAAACTTGGTATTAAAAAGTGTCTGTTTTGCTTTTTCCTTGAATTCTGTATTTATTTAACAAATAAAACTGGCTTTCTTATCGGCAGTTATCAAGCACAAACTGTTAATTAAATTAATGACACTATTTATAGAATTTTATGCATTTTATAAAAACAAAAGAACATTCAAATGAAAACAGGCATTCAAATCAAAACCTGCAAGTTTTCATCATCTCAAATAACAGCAAAAAAGCAAACACTTAGGAAAAGAGCATAAGACTAGAACTACTATCCAGATTATGCTCTGTATATAGTACCCTGAAATAGTTTCCAAACATAAAATTCTCATAATTTTCAGATTCATTACAGAAGATTCAGAATAATAGTCTGTTTTAGGAGCAAATATCTTACTCTGGATCTTCCTTATGTCTGCTGGACCCAAGATCTGACTAGCTGACATTAGCAAAGGTGATTTATCCTGATGAGATCTGATAATCCTTAGAACTCATTTATTCCTTCTTCAAGTATATTCCATGTAGTGATATGGAAAAAGAATGTCTTCATTCTCCTTTCTTGAGCAAAGAAGGCTTCATACCTTCACTACTTGAGTTGGTAACATATGCCAACACAGTTTTTTTGGAGTTTATGCCTTCAAACTCAAAACTTTATGTGGATCAGGGTCTTTGATGTAGTTTTGAAAGTCAAAAGTTTCATTTTCAAATGCACACTCTCATGAACTTTTTAACCTCTTCTGCTTCCCCTTACAATTCTATTTTAAAGTGATTAAATTGCATTAATTAAATTGGATGTGTTAAAATGTGTTACAGACCTCTTAAACCACTGTAGAGACAGAAAAGAAAGACTAACATGGCAGCAGTTGTATTCTTAGTAAATACTTAGAATATATCAGCATACAGGAAAAATCAATATTTTTACAGAAAGTAGAATATAAGATGAAAAATGATGAATCACATGGAAGCTCATAATTTTATGAGTGTCATATCAGCCTAGCAGGCATTCATTTTGGATAAGTAATCTTAATATCACAGGATAAAGATTATATAAAGGAATTTCCAATATTTTGTTATGGAAATGAGAAAATTCAGGGTTAAAATAGAGACGCGCGATTTCTTTTCATCATCAAGTGAAAAGATCAGCAAAAACTCACATGGAGCATCTTTCTGCATCTCTGTGGGAATTCTGCTTCTTGTGATCTGCTGCTGCCAGATTTAATGTGCTGAATGTATTATACACAAAGTTGTCTGACTCACAGACATTTTTATTTCCTCAGCACAGATACTGTTTTATGTTGTGGTTCAACAGCACAAAATGGTTAAATAAAGCATGTTTTTGCACTACATACTCCACATTTTAAAAAAAAAAGGACATAGGTTATCAAATATATTAAATACATAGTTAATTAAGTGGGTTTGCGACCTGTATTTTACTTGTAAAATAGCCTCTAATTCCTTCTTCAGGCTCCTCTTTTAAACATTCACCACATACGATGATTCTCGTTGTTGATCTCTGACTGCATCACCTGTCATCCCTGAGGAAGGTATTAATCTGGTCAGGACAAGAAGTCATTTTTTTTATAGTTTTGCTCTATTTTCTTATTTGAAACACAGTGAAGCAGAGCTAAGAGCTGAGAGGAGGGCGTGTTACTTATTTGGATTGGTGGCATCACAGCATTACTGAGTGTTGTCAGTGAGGAAACAAGGGTGGGAATGTGCAGTGTCACTATTATTTGAGCATCTTTTATCTTGACCAGGTAACAATTTAAGACTTCTCAAATATCATTTTTCAGATAACACAGTAAATAACAAGGACTAATATACAAGTAGCATTAGCATTAATCTGTTTACCAATCCCATGGTGGGGACAGTTGATGAGTCTCTCCCAGCCAGGGAATTGTCAGGTCAGCAGGGAAGCTTTGGATCTGTTATGTTTTCAAACCAACTTGATGTTTCTGAGGTGCTGACTTCTGACGATCTGCTTTGTCTTGTTTGTTTTATCCTTTTTCATGTCAGTATTTTTCCTCTTGTATCCTTCAGCTGCTGAAGACAACTAGCTCAGCTACCGCACTTCTGTTTGGTTTTTCTTATCTTGCATAGCTCTAGTCCACATACTTTCTTATTTCTTATTAACAATTTTCTCAGTAAAACCAAGCCTTAGTCACAGAGCTGCCATGCACCAAACTAGGCCTGGATCACATTCAGCTGAATCCTTAGGCAGTGGGTTACAACCACAGCAGCATTCAGAGCTGAACAGATTTACTCCATGCTAGTGGTGAGCCTGGATTATAGTCTGGCCATCCCTGCTGAGCTCAATGCCTTATCTACTAGACCACATTGCCTCTCCTCAGTAATGGCACATATATACCAGCATTGCCCAAACCCCTTAGCTAAAGAACACCATTAAGATTGCAAAGTCATTATTCAACATTTGCAGATGCTGTAACGGATTTACTGATATCACCTAATTCACTGCTTTTTCTATTTATACATTCTGAGATAGACTAATCATGGCCATTTACTCTTTTAAATAGGAGTACTACATTTATTTAGCCCTCATTTAGAAAGGAGTTATTTAATATTTAGTTGCCTTCCATTTTTAATGCCTTAGTTGTTGCACATTATTAAACACAATTACTAATTCCACATGGCATTCCCTATAAAGCTCATCTCTGCAGTTACCTAYAAAGTTTAACCACAAATTTTAGCTGTGCCATTCAGGTTAGTTGGGACCTTGCTTCTAGACCAAAAGACTCTTACAAAACACTTCACTGTTGTTTCCACTCATGCAATCGAAATACAAAACTTTAGAATCAAACAGTCTTCAAAATTACCATGGTTTATTCTTGTACCAATAGTAGCTGACAGTCCAGTATTAAAAATCTGCTATCCTCTTTCCTTTAATTTTTGATTGTCATGAAAAGTAAAGGCAGTCAAAATCAGAAATACCTCAGAGCTGTGGGAAGTCATTTAGAATAATAAGCCTATAAAAACAGGGCCTGAGTATTCATATCAAGTAAAGATTTAACTGTCGTGCCTTCTGCTGTTTGCAGGAATTCTTGATCTCCCTCCAGAACTGTCCAAGGGTCCTGGAGGAAAGAAAAATGAATTTAGAAACATTGAGGGAAATCTATCTTCAAACAGTTTCACTGCCTGGGAATAAAAATCACAGATTTTTAGGTAACAGCAATTTCCATGACTGACTAACCTTGAGATTTCTGGTCAGAACTGTTTTAGACTTTCATTACTTTTTCTTCTATCCGTACAACCAGGTCCAGTCCCAATTCCAGTCTGCACTCTTGAAAGATGAACTAAAGCACTGAATATATATTTTATATAAGCAAGGAATGTTTACCAAATAGACAACCACCTGTTCTTCTCTAGTTTAAGAATAAAGCCTTTATCATGCAGATCATTAAGACAATGTAAGCAATGTAGGCTGAAGAGGAAAACCTTGTGTCTGAATCAATGCAATAAAAAGGAGGTTTCTAAAYCTCACAAGTAACTACAGTTTCAATAGGTGTAATTGGTGTCCRTCAGTGATCTCTTCCTAATGTCCTCTTTGTTTTCTCCAGCTCCCCCTCATAGATCTGGGAATTGTGGGAAACAAAATTCTCATTTTATAACATGAGACTGAATAGGTATTTCTGTCTGCAGAAGGTTTATTTTTGCTCTATATCTTTGGCCAAAATCACGTTTCCTTGAATATAATTTCTATTGTATATGTGATTGGCATATCAATTGCCTAGCAGTCTTGACCAGTATTTTTCTTGTAAATTAGTATTTCCAAAATCCTTACTCTTATACCTGTCAGTCTCCAAAAATCATAATGCACCAATGCAACTATATCCATAGAAACCTAAGAACAAATACTGTTCTAGCAAAATAAATGACATKTATATTTTATTTTCTTTCTCATATGTGAAGATCTACACTGATAAAAATAAGCTCACAGAAYGGAGGGCCCTACTATTTCAGTAGGTAATCAAACCCTCTGCTAACTCACAATCTCACTGGGTTTGACTTTCCCATTTATAATAAAACTTCCTTTCTCTGATTTATTTGAGAATTTAGAAAACAAATTTTTTTGAGTACAGACTCTCAATTAATTGGTTGRAATTATTAATGGTATGATTTGGGGATCTATTAACTAGTAATGAGAGGCTGTACTTTCCACAAATGTATTAACAATTTTTCATTTTAAAGACTATAGAGTTTTCACATTTACAACACCTTTTTTCAGCAAAAGTGACAYGAGCCAGAGATTTTCCTTTCTGTTTGAAGAAATTTCCTACAATTGTATATGACTTAAGAGTTCCCAATGCTTCTTGGAGCAACAACTATTGATTATCTTTTCCCTCCTATGCAGCTCAAGTTCAGTGTCATTCATCTGCTGTATTGCACACACGAGGTATTGTCTGACACAGGGTCCTGATTTTTTAATAAGAATTTTGCATTTTGACAGTCAATGAGACTTTCTCATATAATTTATGAACTTCCTTGCCCACAAGTTGAACTGATTCCRTTCTGGAGAAATCCATGAACAACTTTTTGTGTGTGACAGCATGATGCATGTTTCCTATGATGAAGTGATATTCTCCTAACCCCTCATCTTTCTCTACGTATTAAGCACYGACGATCTTCACCTTGCTGAAAAGGACCTCTCTGATTTATAACACTCATGCTTACTAATTTATCTGTAAAGGCCAATTAGCTGGCTGAAGTGCTCAAATGAGTCAGTAGTAAAATGGCCATTGCTGCAAGGACTTACCCACTATCAAAGTAAATCATTTCTCCCTTTTAATAAGACACAAAAAATAATTTCAGCTGTCCATTGCCTATGCCTTGTTCACTGTTTCAGGTTTAGTTTTCTATGGGCCAATTAAAGTTATGTTTGCTGAAATATATTTCAACACAATTTAGCAGGAAGCAATAAGTGGAGAAATTGAAAAAAACAAGGCAGAGGTTTGGATTAACTGAGCACAACCTCTGCAGTGGACTCAGACCTTAGTAATGGACAAATTATTTTTATCTAGAAGATGAACGAAAGGCAAAATACAAATATAATTTCATAATAAAATTATACATAGAAATTAAGATTACCGTGCTGATTTTCCCAGCATGAACGCTGTTAAGGTATGAGTTGTCATAGAGCTAGGGTTTTGTTTGATTTTTTTACACTACTTTACCCTACCTCTTGTTTAGTAGTTGAGGCATTTTGCAGATTTGTAAAGTTCACCAACAAYGGTACTGGTTGTGTCACCATTTGTCACGGAACCTATTCTCTGCTTAAAAGACACTTCATGTCCTATAGTCTGTTCCTTCCTGTGCCCTCTGCAGTTCTAGTGATCTAAATAAATCAAGGTCCCTTTACAGCAATGCATTAATGTGGAAGTAACCCAGAGCTGCTACCCAGCTCATCAGAGTTTACACCTTCTTATATGTTTTTACCTTGCAGTTATATAGTGAGTTTGAAGGAGATGAGGGTATTATCTGCAAATTGCATATATATATTTTGTCAGGTAGCAAAATTTATGTAGTCCTATTATTTGTCTGAGTGYTCCCACATTCATCCAAAGAATATACGCTCTCTTTAAAGTACTGTAAATCTAACTGTCCCCTAAATCACCTTGGAGAGTTCTGTCAAAAAGAATAGGATGAAAGCTATCAAGAGTTTTCCAAAGCATATGTCTTTCTAAAAAAGCATTATACTGGTTTTATTTTACGTTTATGACAATGCAAAATAATTATTGATTTATCCAAAGGCAGCAAAGAGTGTTTCTGAAAGTATTGGAAAGGATTCTGAGTTAGAATGATGAAATGCCTAATGGCCAGTATTCTACAGCCAAAGGCAGCTCTCTGTCATTAAAATATATGCAACAGTCAGACTTTTGCTAAAATGTGTTTAGTTTTAGAATGTATTATTTATTAAATAAACTCGATTTTCATTTGTCTCTTTCATTATCTCTTTCCTTTTCTACTGTTCTAGAATATTTTATAGCTGTTTGTATTCAAAACAGAATGTTAAGATTGTGGATTGTTTCCTGCTAGATGAGTGGTTTAAAAAGTCCGAAGAAATTTATAGCAAATGGCAGCATATAACTGATGAAGACTTAMTGGTTGTTTTGTCTACCAAAATAGTGTGCTTTTGTAAGCCTGGTACTTCATTTAGTAAATGTCTTCAGTTTTAAGATGCAGTGCCTCACTCTTTAATTTGGATAGTTGTAGTGTTACAGTAAAGATTTTTATGTTGCAGTTACTGAAAAWAGCATATTTAGCCTCTGAATCATTATTTTAATACATTGAAGTATAACCATAACAGAATCACTTCATTCTCCTGTTAAAATCCCGGAACAAAGCTGAAAGAAAGCAACAGGATCATCCAAGATGATTAATAACGGTAGAGTCACCAGAATGAGAGCAGGACAAAGGGCATCTCAGGATGTAACTGCAGAAGGAAATGGAAAAGGAAAAAAAAGAAAACACCATGGAGCACCAGGAAAGTTAAGCTCCAGGCAAAAGTTTTACAATGGAGGTCCTAATTCTGTTTYCAACTACACCACTAAACAGCATGCTTAATCTGGCTGGAACACAAATCTTTGCCATTGAGCTGGGGAGACTCAAAGACAAAAATATTTGCCTACYACCTTGAAAGCCAGCTAGAGTATTTATCTATCCAACTCCAGTAACTGATTACATAGCTAAGGCTGTTTCTTCTCCCTGGGGGTTGGATTTTGAGGTGGGAGTTTGGGGTGGGGTTGTATGGTGGTGGCTTGGCCTGCAGCTGTAAATGTTGCGGATAGGCCAGCCACACAAGTAACTGAGGAGCCAGTGGGGCCAGGGAGCCCAGGTGTTGTATTAAGTGAAGGCTCCAAAGTCCAAGATCTCTCCCTAGATTGTGGTAAGAAAGAAAGTCTCTCCCACCCAAGCCTTGGAGTGGTATGCTCCCCYATTCAGTTAGTTTATCCCTGTCAATCTATGTTCTGTATATGGTTATGTTCCAGAATGTTCTCCCTCACTCGACACCCCATTGGCTTTGTTCCCCTGCTCCTCCCCTCACCTACACTTATTGGTTTGTGTACTGCTACCCTGCCTTTTCTCCTCTCCCTAACACTAATGTGATTGGCCCTCAGTGTTCTCTCCACCCCTATTCAGTTTGSTATATAATCCTGTGTCACCCTGTACTTAGTGCTCTCCCTCCCCGACCCTTTAAGAATAAACCTTCTGTGGAACATCATAAGGAGAGTCCACCTCCGACTCTTTATTCCCGTCTTAAGGCGTYRRCTGKGCGACTGCCTGCTTCACCACCTGYGCTGGTGGGATTAGCGGGTGGAAGGCACRGCACTGTGCCCTTCCCCAGCAGCTGTCGCACACCGCACCGAGGCACTGCYGGACAAAYGTGAGGCTTCTAGGAAGGTTGTGGCCACTGACCATCTAGCCGGATGAGGCCACACCACAACGAGGTTATGAACTTTAAACAGCTGAACCACATGCCTGTCTCCRTCCTTCTTAAAGCCAAAAAAAAACCATCAAAGCCATTCTGAGCTGCTTCTTCACAGGTCCAAAAGATAGTTATTTTCCTTCAGTATCTTCAGCTTGCTGAGTRCCACTCAAAAAGGAAGGAAACAGTCTAATAATGTACGTGCTGAAGTGTGTTTAACTATTCATAGCTCATGATATCTTTCAGAGAAGACAGGTTTAGTAGCCCTAAATCCTAGGCCAAATTCAAAATATCTTCCTTTCCTCCCATACACTAAAGAACAACACGTGTAGATAGACATGCRCGCGYGCACACACACACACACACACACACACACAGAGTGGATGGGGAAGGGTGTCCATGCTGGAAAACAGCTGTATAAAAGGTTAGACAAAAATTTAGAAAATAATTGCCCTAGGAATGAGTATGGCTTCCTAGATTCAAAAAGCAAATTAGGTGGGTGCCTTTATGAGCATAAAAATTCATCTATCATATGATCTTCCACTTACTGATGGAAAGATGGGAAAATAACTGAATGGACTCACAGCTGCACTAATACAAAAAAACAAAGGTAGTTTTCTACACCAGAGACTTAACTCAGCATGTATTCAATCAAGATTGTATTCTTCTATCTTGGTAATTAGATTGAAGATAAAATGTGCTTTCTTCTCACATTTCTGCTCTTTTTGTACAAATAAAAATGCTGTCCTCTACTACACATCATCTGCAGTTCATAGTTAGTTTTAAAAAGCTAAATAAACAAATTTTTATAGAATAAATTTCTCTGATTCATTTCGTGGAAAAACGTTTGTATGAAAGCTGAATGCCACTGCATTATTTTGCAGACTTTATTTTTCTTTTCAAAATAAGGAAATTGTGACAAATGAAATTAATTGTAACCAAACATGTCAAAAAGAATCATTTAAAAAAAACCACATAAAACCACCCCTGAAAGTAAAGAAGCTGAGTTTCTTAAGGTGGAAGCTGCTGCCATAGAGCACATCTAAACAGCAGCATGGATTCCCAGCTCTGTGCCAGTGCATAGCTATGCTCTCATTGCTACAATTGCACAGCAGTGTCACCACCCCKTACTCTCAAAATTACAATTTCATGTGCAAAATCCTCTTTACATCTCCTTCKTCCGAAAGCAGGGTCCTATCCTGCTCCTGCCTGCCTTCACTCACTCAACACTCTATGGGGTCTCTCCCACTTCATTTCTATGSTTGCTATGTCACATTAGCTTAATTGTGCCTTCATATTCAGTGTGGAAGGGACAAGTCTTCTGCAAACATAGTAAGCTGGAGAACAAGTTATGTACATATCGCAGTAATTTAAAGCAAATGTAGTTGGGATTGTATGTAGAAATTTATCTTAGGGACCAAATGAGGACTTCCTTACAGAAGACGCCTCTGTTATCAGTTTAAAGTGATATTCCTTCACTGGTACATGCAACCCAGATTCACAGTAGCTACTAGAGTCATACTGAAACCTCCTGATATAAAGCCTAGCATAAAAAAAATATAGCCAGSAGTCTGAAACACCTTATCTACAGTGCACTGGTGATGCACTTAGGAAAAATTACTACAAAAGACATAGCACCTAACCTAACAAGTCATCTGCATTATAAACTAAAAAAAAGAAAAAGAAGAAGTCAACATATAAGACCATGTATCTATTTTCATATGATAAAAGACTGTTTTGTACTCCTGGTTTTGATGGCCAGGTAACAAAACCAACATGRCTTGAGGTACCAAGACTAATTTCAAAAAAATCTGAGGATCACAGAAGYACTCTTGAGGCTACTGGGCTTCAGTCAACAGACCACTGGGAGTCCACAAATTAGTTTTAAGAGAGTAATAAATTTATCTCTAAAAACCACCGTATTTTCAGTGGGTTTCAGTGAACCTTAGACTTTATGAAAAACAAACTATAAAATCTTCTTAATGGAAGTGATTAGCCAGTCTGTAGCAATAGAAGTCCCAGTTCATCAAGATGCTGTTCTGGTTTTGACTGGGACAGAGTTCATTTTCTTCTTAGTAGCTGGTACAGTGCTGTGTTTTGGATTCAGGGCAGAGTAATGTTGATAACACACTGATGTTTTGGCTGTTGCTCAGTAGTACCTCAGTCCTAAGGCAAGGAGTTTTCAGTGTCTCATGCTCTGCTAGCAAGGAGGTGCAGAAAAAGCTGAGAGAGAGAAKGATCAGGAAAGATGATCCAAACTGGCCAAATGGATGTTCCATACAATAGAACATCACGTCTAGTACATAAACTGTGGGGGACTCACTTTGAAGGGGCATGATCCCTGCTCAGGGGCAGGCTGGGCATCCTTCAGTGGGTGGTGAGCAATTGTAGTGTTAATCACTTGTTTCTCACGGGTTTTGTCTCCTCTCCYTCTTTATTAAAATTATTAGTGCTAGTAGTATCATTATTATATTTCACTTTGCTATAATTATTAAATTTGAGTTTTATTTTATTTTCTTTCCTGACTCCCCTTCCCACCCACCATGGYGGCATAAGGGAAGCAAGTGAGCAGCTGTGTGGTACTTGGCTGCTGGCTGGGGTTAAACCATGACAGATGCACAACCAAAAGCTTCAAGATAAGCAAGTTGCATCTTTTTTGATCTGATATAAACTCCAGTTTCCAAGTGATAGAAACTTGGATAGAAACAGGGAGGGGTAACACATTAAGATCCTCATCTTAAATCATGTTGCAAGTGCAATGAGGAAGAGAATACTCTGTTGGAATGAGCATGTTTGTTGAGGTGTGATATGCTTCATCAATGAGTGTGTTACAGGAGATGATTTCAGCCACAGAGAGAAATTAGGACTGACAAGGTAAATAGTCCTGACACTTTTGTGTGTGGGCAGGGTGTATTCTGGTACAGCCTTTATCACTGGAGCTCTGCAACAGCCCTGGCTGCCAGCCCACCTTCACAATCCCTTGAAACAGAAACAGGAGGCAAAAGACTAATTTCTTGGGCCATTTCCATTAATTTTTTTTTTTTTTTTGGCTAACAGTAGAATTTGCACTTCAGCCAGCCAGATGAGATCTTTAAAACTCTTAAAATTTGTGTAGAAATTCAGTGTAACTAAAAGGTATCTGAGATCAAAAGGCATATCAATGCCATTTATTCAAAACCAAGGTTCCCTGCACCCATCCATCTGCATTTCTTGCTAGTTCCATTATTTTAATTTCAAATGCTTTCAACAAAGAAGACATAATTTTAAGCCTAGTGAAAACCATTCCCTGTGAAACAATGAAACATATATCCAACAGCAGAGCTTACTTGTAAAGGAATATGTTATTGAATTGGAGGAATCTTCTTATCTTATTCCCATAGAACTAGATAAAAGAGATAATTTGAAGTGTATTGTTGTACAACACTGAGCTTTTGACTTCATGGACATTCTTTGTTTTTCCTGTGTAACATATTTAATTTCAAATAACTGTATTAGCATAAGAAAGCTATCTTAGCAATACAAAGGGAAAGACATCTGCCATTATTCTTAGGGACAGAGCTGATGACAGTGTTTACCAAAAAGCTGTCCAAATTTCCTCTAGCAAAGACTAATTTTTTACTTGCTCAGGCTGTTGTGAACTCTGAAGTCATTTAGGCTGAAACTTTCTGGGCTCCAAACGCCTCTGTCAAGTGAACTATGTGTGCAAGCACAAGGAAAGCTTCAGTCCAATCAATATCAAAGAGCTTGCCTTGACAAAATGACTGAAGGCAAAGAATTCTCTATTTAAGGCTTGCAAACTGTGTTTTCTTACAAAGCTTATTTTGCATATACTTTCCCCTCGCTCTGAGAGCAGTAGATCAGATTTAATCAAATCTTTCTTAACCACAAGTTATCACTTCACAATGAATCATAGAATGGTTTGAGTTGGAAGGGATCTTAATGATCCGTTTCTGACCCACCTGCCATGTACAGGGACATCTTGCACTAGACCAGCTTGCTCAAAACCCCAYCCAATCCAGCCTTGAAGACTACTGCAAATAGAGCCAGAAGTTCCATCTACTTGTTGTAGCTGTTACCAGGATGGGGGAAAGAGTGAAAAAAAAGAAACAAACCCACACATAWAACTTGTATATCATTGGAATCCTGCTGGATTTTGTTAGCTTAGTCATGTGCAAATTATGGATGCATCTGTCAAAGAATTTCTGTGAATTTTCATTTTCTTATGTCTCTAGACTATGCTGTGTGCAGGGTCTGACTGGTATTTGTCATGTCACTGTCTTAAATCCAAAACAGACAGTTCCTTCATTGCCTGTAAAGACTATCACCTATCAGAGGTGAAAAAAAGGGCACAARGATCCTGGGTGAGAGGTCGGGACTAAGGCTATGGAAAGTACTAGTGAGGGAGAAGGCCTGATACACATGAATGTCATTGAGAGGAGTTTGGGGGTGCACAGGGAGTTGCGAGAGATTGCAGCTGGGACAGATGACCCACCTGACCTTAGGGATATTTAATATCATATGGCATTATGGCTTAGCAAGAAAACTGGGAGAAGAATCACAGAATGACAGAATCAATTAGGTTGGAAAAGACCTCTGAGGTCATTGAGTCCAACCTAWGACCAAACAACACTATGTCAATTAGACCATGGCACTCAGTGCCACGTCCAGTCTTTCCTAAAAACCCCCAGGTACAGCAATTCCACCACCTCTCTGGGAAGTCCATTCCAATGTCTAATCACCCTTTCTGCGAAGAAATTCCTCCTGATGTCCAACCTGAACTTCTCCTGGTGCAGCTTGAGGACATTTCCTCTTATCCTGTCCCCAGTTCCCTGTGAGAAGAGCCTGACTCCATCTGGCTACAACCTCCTTTCAGGGAGTTGTAGAGCGTGATAAGGTGTCCCATGAGCCTCCTCACCTCCAGGCTAAACACACCCTCAGCTGCTCCTCATAAGACTTGTGCTGCGGACCATTCACCAGCCTCGTCACCCTTCTCTGGATTTGCTCCAGCACCTCAATGTCCTTCCTGAATTGAAGGAGGAAGGAGAAGATATTTAGAGTTATGGCATTTGTCTTCCCAAGTAACTGTTAGGCCTGACAGAGCTCTGCTTTCCTGGTGATGGCTGAACACAAGTCTAGAATGCATTCCTTGCTTTGCTTGCACATGTTGCTTTTGCTTTACTTATTAAACTTCGTCTCAACCCATGAGTTTTCTCACTTTTACCCCTCCGTTTCTCTCCCTCATCCCACCAGGGGTAAAGTGGTGCTTGGTTAGTGGCTGGGGTAAAAACATGGCATCTTCCATTTTAGTATCATGTTTCTTGTTTCTCTTTTTTCTAACCCAGGAATATTATGTGTATGTTCATGTACCTACATAAAAAAGACAATTAAATGAGTAACTGTGACTTTTGGGATGACTGAGGTATACTCTCTACTCAAAGCAGTGATTCAGCCCTTTTGTTAGACTATCTCCTAAAAATATTTAGCTTTCGTTTTCAGGACCAGAGCAAGTCGGTGAAATTAATTAATAGCTCTACTTTTTGACTAATTTTAGGAAAAAGTCCTGAGTTTCATCTTTCCCTCTTGTGGTATTATTAACAACCACAGATTTAACTTTAATTGAAAATATAATTAGGTTTAACTAAGGTGTTAACAATTACTTGCTTACATTATTAGAACACTATGAACAGGCTCACAATCATTTTTAAAAGGACACCCAGGCACTCATCAGCTTTCTTCTACTCATGATTTTCACCAGCAAGTTTGTTTGTTGTGATAATTCAGTAACATGGCAGCTACTGACACATGTTGAGAGTTCTTATCAATTCTTGGCTTCTCCCACTTGCCACTCCAGGCTTCGGCTGTGTGTTACCACGAGAGCTGTTTTCTGGAACTGGTAATTACACTTCCATAGCTGATGCAGTTCAAACAAACGACACCAGGAACACAAGAATGGCTTTGGAAGATATATTTAATCTTGCAGTAAAAAAGGCTGTTTGTTTGCTTTTGAGAAAGATTTAAGGACATTTTTTCATTAAAAATATCTCAAGTTAACATTTCTTTGGGATTTAATTCAGGATTAGTGTTTATTTACGAAATCCACTGTTTTGTGGGAAATACAATTTTTTTTTTTCTGGAAATTATATTTGCGTGGAATTAAAGTTGATAGTATATAAGTAATATAACAAAAAAGAATATTTTTCTCATAGTCAAGTTACATTACACCCGGAAATCCAGCCTTACATTTAAAATGTAAAGAAACCACGAACTCCAGAAAAAAAAACCTTAATCAAAAGCTATGTAAAAAATACAGAAATTATTGGGTTTTGCATATCCTAATTATCTACATCTACACTAAGATTTTATTCCATCTATCCCTCACATGATTTCAATTATTATAAAAATAAATCTCCATGAATTGAATGTACAAACTGGGAAAAACTAAACATATTCAACCACTATATTATCTTAAATTAATGGGTTGAGCTAAACTGCAGTATTCTTAACTCAAAATAAATAGGACAATTTGACTATGCCTTAGGATGATGAATTTTAAAGAATCTAATTTATAATTTCCTGGGTTTTCCAATAGAAATAAGAAACAATAAGTCTTAAAAAAATTTTAAAATACATTTTTACAATCTCASAAGCATCCACACAAAGAAAAGTGAAGATTTATCAAGCGTTATAGAAGAAAAAATTTTATATAATTTGGTTAAAGCAGCTTAGCATTTATAGTCCTTTTTCAGTTCTTTCTTTTCACCCTATTTGAAGCAGTCCATCTAATTTTCTGTTAGACATATTTTTAAACAACTTGGTAAACAAAATGTTGCAACATCTGGTAATACAGGATTGAAAAAGAAATAGATTTCAGTTTGAAGTTCACAACTATGCAAAGTAAAGACAATTCTGCCCATTCTAGAAGAATTTACAGCATTAATTAGGGAAAACCTAAACTTTGAGATGAGTATGATTTATGGTAAGGGTTTCTCAACTAGAATTTTTACTCTAAGATTATTTACACTGTAAGTAGGAGTATTATTTAACTTTGGTTCTTCCTACATTATTGGACAACTGACAGAGGCACTGAGCTATTCTGTATGAAAAGGAGAAAAAAAACCCCAAAATCTGTCAAAAATCAAATGTCATAACAACAAAGAGAAGAAAAAGTTCTTCAGCTAGAAAGATTTCGAAATCACTAGGCAGACAAAAAATTAACAGAGCCACAGGTTTCCATCAGTTTATAAGAGCGAGAGATACAGCCTTAAAACAGCAACAAGCTTAATGTACTGTACATCACTAACTTCAACAGACCACACACAGAGGCCCAAAAAGCCCTTCAATGTTAGTTTTATTCTTCATATGTCAAGAACTGCCATCTGTCTTAAACTGCATGCATTCTCTCATTTGGTAAAATCAAAACTGGGCAGCAAAACATTAGTGCAGGGCCCTGCTCTCCACTGCTCCCAGCCACTCCCCAAAGACCTTTAAGCTCAATAGCTAGAAACCTACAAGCCCAGATAAATAAATAAAATAATTGCCATGGTTTGACAGTTCCTAGTCACACATGCAAGAAAACACTATTCTTTTCAGCTATAAGGAAAAAGGGCCAAGTAAACTACCTTCATCTACTGCACAAGGGCAGAGACTGTATATATTCCTTCCTCTTAATCTGAGTTAATTGACTCCAGGTGCCCCTCTGCAGGAGTGATGCTGGGAAGAATCACTGATTTAAGGGTTTTGACAGGTCCTGTGTATTACCACAGCATTCAAACACTTCTGTCTCAGTGTTAGCAGTTTATTCTTCAAAATGTTTTTGCTTTGCCAGCTGAAGCACTGAAAGACACTCTTCACTTTTGAGAGGAAAGATGTGGCAACTATTGTCTTAGAGAAAAAATGTAAGATGAATCAGAGACATCAAATTTCAACAGGAACCAGCTTGTGGAATCTTAAGAATGTCTGCATGGGAAAACTAACGGTGTGTTAGTGTGTTAGGGGAAAAAATAAGGCACAGGAAATAAATCCATCTACAGGTATCCAGTGAATTCACACTTCCAGTTATTACATTTGTTCCACCACATATGCAAGCTTTTAGAGGAGGAGTGCAGGTTGATTTCTGTTACGGCAATGCAATAGAAAGTTGCAATGTTTGAAAGTGACTCAATGACTTAGGACTTCTTTCCACATAGTCACTCAGAAGTTCAAGTTCTTTGGAAAGCCCTTTTGAATGTATAAAAAAGAATTGTTGATGTAAATCATACATTTATGTTTATATATATATTTATATATATCAAAATTTTAATCACATTGAGTCAGACACATAATTATAAAAACTGACCCTGTATAATCTTGTAATTGCCATTCAAAAAACAGCAGAAGCAGTGCAGCATCAATACACTATTTCTTATACTGCAAGGAGAGAAGAAACCATTAAAACATGTACACTAATTTCTAATCTACAAACAGATACCTAACCTTAATCCAGATACATTTTTAAACTGAGATATTAATAAAACTGAGAATTAACCTTGGGACTGTCTAGACCATACATATAAACATTTTTACTTTAGCCTCTATCTGTAGTTTCAGACTGCAGTTTTGCTGATAGTCTAGAGCTCTAGAGACTCATGTCTGTCAAGGCACCTCYTTCTGTACAAAATTTACTCCACTTAATTTTAACAGCCGGAGATTAGAAAAAAAGCAATTATCACTCACAACCATGGCTGGCAGAGAACAGATTGGGGTGACATGGCCAGATGATTATGTTACTTAGAGATGAGGACACTTTTTTTCCTGCATGCAGTTCAAGAACTCGTTCAAACCTAAAGAGGTGAGAAAATTATGCAAGTAAAACAAATGCAAGTATCTCTCTATAACCCTCAGAGATCTGGTCCATTTTTCTGGCATCTCATCTCACTATAGCAAAGCCAAAACATCAGGAGAAAAAAAAACACAGGGAAAAAGGCCAAAAAGAACCAAACACCTGGCCATATCTTGACAATTTATAGCTTCTGCAGTTGTCCACATCAAAGCATGTGATTGATTCCCTAGTCATTCGTTTTGCATGCATTAAAGTGATGCATCTCAATCTGTTTTGCAGCAAAAGGTCTCCCTAAGACAACTAAAGCAGATTGCCAAATACAAAAAAATATAGAGGTTTGGTCATTTTTTAGCCTTTAAGTTCTCATACAGCCTACAACCACTTTCTATATTTTTGAATAATTATTCTCAAATCTCATCTATTGAATTGTAGTAATAAAGCAACCACAAAGGAAAACTTATGAACTTTGAAAATAGACTTGAGAAAATACCTTAAGGAAACTTCTAAATTGATAATATCTAAAATGTATTGTGAAAAGCCAAGAATACATCATTGCATGGGGAGTTTCAGGAGAAAATCTGCTGTATAAAGACAGTCTGATAACAGAAACCTGGAAAGCTAACCTTTAAAAAAAATTACCAATTTTCCCTTGTCATGATGCCATGATGCAACACAAAAAGTAATAGAATAGTAAAACAATCCCAGTATCTCTAAAACAGCTCCCAAAATCTTTCTGCTACAAACCCCTGACTAAGCCAAATAGAATAATTTGTTATTTAAAAGGAAAAGTAATAAATTGGATTTTATGCCCAGAGAGCAACCTAATCAAGGTGATGTTAGATGCTGATAATGAGACTTTACCAAGAAATCTGGAGATTGGTTTATTACCTTCTTATATTTTATTTGAGTTCAGATCCTATTTATAAATGCAGGCACATTCTCTGCTAGGTCATTCCAATTACTTGAATATAATTCAGCACCTGAATCAATTCTATCAAGTTGAAGATGATGCACTTGACGAGATCCTATTTGCTGAACAATGGTGGATAGAAGCTTCCTTAATAAAAGAAATGAAAAAAGCCTGTGAGCAAGTAAGACAAAGTGGAAGGTAGCTCTACAAATGCAGGCCTGTTTCCTGTGGCACAATGAGTTGCAGCCTAGCATTCACATGGTGGAATGTTACTTACAGGTGGAACTGTCAAAATCTGGCTTTCATTGTACAGGATGAAAAATGTAGTCCTCACGGGAGAAACTTCTCAGCATAATGAAATCTAATCTCTCTAATTTGAACATTGGTGTCTGTACTTTTATAAATAGATCCAGAAGACTGGAAGGCAAAATATTCATTCCCTGTTCATTTCATTTCTCCTCAACTTCCCTCTAACTACTACTTGTTTTATAAAGGTTTCACACCTTTGTCAGCCATGACCAAATAGCAAGGGGATAGAGGGGGAAGAGACAGAATTGCCCATAACTTAAAATGTTTCTCCCTCCCATGCACAGCTGATTTCTTGTATTTCTGCTCTGTACCGCAGTGATGTCCATCAGGTGGAACACAACAGGGAGTACAAACAAGATCTGCCAGACCTATACTAGCTACACCCAGCTCAATTCTCTGACTTTTTTCTACTGTGAGTTCATGCACATCTTCGGATCCTCCTGCCTGTTTGAAATATGTGACTAAAGGCACAGTATTGCARTTATCTTTTCCTTGTTTCCTCGATCATTTGCTATGGAATCGGCTTTTTCCATGACACTTTGCTTTTCCTTGGTCTTATCTATTAAAATTGTTGGCGGCTTGGAACATCTTTCTGGTTATAGCCTAATATTTGTGCCACTTAACAAACTTTTTATGAAGTTGGATGTTCCCAGTAAGGTTTTTTTATTATTATCTATATACATAGAATTAAAGGATACGATTACGGTGCTGTTCTGGTATCACTTATTCCATTTCAAACATGAACAAATCCTGTTTCTCAACCCCTGGAAGGACAAAGAGGTCCAGTTTATGAATGCCAGTCAATAAAGAAGTCACTACACTTCTAATAATTTTAATGGTGTGTCCTTTAGTTAAGTCCTAATAAAGAACACACCAAATCTGGAGGATGTTACAGATCAGAGAAAGTCAATCTCTGCACTATCTGTTCACTAGAAAGGTATTTCAAGCACTCAGTGAGAAAGCAAATGATGAAATCTGATTAATTTATACAATTTCTCTTTTCTTATTTATTTCTTGCCACGAGCTGCTTCTAGTGATCCAATGGCACTAATCTACTTTAGAAGATACTCTTGACAGTGAGTGAATGGTTCATGGAAGAATCATGGCCGATGAGGGGCAGTTCTTGTTTTGTGCACTTAAAACTTGTCCCCAAAGATGTACTTCTTTGGTTTAATGCTTGGGATTCAATCAGTAATCTATGGCAAAGAAATGTAGATTTGATCTTTTCCAGCTAACATGGCTCCACTGGGGGAGTCAGCCCTGTCATATGACAATAAGAAAAAGATCATGTATTTCAAGAGGAATCACTTTCTTATAACTGAGAATTCTATGGGTTAAAATCAGTGTTCACTTCAGAGCTAGTTACTGCCTTTCTTCTTCAATCCACGGCCTTTGCTCATGACCTGTCTTGTACCTCCCCACCCTAGCCGCCTCCTACAATTTTTAAAAGTATAAAATTTGTAAAAATAAAGATATAGCTCACAAACTCCAGACAGACAGGTAGCAATTTCCTTTGTGAGTCTTCTGTCACAAACATGAAGTTTGAATTTGCTGTTAGGGCTCCATATCTAGATGTCCTGCTGCCAGAGGCCTCAGAGAACTATACAGCCAAAGCATCATGTTTCTGAGCTTGTTCACCCTCCGATTCCTACACCATGGCATTTCTGCTCTTGTCCATCTTACCAGCAGCTGTGATGGTGAGAAAGGAGCATAACATTCAAGATAACTAAAAGGTTGACAGTCAACATAACCATACTGAAGTAATTCTAAATTAAGAAGATGGACTACAGACTCCCTATTATAAGGAGTGATGAAGATTACACTGTGACCAGTACTTAATGCTCTCTTCACTCTTGTTCAGCATGAGTTCACTTTTCAGACAGCCCCTCCGTGTCTGTGGGAGTGTGTGCAAACTTCAGTACTGCTATTTGTAGAAACAAACAGGTGTTTGCTTGTCAAGTCAGTTATAATATCCATAATAACTACTTTGCACAAACCAACATGTGCTTGTGTTAGGTAAACAGATGGCATCATATTTTCCCCTCCTGATGCAAGCGCTTTTTAAAAGCTTTTGCAAATATTGCTTCAGGATAGTTAACAGTGTCAAATACAAACCTTTTTAGCACCTCTCTTCAGTTCTATACCAAGGTACGGATGCATTTGGTATTTCTCTATCCATATCCATATGCGTCAAGGCATATATTATCCTTCTGATATTATGCTTGATTGTAATTGGGCAGTCTTCAGTTCAGAGGGACTTTTGTGGTTGATTACTTCTCCATTAAAGCTTTTTCTTTTAACTGTAAGTTTTCTGCATATTTCAAAATTCGGCCACTGCAGCTTGGATCTTCCAAGTACACAGTAGGCAATGCTTTCAACTCTGATACAGCTCATGTGCTTGAGAGGGAAGCATATGCTTAAATGTTTGTAGTATATTGTGAACGAGGCCTCAGAGTTTTGTCAACACTGCAAATTCCATGTTCTTAGATCTTAGATTGATTTTTCCTACAGGTCTTGGATCAAATTAAGACATCGAAAATCTAATTAATTAACAATTTCTCCGGACAGGAAATTATTTCATTTAATTCTCTAAATGACAGCTGAATATTACTTACTGGCCTTGTCTCAGGACAAAAGTCATGGTCATTTCTATGCCTTCTGTTCCCTTCATTTGATTTTCTTTGCATAAAAAGGACAGGTGATCTCGGCTTAATCACCTGTAGGAGAATCTGTCAGAACCAGAAGTGCAATATGCAGGGCAAATGTATAACACCACACAAAATAACCAGCTGACAGATCTGGTAGGATTCTCCTCACTTAATTCTAACTTCCTTCAAGTAAGCTAGCATGCTAGCCTTACTTCACCCTAATAAGGAGAAAGAGGTATTACTGAATACACAGCCCATATTACTTTATTTAGATCTACTTTCATCTGAAAGCACAGGATATTGATTACTTTGACTATAAAGGGTGACTAGGACAATTAACTCCTGATGTAGACCCCAGCTCTCTGATCAGAAGAGCTTACTATTTAATTTGGAAAGATTCAAGCCGTTGCTGCTAATCCACAGGCTGCCAAAATAACAGAGAGAGAAGATCCTGCAGTACTGATTCCTGATTCTTTTGACATTGTATTTGGAAATTGTGTTTGGAAACGTAAAAAAAAAGTTATCAGAACAATTTTTTCCAAGACCACATTAAGAAATACAGAGCAAAACAATATTTCTGCAATGCTACACCTTCACAATGCCTTTCATAGATGGAAAGACTAAGAAAGAACCAGCATCATCCTTCCATCCACTTTTCTCATGGCTCCATGAAGAAAAGCAGTACAGTCAACGAATAATATGAAGCAAAACAGTGGAACAATAAGCAGCAGAGGGCCCTGCAGCTGATGTCATGTCCTGACACTGTTCATCTGCAAAGCACAGTGCTCTATTCACATTGTCGTTTTCCCTGCCTTCCTTTAACTATAACAATAAAATGCAGAACAATGCAAGGCAGGGGAAAAAAAGTATTTACAAACAGAAATTATACATTTAGAGGAACACAAGGTCTCTATTGTAGAACTCAAAATGCTCAGAGTTCAATAGATATAGAGATTCAGTGTCAAATGAAGAGTCTAAAATAAACAGTATGATTAAAAAAACCAAACAGACTGCTGCTAAATCAATTTCTTTTTTAAAATGTGATTCAGATTTAATCTCTCCTTCATTGTGGCAAGAAAACAAAAATGAAAAATATTCAGGTAGCAGTTTGAAAAAAATTGTGAAAACACTGTCTGAAAGCACTCTTTACTCTCTTCTTCAGTAAATTTATAACTGACCAGCCACTGACAATAATGCTGTATGTTTCTATGAGCACATACTGCAGTGCTGCTTAATTTTGACAAACTCCCTTCAGTAACTGAAGTTTTAGACACTTCACTCTCATGGAATTAGCATTCAGGATAGTAATAAAAAGGAAGTCAGGAAGAAAAACAAGGAAAGAATGAATATTAGCAGAGAGTTATTGTGAAGGACAGGAGGACAACCTTGCTATGGAAGGAAACCTGCTGGCAATTTCTGTACCTGATTCAATGCTCAGGTACAAGTCATACTGGAGGGTCTTGGCATCGAGTCCTGTGTAGCTGAACCCGGTATGGAAATGTATAATGAATTTTTTGTTATTCTATTTGTTGATTGAAGAAAGAAAGAAAGAACGAAAGATAAATGGATGCAACCTTCACAGTTTCTATTTACAAGTTATACCAATACACTTCCACATTTTTATAGAAATCATATTTTATGAGATACTATTAATACAAATTTTAATTTCAGTGAAGATCAAATCTACTTTTCCAAATAGAGATCCTTTAGATATTCCTGAAATATAGAATACTTTAATCTAGAGTAAATCTACTTTTGTTTAGTTTTAGGCACCCAAGTGTAAAAGCAGATCACTATCTCAGTTAGTATATATCTTCCCAGATCACATCAGAAAGCTTGACTGTACTGAAAAGCACTCCACGAGCTGATGACTGGTTATCTAAATTCAGGAAGCCATGAATCCCATATGCTGAGTCCCATGAGCCTTAGGACACTGACATAGAGCACCAGTTCTACTGCACCACAGTGCACATTTAGATGACTGACTTCTTCTGTATGGTTCAAACTAGTGGGAAACCTATTTCAGATAAACCCATAGGCACAAAGACTCTAAACCACTTATCTTTTATTCTAAATTTAATTACAACTTGACTTCTTGCTCAATTCTTCCAAAGTTATATGTTTCTTTTCCTTTTTATTGTTTAGTATAGTATGTAAACCTGTCATGTTCTCCTTATCCCCATCAGTGGTTATCACTGCCATTCAGTTTGGTGATACTCTGCTTAGCTTGTCCCAACATGGACTTGTATGATCAGATAAAGGAACAAATTCCTTCATGCCTGTTCATTATGGATATTGACCCATAGAATGAGTCTTGTTTCTGTGTCATGATAACAAGAATATGAGCGAACAATTCCATTATATGTAATAACCAACATAATATCATGGATTGTTTTTTCCTTTTTTTGATAAGAATAAAAGATTTATTCCAAGTTCATATGGTAAATAAAAACGTGTTAAAGTCTGACAGGGAACAGTTTTTAAAGATAATGAAAATACCTCTCCATTGGTGTTCTGTTTGACATGAAAATATTTCATGTTGATCTTTCATGTGCTTCTTATTTCGACTTATGATTATACCAAAGACCAAAACTCATGTAATATATGAAAATAATTTTTGGTTTGTGTGATTACATGTGTAGGTGAGCTAGGCTACTTCCTGCCATGTCTCACATTTCAGTCATGGGATAACCGGAATCACCTTAAATGTCTTCCAAAAACATGTAAGTAGGCTATGGAGATGAAGTTGTGTAACTACTGCTGTCAAAGCTGTTCTGCTTGGGACAGAGGGAACTGTAAATATTAATGTTTCCAAAAACCTAAATAGTTTCAAAAACTTCAGTTTCACATCAAATCAAATTCATTAACTGCTAATTTGGTATTATAAACAATATAACAAATATGATATAAGTATCTCCTTTTTCTTCTAGCATATGCTTCATTGTTCTAAAAACTCATAACCTATGTAACAAAATAAAGAAGTCATCATAAAAATGTACATTCAAAAAAAAAAACTTAGAGCCACACAGTTCTGCTTTCAAATCCTGTGTAAATCTGAGTTATCCTCAGTTCTTGATCAAAGAAAGGTGCAACAACAGGCCTTATCCACCCTCCCAGAAATGCTATGAAGGGCACAGAATTGATTCACTGGGAAATGTGTGAAACTCTTAATCAGAACTACAGTCAATCATTCATCTCTATCATTACCTGACTGACTGCTGTATAAAATTACCTGACACAAAAATTTAAAATCAGGATATGATTTGAGCATTCAAGATATTTTTATAGACTTCWGTTTCTTTATTAAAAAAAAAATATTGATATGCAATATTGAGAAGCAAATTGCTTTTAAATGAAATATAACTGAAGATCAGAGTGTAGTAGCAAATTTTATGCTCCTCTCAGAGAACCAAAAGTGGGAGCCACTGTCCCATGTATAACTCTAATTCTGTTTGATGTATCTAGTTCTCAAATATACCCATGTAAATTATTGTTATTATGGTAACATATTCAAACTCTCGTTAGTAAAACAGGTGGGCTGAGTGGGAAAATTCCCCATCAATAGAGCACTGATCCTGAAGAACAAAAGTTCTGAAGAGTTAACAGAGAGGAGACTAAAAGAAGGGAAGGGACCACACATTATTAGATCATTTTAACATGGAAATGAGAAACCTCTACTGACAATTGTTTATTTCAGGAAGGACTAGCACAGCCAGCTTAATGCAGGGCGCTTAAGTGGTTTTGCTAGTATAAATTAATCAGGGCTTTGACTTTGTGGCATTTGATGTCTACACTTAGAGTATTATAAATGTTATTAACATCAGTTCCCTGAATAAAAGACAAAGATATGAAGATAATACAAAATTATTCTGGAAAAATATTATCATGGAACCCTAAATATGATGTAATGGAGGGGGGAAAAACGCTTAGAACATTTCAGGGCTACTAGACGGAAAGATTGTTTACTAACAAATTACAGAATAATGATGTAATAGTTTGATTTCCAGGCAAGTATTAATTGGGAAAAACAGCAGAAAGAACTGCACAAAATCATAGATTCATGGAATAGTTCAGGTTGGAAGGGACCTGTTGAGATCATCTAAGTCCAACTCTCTAACTCAAGCAGGGCCACCTGGGTCTGGTTACCCAGAACCATGTCCAGTTGGTCTCTGGGCAATCTGCACCAGTGCTTGGTCACCCTCAGAGTCAAAACACGCTATCTTGTGTTAACATGGAATTTCACATTTCTTCACTGGTGCCCTTTGTTTCTTGTCCTGTCAGTGGGCACTACTGAGAAATGTGGCTTCCTTGTCTTCAATCACTTCCACAAGAAGGGAATACACACAGATAAGGGCCCCTCTTGGGCCTTCTCTTCTCCAGGTTGAAGAGTCACAGCTCTCTCAGACTCCCCACATGAAAAAGATACTCTAAACACTTAATTGTCATGTCGACCTTTGCTGGCCTCACTTCAGTATGTCCTTATCACCCTGTACTGGTGATCCCAGTAAATCCAAATAAGCCCAAATATGTTTGTGCTTTGCTTTCTAGAATGTTGTAGGTAAAAAAAATGATACAAAATCTACTGGAAATGAGAAGAAAGTCTACAAGAGGATTTTGCATGTCACACAAGTTCATTTTTTTGTTTTTCTATTTAATCTCTTTCAGATAAGTGAAAGACTTAGGAGATACCAAAAGCAGAGGGAAACTTTCTGTGACATGCAAAAAGAGGGCCCATCAGTGAAGAAAAAGAAAACCGAGTGAATCATATGTTCATGGCTTATTTGTTTCCTATGGATGTAAGGCCACACTGATACCAAGGAAAGCAGTGAGGCAGTGCTGCAGGAGCAGCAGCTGTCAGCACAGTCAAGGCACCTTGTGAAAAAGAGGAAATCAAGCAACTCACGGCAACAACAATCTGTGGACAATCGGTGGGAATATCATCAAAGTATGTTGAATGGATAATCTGAAGTGAGTATGCACAAGGTGAAAATAGTCTACAAAGCTGTTCAAACCCTACCTGACTACTCATTTTACAGTTTCCTCACATAATATTTATTTTTTCACCATTTTTCTCTGGATTTCTTCCTTGACTGAAATGAACAGACATACATATTGAGGCTACCCATATGTGTTCTGGCTCTTTTCTATGACTGTGTTGGATGCTATTCTGCTGAAACAGGAACCTGAGATGCCTGCAAGCCCAGATCTGCTTGCTTTAATTTGTCAGCAAAACCCCAGATGTTCCCAGAAGCTGCCTTCTGGATCACACTGTTCCTCAGCGTACCTGTGCCTTATTTTGGCCTTCATACCCCATCACAGTAGGCTGACAGACCCACACAGAGGTTTTACATAAATGTTGTCCTTAGGCCACCATTCATTGAAGACAACCTACCATTAGCCCTGACATTCCCCGGGTTCGGTTTTGTGAGTGGTATTTATATAGCCTGAAGGTCTCAAAGCTGTCTCTTCTGCTGCATACCTCTGCAAGCAAGCACACAACCGAATGAGATCTCAGCACAGCGTGTTCTCAACACCCCTCCTCTTACTCCAGTGCAAATTTTGGAGGCTCAAAGGCACCTCCATGGGGAATCTCACACTTTTTTGCAGGATATAAGGTAAAAGCTATGGACCACACCTTCTTATCTAAGACACTTAAAAACATAAAGTGATCTCTTTACTRTATTTAGTTCATGGATTTCTTTTCCTCTCACAATTTATAATAGATATAATGTTATTATTTTCATACTGGGGATAGAGACTTTAGGAAGGATAAATACAAAAATTAGTATAAATTACATAAATAAATTCATTGATTTTTGTGTTCCTTTGTCCCTATTAAAGAGCAATGTCTTTATTTTGTTTTCTCTCTCCCATCTACAATTATTTTAAGGCATACTTTCAATTACAACTTTGTCTTCCCATACTTTTCTTCTTTTTCTGTCRTACATCCACAACACAATTATTTTGCTCCTCTCTGCAAAATTTTGCAAAGAGCAAAACTATACTCTCAAGCAGCTCATCCACCAACCACCTCACTCTGATGTTACCACAATTTTCCATCTCATATGTTTGTTTATTTTCTCACTTGCAGGAATTTTGAATTTCTCAACCAGACACATTGGCACAATTATTTTTACCTTATTTTATGCACCCTGCTGTGTATGTCTACAGGCTCACAGTCAAAYGTCTGCTTCCTCAGCAGCTGATAATCTTCTAAGCTCTGTGGGACTTGTTTACTAGTCTRTGCCAAAGGGGCACAGTGTTCTTTGAGTGGCTCTCATAGAGAGCTGTTGAATTTTTTACCAAGGGGAAAATCAGCAGCAAGCAAAAGCAAGGATGAATTTTCTTTCACTTAATTAACTCAGAAAACTGCATTTTCAAAAGAGTGTCCCATTTACTCAAGTCTGCTATAGTAAAGACATAAACTTCATAATTATTTGGAATATTGTTTTATCTAAAGCATAAAAATTCAATCAGAACCTAAGAAAATTAAAAGGAGATTTTGGTCCTTTCTTAAAAATATGCAGGTTAAAATACTGGTAGATGATGGCAGATGCACAGCATAGATGCATAAAACCACAATACAGTCTAGGTAAGTGCTTAATCATGCCAAACTTGTGGTCAGTCTATATCCAGTATTTGCTGTTGAATCAGACCATCGTTTTTTTTTCTTAAGCAATRATCTATGCTATAATTAAGATGAAACAAATAGGACTTTCCCTTCTGCACTCTATTGTGCATGGGAGACATCTTGTCCCACTAGACAGCAGAACCCAATTTTATTTTATGAACTTACAGGCTCCCTTCTGATTCAGCCCCTTTATGCTGGACAAGTCACTTTGCTTCTGCTGTTCCTGGGAAACAGTAATACTGACCTCCACTGCAAAATGCTTTGAGATTTAATGATAGGAACAAAATAGAGAAGACAGGAATTATCACAATAAGATGATAATCATTTAATTGTTCACACATCAGTATAACTTCAATCAGAAGTTAGTGCAATAACCTTAGAACAGTATGAAAATTCAGCTTTTGAAGACTGCTCTGCTGTGCATTTACTAAACAATATACAGTGGCTCCCAACATTCATTTCTCAAGAAGAAATTATTACTTGCCACCTAGAGATATAGCAATTATCAGCAATGTCACTGATAAGTAATAACTTACAWTGGATAATTGAAGTCCTTCTTCTGTGAAAATTGAGCATTTGTTTTAATATATTTGGTTGTTTTCAGAATGCTCAGATTTTCCTTGCCTCCAAGTGGAATAGCTATTAACCACTTCTRTTAAAATATCAAGTGGCTGAATAAGCTCCATGCAAAATTTAACACAATCAAATTTCAGTGAAAGGTAGAGCTATAAGAGCATTCCTCTGAGCGGCATTCCCTCATGGGGGTAGATGGAGAAATGACCTTCATTTCAGCTTCAGCTTTATCACCTCAAAGTTCCCAGTCTCACAAGATTTTTCTAGTCTTGCTATGAAAGTCTTGCTAAACATAATCCTTAGAAAATCCTTCTGGTTTTGGCATCGTCTCATCAACAGCTTACATTAATTGAGATAGAAAGATTAAAAATTATGTGTGCTAAATAACAGGAGTCAGCATCAGATCCTGCATTTTTTCCTAATGTCAGAGCAGTTGCAATAGGACACTCATACCATGATACGCTTATAATTAAGCGGTCACGGTTATAACACGCATGTAACATATAGCTATGTGTTTATCTTGACAGTGTTACAGAAGAAAACAAATTGATATAGCTATCTGGGGAACAAATAGAATGGTTTTTTCTTATACTTAACCAATGTCTTCTATACTAGTAGGAGTCTGGGAAAATTAGGAAAAGATACGTACCAAATGAAATTATGTGACTGCTTTTCTCCTAGGGCCTTCTCCTAGGGCCCTCAACATAACAAAGGCATGGATACCAGGGGGTAAACAGTCAGCCAGCATTTGACATGAAAAATACAATAAATGCATCAGCTTCAAGAAGGATGAAAGTAATTATAGCTTGAGTACTAGCCCAAATTTCGGGTATCTTGCCGAGTTAACTGTCAAGTTTCCTCTGTCATATGTTATAGACTCACCAGATGAAACAAATTGTTAAATAAGGGTTGAAAAAACCCTTCTAATGTTCAATGATGATAGCTTTTTCATCTTTACATAACATATAACTCAAGTATCAGAATGAACAGTGGAATATAGGAAGCTACAGCAGAAGTGATAGATGCAGCCATTAGATTAGAAATGGGGAAAGTTGTCTTCTGCAGATTGAATACCTGAGAATTCATGGAAACAGGCAAAGTAAAATAAGTATTTATAATAGAAAAAAGATAGAATGAGGCAATAGGGAACATTAATTAATTTTGAAAAAATTTATGTTGTTCTTTTCCATTTGACACATTCACTGGCTTTTTAGGTTATTATTCCTATCACTGGATAGTATTAGTAAAAAGCTGAATACTTTGGTTTGATCTGAATATRTTGTCATTAAGATCTAGCAGCCTAATGAAATAAGAATAAATAATATTTTAAATGTTAAACCATATCTCATATGTAATATTGCTATATTACCATATGTTTTCTAAGCTGTCTGTGTATCTGCATAGAGTACTATGCTTGCATGGAATCAGATAAACTCATTTAGTAATGAAAATTACTATTTATTCGGTAGCTCCGTAAGCTGGGCCCGATGGGAGACAGTCAGACGTTTTCCTCTAGGGAACATATATTTCAGAAGGAAAATAGAAATACATTTGAGGGCACATTCTAATCCAGTGTACAAGACTAGAGATGCAGCTGTACAATTCAGAAATCCCACATTTTAAGCAAGCATATATTAAAAATTTGTTTAGAAAATTTATATTATTTGRTGAACTTTTAGCATCCCTGACTCTGACATGAAGTTCCATACAGTGAGAATAGAAATCCTTTTTCCACTGGTTTATCACTTCTTTAAGACAGATAAACATAAACTCTTGCAAAAATTCTCTGCATTAACAAATCAGATTATCAGTTGTGCACACAGGCTTTGACCCTTCAATTACTTAAGGACTGTTAACTTGCATTTCTTTAAATTCACAAACAGCACTGCTATTGTCACACATAGTAACATAAATAAATATATCAATAAAATATTTCCATTCCAAAAATACATATCATTGCCAATATCACAACTTATAAATTTGGGGAGTGACTCCAGGGAAGCTGAACACAATTCACTGGCCCACAAAAACATTTTAGCAATCAGAAAGTGTGGCATTCATGGGGCAGAGACAGTGCAATGACAGACTTCTGAAGAGAATGGCAGTGCTCATTACTGGTGATTACAAACTCAAAGTAAGTGATAGATGAATTCATCAGTGGATTCTGATGGGCAGATTGTTTAGGTGCCGCARAGAGGAATTTCTGGAACACTAAACTACTTTTAGTATGACTCTTAAGATTATGCTGAAAATCACCTACACACTTAACATTTGTATCTTTAGGAAGGACACACACCTATAAGTGACCTAAACCAGTCTTTCACAACAACAATTGTGGGCAATTATTGTTAAAATAATCAGTGGTTTAGCATCATTTTTCCTTTCTTTCTTCTTCAWGTCCAGATTAACTTGGGGAAAATAAAATCTCCAATACTATGTTTAAAACTTGCAAGCAAACAGTTACCCTTGTAATATTTTCTTTCTTGACAAATTTTCTGTAAAATATTAATATATTTTTGCAATTTACTACAAATAACTAAATTACAGGGGGACAAAAAAGAGTAAGCCAATGTTTTGTGCCAAGACAGCACTTTCAAGTCTCTTAAAAGCCAAATGAGTTTAAGTAAATTCTTTTCATCTCTGAACTGGAACCTTTTCCTACTGTTTTTGAATCAAATGCATTAATGCACCAAGACCCACAGAAGATACTGTGTGTTTGTGTCTRGAAACTTCTGTTACATCCAGTTTAATGGATCTTTGAGGGTAGGATGCCAATTACAACTACACTTTCTGTGGAGCAAGGGGTGTAATTTACAAAAAGTTCCCTTCCTGATGTGGAAGAGAGAATTTCACTTTTGCCTCTGGTGTGCTTGTAAATTAAGACGGGTGAATCTTCTTAACATTGCTAACCTTATCAGTAGATTTAAGATCCAAACAATGCTCCGCATCCCTTCTCATTTCAGCTGCAAGGGTGTGAATTGAAAATAAAGCACATTAGAAATTTGGGTCTCCAGATCAAAAAAGTTCTGCATACGTGTTATTAAACCCAAAGATTTCCTTTAACAGAAAAAAAGAAACAAAACAAAACACCCACATTCTATGTTGGATGTTATGATCAATCCCTGATCTTTACAGTATCAGGCATGGGAAAATCTGGTTAGAGTACCAAGTGCTTCCCAAATGAGGATAAGCACAACTCAGTCAGCATTTCCAGTCTGACAGTCCAAAGCCATAGCCTCAAACTGTGACCWTGGACCAGGGTCCTTGTTCAGCTGATAAAACTCTGCAGTGCACTTGGTTTAGATCTAATCAATGTCTAGGCAGCCTGAGCCCACACKCACATTTTCATACTCTTCATCAAAKTATCAGGTAGTCTTTTAGTAGTKATTCCTTGGCTTTCTGGATTTCTCATTATGGCTTCTTTTAGACAAGTAGACTAGAAAACAAGGGAGCACAAATTTAGCCATGCTAAGCCAGGCTTAATCAAGGAATATGCTGCATCCTTGCCTTTTAAAAGCATTGCAGAATTGGGGTGATAATCTGTTCTCCTGTTGAACAAAGCAGCCTTTTCTTTCTGCCATGCAGGCAAGTTGAATATTTACAGCATCCCAAGCTACCGCCAAGGAGRCAGTCCACTGTTATGAGGTGCTGGACCAGCAATTCTGAAGCAGCAAAAGATGATGGTCCTTRACTGCTGTATCATCTTTCCCAGTCACAAGCCCTCCAGAATTTGTCACAAGCCTTCTATGGAATGCATCATAGCAGGTTTGCCTGGGCAAGCTTAGACACATGTTGAGCACTTACCACAAAATAAGAAGTGCACGCCRTGTGTCACAGCCACCTTCCACCATTCCTCCTTCAGTTTAGAAACAAAACTGAGCTGCTGATCATTAGCAGTCCCTGAAGTTACCATGTTATTTTTCTTCATTTTTTTATCACTGGTATCCTAGCCTGATTCCAGACAGGTTATTACTGTATTCTACCTTCTCATACTCCTTGTTATCCTTAAACTGGATTGAATATTCTCTCTCACATCCCATTCTAAACCAATAAATATTTCTAAACAAGTTTCCATTTTCCTACTTGTAACTAACCGAAGTAATTGCTGCCATTATTTGACCTACTTTCAGTTTTTATACTAAAAGTCCTGCAGTTAGTGCTACTGTTCTTTCCTGATATTCATTCTATCCACCAACATCTATAAAAGGACAAATCAATATATCCCATATCCACACTTACTATAAGTAAAGAAATAGCTTTCTAAAACTTCTGCCCCAAATGAAAGTGTATTAAATGAAGTTGCAAAGCAAARGCATGTGATACCAATTGGATAACACAATCTTAATCTTACTTATAACAATCACRACATTGATGATTTACAATAAGGGACACAGCATGAGGTACTTTCATAAAACTGTAAGGATTATAGCTGAACATAAACAAAGCCAAACACGGAACTGGAAATAGCTTTAAGATCATCCTTTTTCCATAAATATGTATGAACTTATCGAAGAAAGGAAAGGCTCAGTTATTTTATCTCATTGGCTTCTTATCACTTGTCATGAATGATAACTACTCTACACTCTCTCAATATATTACCTCTTCGCTCTCAATCTGTGACTTTTCAATATGACAGGATTCYGCATTCAGTAAAACATACTGAAACTAAGCAGTGGCTGGATATAAATTATTTGTGCACCGTCAACTTGGATGCTAAAATCTGGCCTCCAAAAATTTAACACCTGCCCAAGTTCCCTAGCCTGCTTTCTCATTTGATTTTTTCAGAGAAGGTGGACTATACATAGTTCAGAAAATCAGTGGAGAAAATAATGCATCTCTTCTACAGACAGATCTCCTGAGACTATTGGATTTTTACCAGAAATAAAGGAATATCAGTGATAGAACTAAAATGATGCAATTTGCGTAGSTCTCTATGACCACAGGTTTTTATCACAAATAGAAATAAAGCCAACTTTTTAAATGGCTCCTGGACCCTCCAGGATTTAGTCGAAAAATTCTCACTTTCTTTCTACARCTCTGTCTCCTCAAATCCCCACACTCTGTCCTTCAAAAGCGTCCATTTTTCCAATGATTTGTCTTCTAAGACAGGTATTTACCCTTATATGCCTTTTAACAAGTGGCCCCACTTTACAAGGCAACTTCATTGAGAGRTCAAGGAGGATTCACAGCTCCTTTACAACCTTTGCATTCTGGAGGATTCAGCAAGCTTTAATYCCTTAGTTCATGTGCTGAGAATAAAATATAATCCAGTGTAAACTGACGATCTACAGATACTTTCACCAGATCAGCACCCTCGTGATTTAAAACACTGTATCTGGGACTCCTTCATCAAAAGGGAATTAAAATGATGGAKYATCTTTCAGCTACAACCATATAATCAAAACAAAAATGGTTATCCACTAAATCTATTTGTTGATGTTACTAATGGGAATCATTGATCTAGTAAGTTAATTACAGCTTTGATTTAACCATATTTCTGTTCTATTTGTAATAGRTGTAATAGTAAAATCTCAATAATAAATTATACATAAAAATAACTTTGATTTCATTAGAAAGTTGAGCAGGCAATGTAAAAAAAAAGTRCACTAATGGAAAAGGGAGTGGATCCCCAATCATCTGCACCATATCACGGTTAGACAGCATTGTCTTTGCTTCCGGTCACTCCAACTAGCTCTTTTCAAGACAGTTCTTCTATAGAGGAGACAGATTCTAAGATATTCAGAAAAGGTCCGGTCATTGGCATTTATACTGAGTACTATTGGCTCTTCTTGGCCCTCCTTTACTCTGTAGCACGGACACAGGGTGCACAAAACCTGACACATCCAGAGATTTCAGGAAAGCAATGTACAAAACTCTAGTTTCAAGTGAAAACCAGTCCATTCATGTCATTGCATAGGACTATATCAGATTCTTACAGACTAATACGACAGTTAAAAAGCTGCAAATATATTCAGCCCAACATTACAATAAGTTGTTTTAAACAGGCTTCTGAGTCTTTTYGAGAGGAACATGGTCTGAGAACAGTCTTGCAACATGCAAGATTTAACAGCTATTGAAGGCCAGTTAGATCYGAGATACTTTGACTTAAACTGACAACTGAAACTATGAAGAGTCATAATGTAAATTGTATGGAATGTACAGTGCTCAGTAATATAAATAGTGACCTTTTAAAACTGAGAGAGTGAATTTGGGAATCCATGACACTATCCTTCTCTAAAACTATAAGTTTTACAGGAGGGAAATGGATGTAACAGGATACGCCACCACCTTAACCTAACACCATTCTTAACCAATGGGTTTCTGATTTCAGTAAACAGCAGGTCTCTTCCGGGACTTTACCTTTCATGTGCTACAACGAAAACTTGGTTGAAGATACRAGGCTCTCAAGAACAGATAACATAAGCGATAGGTATCAGATTCCTCTAATCCAAGTTGTGATGTCCAGTACTGGAGCTGAAGACCCATTCAACTCCTGCTAGCCCAAGACTTTTGAGTAGCACTTGACCAAAGTCACTGCTAGACTTATAACTGTTTAAAAAACAGTATTTACCTTAAAATTTACATTATTACTCCTTTTKCTTCTGCATCCATTTCTCTCTCTCTTATGGATGCCTTTCATGACATCATTTATTCTAGTGAGTGAGCTATACCAGTTATGCTTCAGTATATATGGGATCATGCCATTTCTGGTGTCTCAGTATCTACATCAGATACAGGATTATGAGACAAATCCTCCAACTTTACTGGCATAGTAATTGCACTGGCTGTATTAGTTACTAGCATGGGTAACATAGCTGTGAGCTGTGACAGAATCAGTACAGCCACATCAGCTGAATGTCAGCATATATAAATTCTGAAAATTATCGGGGCTAAACAGTACATGCTGTTCTTTTATGTTATGAGTGTCTYCAAGAGATAACAGGAGGACTTTAAAAATGTTGAATTCCATACATTTCTTCATTCTATCTTTTAAGTTAGAGTATCCCAGAAACTTTTGTATCATACTTAGTCCAGACAAGGCTGAATAGTTCAGTACCTATTTCACATAAAATCTTACACAATTGACAATCTAGGCCCTTCTTTCCTCATTTTGAAATAGTCACTGGTGTTCACTGTTATTTCCTAAGTCCATGAATGGACTGTTTATATACATTTCTCCTATTTCTATTCTTTCTATTGCACAGTGCTGAGATGTCACTATTATGACTTTACCCCTCTGTGCAAGAGAAAACAGTCTTAAATATAAATTTTGCTTATGTGGGGGTTTTCCCAACAGTAGTTTTCCTGGCACACTTCTGAACTTGTAATTTAAATACTTACATATACTTTACATATAAAGTGTGGATTGGATGGATAGATTAGACAATATACAGGCAAACCACAAAAGTGGCACATAAACCAAGAAAGAAACACCCTAATCAAGTGGTACTGCAACATACCTGTGATTACTGGGTGCATTTTCCATCTTTGTTTTACTGGAGGTCATGGTATGTAAATGCTAGCAAGTAGGTATTGCACACATTGTAGATTTTTCTGGTTCTATTTCAGCAATTTATGATAAGGGTGCATTGTCTTCTSCAAGGATACCTGAAGAAATTATGCCTTTTGACAAATATTATCTCCAAAGTAAAGGCAGAATTAGTCTGAAAACAGCGTAAAGCAGATTTGTTTTCACAGCACTCCCTAAAAATTCACTTTTTAAAAATAATTTTTAACAGGTGTAATGCACATCAAGGGAGAGAAAAAATAAACAACAAATAAAATGGGTAAATGGAGTGAATAAAATCACATAAATGAACATAAAATAAAACATATTTATAGAAAGAAAAAAAATAGAAGGAATAAAACTAGCTCTTAAAACTCTCATGTGCTAAACCAAGAGCTCCCAAAGAAGAAATATAAAGCCTCTTGAGGTCATACAAATTATGAGTAAAGTCATGAACTTGATGAACATACTATTGCAAATGTGGCTCTTGTAATCAGAAGTCTTAATACCTGGGAAACAACAGCTGCCAAAGAAGTCTGGTTCTCAGGCTGAGRACTTCACTTGAAATCATAAACTCAAATACAGTGATAAATAAAGAATAGTGCATTGCAGATAAAACACAGAGAGTTTACTTGCAAAAGCGGTATAAAATCAGAGTGCCTGGATAATAGACAAAAAAGAAATGTTTGTACTCAAAACTTCAAATATTAACTTGAATATCACTGAGTCACCATTTCATTGGAAAGGCAGCTAACTTCAGTGTAGAGACACACTTTCAAAGACCCAGGGGACTGAATTAAATGGAAACTAGAGCCTGTTCCTGAACATAAATTTAGTGCAAGGTAAATACCATTTTAAAGCACAGCATCTCCTTATAATCCTGTCTAGTGCAGAATTATTTTCTTTCTCTGAATGAGTTAAGTGAATATTACTACATGATTCTCATCTACATAAGACAAATGGATACACATATTTTAAATTTTAATGATTYAAAATTATTTCATGTTTTAAAACAAAGCTATTGGTCTATTTTGGATCAAAATACCTTTCAAACTTTGCCCAGGAAAAGCGCTGAATCATTAGTTATTTCTGATTCTCCTTCCTGACAACAGTTTCCAGTCATCTTATTTCCTATTCATAWGACTAAAACCAAACTAGGTCTGTATTATCTGTGACTTTCACTTATGCTTTGCTAAGCTTTTACCCATATTTATTAAAGCTTTTTTAAGGACCATCAAATGAATTAAGGCTTGATGACAGAYCTCAGAAATAAGGTCAAGAGACTGGAAATAAGGTCACCTGTGAATATATTTAAAAATGCTGCCGTGGATAATGAAGAGCTCTTTAGGTTTACAGGAAGTGTGAAGAGCAGCCTCAAAGCTGTTTTGTGCACAGAGTTATTTAATGAAGAAACCTTCTATCCCTGTCTAGATGAATAAAGAGAGACAGCTTCACTGGCACAAGATTTCTACTCAGATATCTTTTAAAGACACTTTGTGAACCACCACAATTTAGCATGAACTCAGTACTAATTAGTAGTTAAACTCACTTAGACAAGAAAAACTTCCATCTTAAACCCAGGGATTTCGCTTTGGCAATGAAAATTTTGCTTAAGGGTCTCAGATATATTTGTTCCCTGTTCAAATGTCGTATGGACTATAGGGCTCAGCAGAGGAACTAATAGCAGTGGATGATATAGAGATGATTTTCTGGAAAAATGTAATGCAGAGAAAATCTTTGTTGAAGTCCTAGAGAACAACAGCACAAACTAGCTTTCCTAGTCAGTTGTTATATAATTTTGAAATCACTGAATCTAAACGAGAGGCAGGAAATCTGAGGACTGGGCCTGACATCACTTGCTGAGGCAATTTTCCTCATGGACATATCAAAATCGTAAAGTTATACTTCTTGAAACCAAACTATAAGTAGGTTTCATGGGACAGGAGAGGGGAGGGGATAATGGAAAGGACAGTTTGTCTCCCCTAGACGCATGTGTCTATGTGAAGAATCATCTAACATCTTCCTGACAACCCTGTTATGCTCCCTTTTTCATCTGTTACACAACTGTCACACTTGATACTCTGTGTGTTATTTCTTTTCCTTCTCTCRCCTCTTCCTCCCCACTACCTCAATTCCCTCTACTTCAAATTTCAACTTACACGATCAGCAATCCAAGCAGCCAAAGTAAGAACTTCCATGCTGGATCAGAAAAAAAAATAYGTGCTGTCTCTGCCAGTCCCTGATTGCTAATACTAACAGAACAACTTAAGCCCTGAAGCATAATGTTGGACATCTTTTCAAAATAAGGGCTGTAATACACTTTCACAGTGATAGTACTCCTTCTGCCTACCAATATGTCCCTTCCTTTAAAAAAATTGCTAGTATCTTGATGTGTGATACTGAATTTGAGTCTTACATGCATGAGGGTAAAGGGTGGGAAGGGAGAGAATTTAATCATTTTACGCAGAGAATCTTTTGATTTATTTCAGTCTCGGTTTGCTTTTGTGATGTTCTGTTTGCCCTATCAGCACAATATGCCAGATTTAATGAAGTCCATTTGTGCTTCACTGTCATTTTTATTTAAAGACTATTAAAGCACTGATATTTAGAAATTYCAGTTTAGTTAAAGGTGAAGCTTTGGGTTTCTTAAGTATCCTCAGATGCTTAAGCAGAAATGTTAAGCTATCAAAGGGTGGCTGAATCTCAGTTTTTGGACTACTGGTCTTAATGTGAACTTTTGACATCTGACATTYCACTCGACTCCCTAAAAAACGTGCTTCCACAAGTGACATTGCTGTGGAGAACATGACACCAGCTAATTAGCACTAACAGATGAAGTGTTGATTTCTCACCACAAGTGAAACCTGCTATAAGAAGAAAAAGAAAATAATTGGTAAATGTAAACAAATGTTGGGGATTAGCATATGTAATCTTTGCTTTCATGATACACACAAAAAATATGGATGGAGGTTTGCATAAACAGCCTCTATGAAAATAGCTGCACCTGTACTGTGGGAGAGGGAGGAAACAGGAGGTAGCAGATGGAGGAGCCACATGGACTCTTCACCTTCTTTGCTTTCAGCTAAGTGTTTTCTGTCACCCATAGCCCAAGTCAGAAGGCATGGCAGGTACAGGCTATATGGATGAACATACGAATTTCTAATAACAAGAACCCTGTCAATCTCTGTAATGGAAGGGATTTGACTGTRTTTTCAGTGCAATGGTTGGAATAGCAGCCACAAAGGAAGTTACAAAATTACCAGATAAGCCCTGCTGATGGATGCCATATTGGAGCCTGCTGAGATGCTAACCATGACATCCTCACTGGGTTGCCTTCTAGAGTCAAGAAATTTTAAAAGCCTTGGATTGTTGTAGCCCAATCCTTATGCTAGGCATCTATATTTTGGGGAACAAAGGACTGGAGAAACAAATCCCATTCTTAGTCTAAATTAGCCATCTACACTCCTCTGTATTCAATGAAGAGATATGGACACTGAAAAAAGTCATTCATCTCATCTATCTCAAGATGGAATGAATAGCTCTCTGGAGATAGCTATTTCTCTCCACTGACTACAGAGTGAGCCTGGATGGCTACCTTAGATTARAGCTGTATCTTTTTTGATGGCTGAAATAAACATGAATCTAGACAAAAATTACTAGAACTTCTAGAAGCCCATTTATTTTTCTTTCATCTCATGTTACCTGCAATCACTGGGAACCATACAGATGAGAACATTTGCTCTGCTCATTAATTTTAATTCAATAATATTCCTTTCATAGCATAATATAAATTTCTTCAAAAATGCCATATGCTGTTCAACCCTAATAAATTCCTACTAACCCTTCAACTCTGCTTAATTTTTGAAATTGATTATTTTAACCCTACAAAATAAATTATGCAGTATTTTAGTTTATTTAATAGTCTGAACAGTGGTCTATGAGATGTAAAATCTCTGTTCGTTAATTCTCTGTCACTTTTCCATTTCATCTTTTTAGTCTTAATGACTATTTAAAAGACAAATCTATAGGCACTATCATATTCTAGAGCTAGCATTAAGTAATTAGTAAAAAAATGTTATTTTAATTCAGCAGAAAGATTTTAGCAGATTTAGATTTGCTTTTTTGTGCTGGAATAACTTTTRGGTTTAGTTTAGTACATATCCTCCCTGAGCCCATGCTTCTTTCTTTGACAGAAGAAGATGTAAAAATCTCTTCTCTAACTTGCAGAAGGTAATTTGCATTCAAAGGCACATGTATAGGAATCACTCCACATTCTGCTTAATTATCTGTTTTTCRCTCTCTAGAGTAAATGCAAAGGAGAGGTGAAGAATGAGTTGGACTTTGGTTGTGCCTTTAGCAGAGGACTCTGCACAAGTGAACTGATGACAACCAAAAGCTGGCAGACCCTGGAGTCCCTGAAGCTGGACAGAATTTAGATCAACAGTATTTCAGGAGAACATTTTGTAGAAGACAACACAGAAGAAGTAATAATAAGGTAAGGGAACTCAGGAATATTCTGCAGACCTGCTTATTTATGACAGTCTTTATGACAGTATATAAATCCCAAATTCTTAATGAATTTTTGTACATTGTATCTGTTTCCAGGAAAAAAAAGAAAAAGAGAAAAAAAGAAGAAAAATTAATCCTCCATTCATCAAATCCAGAATTATCAGCTGCATCCTTCTGCTTAGGGGACACACAGTGGCACCTAGGTGATGACACAGTGGTAATAAAAAACCAGGAAAATGGAAAGAACTTCCTGTCCAGAGAAGGGCAACAAAGCTGGTGAAGGAGCTGGAACTCCTCTTATGAGAAGTGGCTGAAGGAGCTGAGGGCGTTTAGCCTGGAGAAAAAGAGTCTCGGGGGTACCTTGTCATTCTCTACAACTCCCTGAAAGGAAGTGGTAGCCAGGTGGAGGTTGGTCTCTTCTCCCAAGTAACAAGTGACAGAAACAGAGAAAATGGCCTCAGGTTGCAGCGAGGGAAGCCTAGATTGGATCGTAGGAAAAATTTCTACACCAAAAGGGTGTTCAAGTASCAGAACAGGCTTCCCATGGAAGTGATAGAGTCACCATTCCTGGAAGTGTTTGAAAAGCATGTAGTTGTGTCACCTGGGGACATGGTTTAGTGGTGAACACCGTGGCTTTGAGTTAAAGGTTGTACTCTATGATGTTAGAGGTCTTTCCTAACATTAACAATTCTACGAGTCTATGAAGAGTTTGCCACATGTCTTGAAAATAATCTGTTAAAACTCCTTTTTGAGCACAAAGAAAGGTGCTTATTTCTCAGCCAACAAGCCACACTCGTGGTTCTCCCAAGCACAATGAGTGGCAACTACAGGGCACAGAGGGAGGCAGGGCATGAACTGGTTTGCCTAATGATGCTCCACTATCTTCCCACCTCATGCTACTTTAGTCAGAACTATATTTAGCCAGGACTAGATTTAGTCAGGATTACTTTCGTGTCACATGGATGCTGGCTGACCTGCACTCTCGAGGGCTGAGGTGGAACTCTCTCCCTGAAGGTGGAGGGACATTGGGCACTGCTCCTGAGGGCCTCCAAACGGGGTGGCCACTGCAGGGCAGGGTGTCCAGCTGCTGTTTGTGGTCAGCACACACAGTGAGTGCAGGACTGAACTGGACCTGGCTCAGAGCAACCCACTCAGTCTGGGTCTAGCTGAGAAGGGGGTGGGTTAAGATGGCCTCTGGGGGTCCTTTTTCACCCAAATTATGATTCAGTAGCATTATTGTCACTGAGTACTGATAAACAGTCTGAGGCACTGCTCAGCAATAAAGCAGAAAAGGTGGAGCTACAGTGTTAGTGTGATCTTTGGACACTAGTTCAGGCAAAGCTCATGGCATGAGCTGATGCAGTGGGACAGCGTGTAATAATACATACTTGATAAATGTTAATAATCAGATGCAAGTCTAAGGGAGACTAATTCACATGTTAAGCTGCTTGGAATAGTCTCGTTAAGTTTATACCTGAATGCAGACTACAACGAAGAGCTGAGTAGGCTTGGAATCGCTGCCTTSTCTTGATGCTCATTGTGCTTGTCAATACTCAATGACACCTCTACATGGGCAGGGAATTGGGCAAGAAAAAATACATAAGAGGCAGTGTGAATGGAAAAGGCAAAGGACTTACAAAATARGAAAGTATTTGATACTTGAAAGCAAAATTCAATGCTTTATAATTAGTTTTATAATATATTCAAGCATAAATCTATTAATAATTTGATTATCAGTGGAACTTCTGCAAATATGGATCATTGCTTCACTAGTTAAGATCTGAAAGAGTTTTAAGATTGAGTTTCAGTGATTCAGTTTTTTCTTTTTGCTGTTGAGAATTTGCCAAAGATGTTAGAAAGAACTGGTGTTTGGAGTAAGGCTCCTGCTGCTCACTGTCTGCAGGGATCTGCCAGAACCTCTCAGATGGGGTACCATGTTCCCACCAGGCAGCTCCCACATTTGGGAAGTTACCTAGTCTGTGTACAGAAAGGTGTAAGACTTTTCACACCAGGCTTAATTTTTCTAACTGAACCCTACAAACTATGTCAGACTCTACCCAGGCACTTTCACATATATGAGGTGCATGAGAGGGCAGGGAAGGTTTCTGACTTCCTGTGGGCCACTTCAGCAGTTAAAACATGTCAATACTGGTGGTTTGGGTGGTTAACATCTCCCCGTAATTCTGGCGAATGTTGCACTAACAGCCTCGCTATCTCAGGCCCACTGGTTTCTTTTCCTTTTTTTTTTCCTGATAGAAAGAGAGCAATTGTTCATAAGTTTTACACTATTGTGGCTGGTTCTGCAGTAGTGTGTATCTAGAAATCATCCTATCCAGGGCTCAGCTGACATCAGTGATGAAGCAGGTGCACTACATGAGCAAATATTCTTTGGCAAGACAAAGGAACATTTCAGCTAAAATTGTGATTCTGCAACAAAACCAGCAATCTTAACTCCAGTTTCACTGGGAGGAAAATTGACAAGGTTAAAGCAGTGATGATTTTCAGTCTTCTTAAAGAGTATTGCAGATGAGAAAAACATCTCACTTCAGTCTGTACTSTGGTTTTACCTAACCTGTAGAATGCCTGCCTCCCTCCTAATGGATTTTAGGACTGAAGAGGCCTTAGCACTCTGATCTGTATACATTGCTCTACTATACCATAGTTCTGTGAGTTCTGCCCAATACCTGACTTCACCTTTTAGTTTTGTAACTTCTCAACAGAAGAAAAAGGTTAATTCTGTAATTCTAAATCTTTTATGGATAGCTCCTAAAAGAGAATGAATTTTTCACAAAGAAAATTTGGCAATGATAACTACATAACTTAGTGAATGCATATTTGTTTAACCCTGACTTCAGAATGGAAGAGTTTTTGCTGTTCCTTCAGTCCTGCTTGTCAACAATTGGCACAAATTTCGCTGATTTCCATTAGCACTAATTAGAATTCATTTGCTTCGTAGTACATGACAATTTTATCACCTCTTTAAACTTTCCAGAGTTTTGCAGAGTTATCAGAATGGAAAATTTAGAACTATGTGACCTCAAAAGTTCAACAATTATTTGATGCCAGCAAATGTCTATTCCAAATGGCATGTTTCCCTTTGAAATTAAAAATGAAGTAGCACTTCCAACAATACTTTTTTTAGTTATATTTCCCATTCCATTCTTTCATACAAGTCTAAAGAAAACCTATTATAACACAGAAGTAAATCAGATGAATTTTAGATGCGCCTGTACTTTCATAATTATGTGATTAAGTTTGAAAATTCTGCATGGTTCCCATCACTGTATAAACTCAGCTTTGTGTCCCTAGAAATGGATTAAATTAGATCAAATCAATAGTCTGGCTTTCCTTTTGATATATTGCAGAGACAAAACACAAAACAATGAGCTTACGGTGATTCCATTAAGAAGGTAGTTCCATTCTGATGGGTCTGCAATAGCAATTGACTCAGAATTGAGTCTTTCGATGCTCAAATCCCCTACCAGCAGAAATGAAGAGTAGAGTGCTCCTGGATAACTAAAAGGCAATTTTAAATATTTTAAAAATGGAAGATATGAATGAACAAATGATTATTCAGCTGGGACAACATCCAAATACCCAGGTGCTCTGGACATGCATTAAAAACATGAGTCTTCACCGTCCATTACTTGCTTCAACTAATTTACCTATAAGTTTTAATTAATTTCCAGAGATGTTGCAAATGCTATTACTTTCTCCCTGTAGAAATATCCATCTATCCTGATTGTTTTGAAATCTATGAGTAAGTAGAAATGCCTTTAATCCTGTATGCATAGCTGAATTTCAGATACTCTTTTCTGAAGAATGACTCAACACAATGAAATCCTACTAATAACTAAAATTATCATACAATTAAAAATAGGAAGAATTTTATATATATTTTTTAAAGTTATGRCATGCTGTCTAAGGGCATACTTGTCCCAGGATCTATGCACATAGCTGCCCCAGAAGCTTCTTGGACAATATTAACTAGTGCAAAGCACTGCAGATAATTGAGGGTCCACTTTGTAAATAATGAATGTCATGTTACAATTATTTGTAGCTCCATGATATATCAGCAGTGCTATAGGGTGAGTAATGGAGGAAGAAAGAGTATGAAATGAGAGATTYAGAGGTCCTACATACTAACTAAACCCAGAATATCAAAGGTATCAGGTGGCAGAGCTCAAACTTTTTATTGCCCTTTTCTTGGCAGAAAACTGCCCTCAGAACCRAACTGTTCATGTGATAGCACCAGATATTTTAATTCAGTTTTTCTTATGAAAATGTAGTTCTCAGTTTTCCAGTTTGTTCTATTGCAATCTCTTCAAAAGAAAATTTTATTACGACTTCCTTTGGACATTCTAAAACAATTGTAATGCAGATATAGAACATCTATATGACTAGAATGTAGTCAAAGATTTACTAYGAAACTCCAGGCTACATTGCTTTAGCCTTAAGCAAACTATAAGAACAGTTATGTATGTGTTTCAGTTCATATATGCCCATAATTTCAGAGACCTCCACAAAAATACTGCAAGGAGGAAAAAGTGTTCCTTTCTCCCTCACCTCCCACCTCTGGTTGCCTTAACAAACAGGTTGATATTAATGCAGGTCTAGTATTGATACACAGATCTTACTAAATATGTTTCCTACTTAACCATTTTGCAGATTTGCCACAAGCTGTGTTGGGAACATGCTGTCACTTATCTGAAGTTCTGTAATTTTGTTTTGAAAATGAGCATGCACTGCTTTATTGTTATATTCAAATATGAACCACTCTCTGATCAAGCATTAATAGGACAGAATAATTTAGGAACTACGTGGCCAAACATGRCACTGATCATTGGATTTCTACAGACCTTGTCCAAAAAACTGTCAGGATATTCTTGGAAATATTCCTTCCTGATGAACCTCCAAAGTATTTTAGAAGGGCAATACTAGTTAGTGTGTTACATATGAACCTTTCAGTCCTTTGAAATGTTTACCAGCCATGAATTTGAGGCACGGATTTTTCAGGGAGAGAGTTAAATCTCTGCCCCCAAAAAATCAATATCAAATGCCATATGATAACCTGACCTTAGGTTGAACTATGCATCCTCTTATCCCTCTAACATAGGTCTAGCCTATACCTACACCTGGATCCAGAAAACTTTATTTTTATCAGTCATTAAAACTGGTATTTCCAGTATTTTTAATAGCTGTTTACTGTGCCAGTGTTTGTTTTCCACTAACACCTGCTCTCTAATGAAAGTAATTTAAGCTTTAAGCTTTTTGCCAGTCTGTTTTTTAGCACATGAAAGCACTTTCAATTGTCAGTTTTCTTAAGATAGATTTTAAAATAGAAAATAGCCAATACCAATACAATATTTCGTTGTACATAGTAAGTTTACATCTAAGTAAACTTCCTTGCTTCTTCTACAAGTCCAGTGCATCAGCTTTGGCAAATATCACTGAAAATGAGGCAGCAGGATCAAAGAGTCTTGCACAGGYGGAGTCAGAAATGTGCACTCTAAGGACCCAGTCTTCCAACAGTAAAGTCAGTGATTAAGTAGCAAATATAGTTTCTGAAAAACTGAAATCAGCTTCCACTACTATAAGGTATGTTTTCTGCAAAAAAGTGATGGTRGGAAGGAATGTCCTCATGAGAACATTGTGTCACTAGGGTGTAAGAAGCATAAAAGTACTTTTTTTCCCAGATATGAAAGCCAAAATGGAAAAACAACCTTTAGGAATTTCATGATCTTCTAATTATTCAGATCAAGGGTTTTCCTTCTGGATTTACAATTTCCAGATGTTTCAGGATTATAATGCCAGCCTAAATCCTGATTTGACATCAAAAGGAGAAAAAAGGATGAATAACAAGTTTCAAAGGGAAGCAAAGGACAAAACATGTTTGTTGGAGAGTTCTGCATACATTTTTAAAAGCAATTATTGCTTTTAAATGTCACAGAGATCTCCCTGCAAAAGTGACTTCTCCCAAAGCATTGATACCTCACGCTCCCAGACTGGACCCTAAGTAAAATCACTCAGCTCTTTTATTTCTTCATTCACCCAGCTATAAAGCTCAGGAGGATAGGAGGTTTTCCAGTCTCACATCCTTTCAGTTACAGGCTGTGCAATTGTTTAGGTTTTTTTATTCACAATTAATACAAGTTTACATGGTTTTGATCCTTTGCAAAGTTATATCTGGGCAAGTAGAAAAGTCACTTCATTTTCTTTGGCCCAGCATGTGCACTCTGAGGCAAGGACACCTGGAAAAGGGGGAAAGTTTCTACTTCCTTGAGGGCAGCTGAGRGGAAGCCAGTGGGAAGAAAGAGATACTCAGCACTCTGGTGGTATCAGATTCCAGAATGATTTCTTGAAAGACCAACACCCTACACAAATCATCAATGTTTAACCAAGCTGAACATATACTAACTTTTAAAATATATGTATATTGCATAAATATAAAAATTTGCATAAATAAATTTGGGATCACTTAATTCAGTATTATCCTTTTTTACTTGGATAACTAGTTTGGATTTTRACAAAAATAATGGAATTTGGGGTCTTTGGTACAAACCTGTTTTTTACTAAGCCTTTCAGGGATAAAGCAATAATGATGTCTCACAGCTACAARGCACTTAGTCATTACTGTGCCACAAATTCTCTTAAGGCTTGTGTTTTTGTAGTCACAAGAAGTTCTGGCATCTTCGTTTTTTCCTTCCGTGCTCTGGCTTGACTTTGGCTCTCTCCAAATACCTCCCAAATAAAGATAGAAAACATTCCACCTAAATAGCTTCAACCTTGAAGTGATTATACATGTGCCTTTTTTTCTATTTGGAAAATTTTATCTCATAAGTTCTGCGGTCATAAATTCAGGGCAGGGCTATATCCACACTTAGCCGAGCTTTTTTAAGTTTTATTAGCTTTGTACTAGCAMGTATTGAATTTATTTCCTGTTTTTTAAAGCGGGCTAGTCTTTCTCTCACTTTGAGCTTTCCATAAAGATACTAGATTTTTAAACACCTTTTTTACTTCAGCATRCCAGATGATCTTTAAGGTCCCTTCCAATCCAAACCATTCTATGATTCTAGGATTCTACAATAAATATAGAGTAATAACGATAAAACTTGCATATTTCAAAATTGCCTAATATTATAGCAAATAAGATATATATAAATTTTTTTAAAATGTATTTATCAGAGCTATTTTTTGGAATTGAAACGTATTTATTGCAGTGCCAAAAAAACCCTCATGTTTCATTCCTCTGCTTCCAGCATGTCTCTGGGTAACCTTAAAGAGTAAAAAAGTGGTAAAGATTGTTGGCCTCCCTCCTATGAAGTGCAATATACGGCTTTGCTTCTTCTGCCTCAGAGGATGAATTTGGGTCTCCAACCGCCGTGTGTACCCGGCTCCTAAGTATTTCATAGGACTTCTCTGATGTTTTTTCCGCTCAGAAACAGGTAACTGATTCTTGTGAAACAGGATTTTTTCTCCCAATTTAAAAGAAGACAGCTTCTCCCTCCAGCTGCTTTCTTCTTTGAAAGTGTTACACTAATTCTTTTCATTGATTTATATAACCTTCTAACTTGAACATTCGACTAAATTTAGTCAAATGTATGTACTCATACACACCTGTTCCTGTGACAATTTCATTTAGTTTAAACAACTCTTGTCTCCCTGTTGCTTTCACTCCTAGTGTGGAGAATCTCTTCCCAGACTTGGTTATACAGGCTGTTCCTGTTTATTTTCATCAAATATGTGTTCTGTTCCCCTTCGCCTCACATTCTGCATTCCAATTTCTCATTTACGGATAAGATTCTAGGAAACATTCTTGCTTCCCACTAACCTGCAACAAGATTTATTTAAGGATTGTATTGGGAAACAATTTAATGAGAAAGAAGAAGTTGAGCACCGTAATTCCTCTTTTGAATTTCTGAGGAAAACCAGACTTGATCACTCAAAAAGCAAGTAGATCATAATGGCAACACAAACACACCCCCATCCACCTTGGGTTAAATTTTGGCAAAGAACTGTCAATGATGGAGAAAAATTATGAAAAGTTAAATCTTGTGGACATTCTGATAAAAAAATCACAAATCACAGTGAAACTGAGGATTCTGTAGAATGATAAAGTAATTATCCTCTGTTTTCCATAGAAAGGTGAGAATTTTTTTAAAATCTTCTAGCCATAGCCATGTAATCTGTTGTAAAGAAACTTTCCAGATTTTTATTCCAAATGATGAAGACAAATAGACATCTCCTAACAGACTTTTTTATGCCCAGTTTCACATCTGTCTTCCTGTTTTGCAAGCAACAAGTTATCTGCTTCTCATTCGTAGTTAAAGAGGTACTTAACTCGTCTTCTGAATGAGCAGCTATCAGAAAACATAAATTGTTATCATATAGCCCACAGTTTGGAGGATAACATAATATGCCTAAAACTTTTCAGTCATGGTGCAGCATTGCCCTCAAAGTCAATGAAATTTCATGCAAACACAAAAATGTGTCTGTGGTGAGAGTGATCTGAGACCAGGACCACAAACTGCAGGACTCTGAAACTATTATAGAATAATGTTCAAAAGAAGTTAATTTTCCCTATGATGCTTACATAGACTGACCATGAAGTAAATCTTGCTCAGCCTGAGTCCCACTCATGTACAACTAATGAGAATTAAAGCTGAACATGTTTGTTTCCACACAGTCTTTCTAGATACTTCTATCTCTGCTGATTGCAGGATATAGGTTGCTTCTAGCCTTACTATTCATTTCATATAAACTTGAGTAATTTGGCAGCTTTTGGGGTGAAGGCCTATCATGGTATTTAAAATATTAGCTGTTTCAATCTGCAGCTCTTTGAATTTGTGTTGTATCAAATTTTCAATTAGTTGTCCCCCTTAAGTCAGATTGACAACATGAAATTATTCCAGTACAGAAGCCTCAGCCACAGGAACACAAGGCTATGTGGTTGGCTCAAAAGATCCTCATTATTTTCTGACAACTCCTTAGGAACACTTGTTTTGAAAACACTGTGAAATAGGTTGCATTTAAATAAYGTAGCGGTGCCTGTAACTGCAGCCTGATTCAAAACAAAAGCAACAAAATGTCAAGGCTGGATAATTTTAGGAGGGCTAAAACTGAATAGTTTTAAACTTATCTTTTCAGGTTTTCAGTTTCCAGCTCTGCCTAGATCCATCCTTCATCCTCTTTTTCCCTCTCCAAACCTGCATTCCTCCATATCCTTGCCCTGCTATTTAAAAAACACGAAGAGAACACCCACTCTAGCCTCAGCTCCTCAGCTCCAGCTCCACGCTCGGGCCCCTACTCTGCCCCTTGTTTTCTTGATGACTACAAAGCCCCAAAGGGGAGGGTGCAGCAAGGGTCAGTACCTGTGTAGGTAACCTCACTGGTCTTCAAATTTGGACATTCAAAGCAACATTGCTAAATGAGGCCATTCAAGAGCTGAAGCATTTAGAAGTATTTTGGATGGGGGGGAAAAAAGGGYTCTCATTTTTTATTCGAGGAGTGTTTGTATATTTTTTAAAAGTATAGGCTTTATATATTCAAGCTTTTCCTCTGAGGGTTAGAAACATAATTCCCATTTAAAGGAAAGCTGAATCTCACATAACCTTGTGACTTTGGGGCTATGGCCTGTTAGAGACAAAAATAATGTATTACAAGGCTCAGCCATGAGAATTGGCAGAAGTGAGAGCAATGCTAGCACTTCATTCATCATAACAGAATGTTTGGAATCAAATATATAAAATCAGAATAAAATGTGACAAATATTTCTCTCAGTCTCAATTGTATAAAAGTTTGTTTATATGCATTGTGTACAAGCCAAATCTAAGTTGGCATAGTCCCTGTAAACCACAACGAGGAAGAAAGCTCTAGACAAATATGAATAATACTTTTTTAAGAACAAAAGCTTATCTGAATCTCAATAAAAGTATTTCTGTTGAAGACAAGATAAACATTATTTCTTATTTTATTTTCCTTATATAGTGTATCCCTAGTGATTATTTTTTAGAAAGTTGTAGAAATGGATTTTTAAAGAGAGAAGAATTAGTGTGTAAAAATGAATAAGAAATGTGAGGCTTTGCTATGCTTCTTTTCTTAATAGAAAATGTAGTTGCACCATAAATTAATAATCACAGGCAATAAMTTCTAAGAAATTGAGAATCACAGTCTAGATGTTGTTTTGCTTACAGTACTTAACACGGTGATGCCTTATTGTGGCACACAGCTAAGGAGTTTACTTTTTGGTGACTTCAGAGTGCTTTGAGCTAGGTTCTAGTTGAAAATCCCAATAAAATAGATTACATTATGTGAAACAGATGTACCTGTTATTTTAAAAATTCCAGCCAGCCCCTTATAAAAATGATTATTTAAGTGCCCAGAAGTAATAACCCGTTTGGAAAAATATCCTGAAAAAAATTGGTGTTATCCAAACCAGTCTCTCGCATAAACACAGCAGTAGTGGAGCATTTGCTGGAAGGTAACTTGTGATCAGCCCTCCTCCAGTAACACTCTTCATTGCTGTCAGTCAGTTCTCCTTCTGCAGACTACTGTTTCAGAGAAATCTTCATACAGCCACCTCTCTGAAACCACCTACTCTTTTCTATCACTATTTCATTACAGGCACTTTTARGATACATTCTAGGTGCTATTTGAAGTAACCATCTGCATTTAATCTATATATGTTCTGGTAATGTTCTCCTGACACACAAATTCATAAACACACTGCCCAAGTAGTTTACACAATCATTCAATTCAAAGCGTTGAAGTCCCGGAAAACATTTTCGATAAATTTGTCTCTTGAGTCACCTTGTGAGGTTCAGAAATTGCTGGTTATTTGTGAAGGATGGCCTTTTGGTGGAGGATACTGCTGAATTACACCCAACCAGCAGGATGGACCGTGTATTCAATAAGCATGTGCCAAGATGAAAACTGCTTTAGTAACTGCTCTGAAGTGCCTTGAAGGACTAAATTTATAAAAGAAATATGAATAACAAAATAAAAATGTAAACCCACACATGTGACCTTAGCATAAAAAGACACTGACACGCTCCCTGTTCTGGTTTACTCTGAACAACTAGTTCTCATTTGGTTTGCTAAACACTTTTGATCTCGTTTAATATGAGGGTAGGTGTTTTTAGCTTTAGCTCCCATGTTAGAAAGGTGACCTTTCCTGTAGTATACAGGGTGGAATCATATACTGGAGATTAAAATAATTTACAGATTCATTTTAACATATTAAATATATAACACAAATATTAGTAAAGCAAATGCAAAGAAATAATTAATATACAAAGTTCACCCATAGATTTGCTTGCAAAATAATGAATACTTTGCATATAGCTAGAGGCCTAGAGGGATATTTCCTCTGCATATTATAGGATTATAGAAAAGTTAACATGGAAATGATTGTATGGAGCACTAACAGTACACAATAGACTCTGCCAAGAGCGACAGGCTAATTAGAGGGTCTGCCAGTGACCAATTATGGACCCACAGCCAGTGTTGGTAAGACCAGTGCAAGCAATGTTGTATCTTCTCTGTTGTCCACAGATGAAGGATGTGAAAATGCAAAGGCAGCTCAAAGGAGGGCCAAAATAATGAACTAAGGGRTAGGAAAAATAAACCCCATTATATGAGACTTAAAGAGCTCAGCTTATAAAATAAGTGCTTGATCATGAATACATGAAATAGTGGGAGGCCTTTGAACCTTGCTGACAATGACATAACAAGATCCAATGACTAGAAATGGAAATTAGGCAACTCAACTTCAAAGTAGCTGAAATTTCACAAAAGGTGAAATTTCAGAGAAATGACACTGATTAAATACTTCAACAGCTTAGCTTTACTAACACCTTGAACCTGTAAAGTGAGATTAGATATGTTTCTCCAGAACATAATTAATTCAGCTTTTGGAAGAAATTCCTTGGCTTCTGATCATGGTTTGAAAGGAGGAATAAGACTGGAGAATCTTCCTGGGTTTGAACTCCTTGGGTTGGATTAGTATCAGTCATGTCTCTTATTTCTGAGCCCCAGGGAGACCAGGACTTGCATGCACATCCCCCACAAGCTCTGTAGTTCTGCTTTAAGATAAGGATTACAAATTTCATGCTTTTGGATTTTTCAAAATGCCTGTAAAGCATTGAAAATAACTGTTTTGCCATGCCACCTTTTCTGGTGTAGACTGAGGCAAAGGTTCTTGCCTCCCTCAGAAGCAACAGAGTTTAGCTATAGGGAAGGGTAAGACATGGAAAAGTATCACCCTCCAAGCCTCYCAAATAGTATACTTTTTAAATTAATTAATTAATTAATAATTTAAGTTGATGTAGGGAAACAAATTTCCTCTCCAGTGAGGATGGTATAAACCCTCATTTTTTGCAATTTACAATTTAAGAAGAATAATTCTTTCTCCATGTCCTTTTCACTGCAGAAAACTCAATTCATTGTTACATGTGGTAACCATTTATTTTCCAAGTACTGAAGTCCTTAGTCTTGCCTGATGATATGTAACATAAAATAATATCAAACAAGTTCTCATTGACTACTCGTCTTTSACTGGATTAATTAATTTAAATTAATTAAAATTAATGTAAAAATCTTAAATACTTRCATTTAGCATTTGGCCAGTCAGTGTAAGCAAAAGGTGACACACAATACCTACATAAATGTGTATGCAAATATGATTGATTGCCTAAATAGAGCAATTTTACTAACAGAATCTTCTTTCTCCTGGTGCTGCTAAAATATGATCAGATTTCTGTATGCTCCATTACTAATCTATTTCTTCTGATTTTTATATTCCTATTGCACTTAAACTCAGAATCCAAACCAAGAAAAACATTTTTATGATTTCTTGCCTCAGCCCAAATAACTCAGTTATTTCTAAGATGTATGCTAAGGATAATTATAATATTTTGCCCTTGTAAAAACACCTCTGAATGCATTTTAACCATGTGAAAATAATTTTCACCGTTTTATGTAGAAATCTAGTATTTCAGCACTCAGACTTTAAAGAAAGTCTGTGACAGAAAAATGACATTTTTATTACTGATTTTTTTCTACTGGGAAAAAATACCTATATTTCAAAGTTTTATGTAAAATAAGTAGTTTCACAAATCTATAGGTTCTTAGATGAACTGAGCTGCAAGTTTTCTGAGTGGCTTCTAGAAGAATCTTGCCAGCTTTGACTCTGAAAACTCCCCTCCTTGCACAGTACTSCAGGGTCCTCCAATGTCCTAAGTCCCAGCTTCACAGCAAAGAGTCTAGGAACAGCGAGATGTGACTCATATGAGTGGACTCCCGAGATCATGGAAGTTTTTACCTGAATTCTTCAGTTCCTCATCAGTCAAATTTGGACAATAGCATGCCTTCACCTCCCAAGGGTGCTGTGAGGATTTATCAGTTAATGCTTATGAGGCACTCAGATACCACAGCGATCATGGCATAGGAAAGCTGTCAAGTAAATCCTSTCTCTTCAAAGCAGGTTCTCAACAACATGAAGGAAAAAGATGAGGTACAAACTCAACAGTGAAGAAAGAATAAACTATTTCTGAGCAAATTCCACTCACTGAGTGTACTTAGCAAGCAATCTTAATGCCTTTTTTTTTTTTTTAATCCAAATAAGAAATTATAYTGGGGAAAAGAAAATCTGAATAAGTTTGCCCACAGAGAAACTACAGCATATCTTAATTCTGAGCACAGACCAGGCGACTTCCAGAAAGCTCTTCTAAAGCTGAATTTTTGTATGATCTCTTAGAGGTCAAAACACATAGTTAGATGTCATTTCCCATATATCTTTAATGTATCACGCATCCAGTGGTGTGTTCTACTCTCTATTTTTTATGTAAAAGAGAATCCATTTGCTAAGCTCTACAGTGAACTTCTGTTCACCAAGTAGTTTTATTAACTGAAAGCTTAGTTCTAGTAATCTGTTCCACGAAATATGACCAACCACAAAAGGGCTAAGTTCAAAAAAGAGTACCTACAAAAAGGATATGCATATGCAAAGGCCTTTAAGTTTTTCAACTCAGTGTGAGTTTTTGCTGACTTCTCTATTTCTAAAATTGGTCAACTCCCATTCAAATGTGTTCAATTCAAAGCAAAATTTTGAAGTACTCAGTCTTGGGTCAGACACAAGCATGGTATATGTTAATTTTGTTAAGAAAAAATTCTGAAATTAAACTGTAGTCATGCAAAACAAAAGCAGTGCCCAGAATTCAATCTCAGCCATTGACTTTTCTTTCTGAGCAGAACATCAGCTAAGTGCCACTTCTAGCAGAAAACAGCTGAAGTGGGGATGTGTGCAGGAACCCAATGAGAGATGCTGAGTTCTCATCTAGACAGGTCAGCTCAGCTCATCAAGCATTACAGTTCACAGAGGAAAAGATAAGTKATTATCTTGTCAATAGTATCTTGTCTTGGCTCCTGACTTGCGCTTCCCACTGAGCTTTGCATCAGCTGAAGGTCTGTTGTGCTGGGGGTGGACATTGGCTGTTGGACAGGCAGCAAGTCCTACCTAACCATTTTGTACAACTGCATGCCACGTCAGAAGCCCAATGCTCCTCAGGGTGGCAAAAAGTCCTCAGCCAGCTACCATCACTGTGATCCTCTGCACTGCACAGGTTAATGCAGGATGAGAGCTGGGCATCTGTGATGGACAGTGTTAAAACTGTGCCATATTGGTGAAATGTTGTATTTATGTCTTCAGTACTTGATATTGAGGTGCACAACATACAGATGAGCTGATTTTAACTGCTTGAAAACCCTCCATATAAAACCAGTTCAGAGCTTGCATAAGAAGCAAAAATTAAAAAAAAAAAAAAAGGAAAAGAAATCATGCTTCTCATCTCTGGAATTTGGAGTCCAGGTTGACTCTATTTTATAAAAATTGAAAGGACATAATATGACATGTAATGCCTGGGGAGTGTGATTGTTACACTGAAACATAGATGAGTGACAAGATACAGGAAAGCAACTGCCCAAATAGCTCAGTTGCTCCTTCTTGTCCCAGTTAGACAGAAGACACTGGATGTTATCTCACCATATCGGTTGAATTGGAAGAGACAGAAATAAAGTGGGAGTTTGCATGTTTTTTGAGGCAGAGGAATCAGTAATGTTTTGCTGATCCTTYTGGCAATCCCACATTAACATCAGGCAGCCCTGTGACAAGGTGCATCCTGCTCCAAAAGCATGCTCATGTTTTTGGGGTATTTCAAAATATTTCACAAAGGTATCTTTGGGTTTACTAGAAATGTGCCATTGAACTCTTTCTCTCCAACCTCAAATTTGATCAGAGAGATATTGATTGCAATTTACACAAACTAAMCAGAACACTCTTCGTTCTGCAAATGAGTTGATTTCAGCAACTTTTGCCCAAATCCATACCTGATAACTCTGTTATTTAAACCCACAAGCTGAGTACAAACAGCCACCTAAGGTGAAAGTAGTTAAGCTGCCAATGATTTGTGCTGGTTTTAATTAGTATCTTCTATAGGAAGCTGAATTGGAATAAAATATGAATAGATATTATTTTCATTGTTCAGCAGGCCTGATAGGTTTTTATTTCTTAAACAGTGCTAAAACTTTCATCTGATTTAAGTCATGCTTCTTGACAACACAGTATCCAGATTTCAAAGCTTGTGTCTCTGGAAAAACAAAACTAAATAAAACCCATGCAAATGAGCATAATCAGCATAATATCAATGAAAACTTAATTTGTTACCAGTCAAAACCTCTATGATTTGTTTCAGTAAATTTTTATTCCTCTCAAAGATTTTTGCTATATGCAAATATCACATTTCTAATCAACTTGGAGAAATGGGCATGACTGCAAATGCAAAGAAGACCAAAAATATTGATAAATTTGATGAAAGTGTGATGTTCTGGTCTAAAAATGGTAAAATGTATTTTGCCAAGAAAAATACTGCAATCTCACCTGACCAGTAATTAAGCAAAGGCTCCCATAAGGCTTCCCTGGCATTATAGTCTTTTAATTTAACTTTGAAGAGGAATAYATTTGAATTAAAAAGATATGTTCTAACCCCATTTATATTGACAGAGTTGACCTATTACTGCAGAGCCTGTGACCTCGATAACAATAGACATTTTAATAYGGACATGATCTCCATACAAAGAATTGCAGAGGCATGTTGTACACAGAGCCTCCCGATTGGATACACCTGCCTTATTTGTATTAGCATAACATATAGGAGGATTTGGCCTTGTAAGTGACACTGAGGAATGTATAAGAAAGAAAACTGAGATGTCAGCAAAATGCCTTGTAAATAGGCAGGCATACTTTGCTTTTCAAAGCAGCATTACAAGCAAGAGAATGGTGAGAACAGTCTATGAGCAATTGAAATAGAACCTGCCTAGAAAGGTTTAATTACATTTCTGTAATGCTACAAGCGACTTATCATTGCTTCAGGGAAGAGATGTAGAATATACATGTTCCACATATATTACAAATTCCATTATGAATAGGATTTATCCATAAAATTACCCATAATCAAAACATAACTTGGGGAAAAAAGGGTTTTTTCATTGACCAAAACACAAGGACAATGTCTCTCCTACAGGATGTCACCCGTAGGGTGCCAGCATAAAGAGTGTATAAATAATAGGCATTGCCCTGCTGTTTACTAATTTCTTTCCTCAGCACAGAGGAAGATGAACCCAGGTAAGACAGAAGCTTCCTGCTTCCATACTTTTAAACATTTTCATAGCCTTTCACTGAAATTGTAAAAGCAACAAGTTTTTCTTCCATMTATCTTAAAGCTGAGTTTATTCATCATTCAACTTGTGTTGTAAAAGCTTTCTGTGTTTACTTTCCCATCATAATTATATTGTTAGAATAAATTTTGGTGATTATTGTGTTTCATCCTGTGCTGGTGGCTACCTGTAGTATTGTGCTGGTTTGGCTGTAAACCAGCAGGGGAAATTAACCCCACACAAAATACCTCGAGAGATTTTAGGTCAAAATTACAATTTTAATAAAAAAGGTTAAAATAAATGCATTAATACAGAAACACGGGCTTAAACAAACAGAGTCACGRTACAACCTGACACCCTGTTGACCAGGGTGGTAGCTGTGTAGTCCAGTTAGGCACTGGTCCTGCAGAAAGGCCTGGTAGTCCAGTCCCGGTAGTGGAGTAGAGTAGCTGAGTCCAATTCCAGGGAGTGGAGTGGAGTGGAGTTGAGTTGAGTTGAGTTGAGTTGAGTTGAGTTGAGTTGAGTTGAGTTGAGTTGAGTTGAGTTGAGTTGAGTTGAGTCAAGAGTCCCGTCAAGAGTAGAGTCCCGTCAAGTCGAGGGTATCTTCTCCCATCCAAAACATGTTTTATGCTGTGTTTCTTGGCTGGCACCTCCCCCAGGGGCAGGGACTTTCACAATGGAAGAGCATCTTCCCAATGTTCTATTGGTTGCTTCAGTAATGAGCTTGGATGAGCCCCAGGGTCCTTCGAGATTATCTGGGGTCGGGCTATTGGCCAAGCTGGGTGGTGCTAATGGGCCATTAGCTGAGATCAGATAATCAGGATGGGTGGTGCTTGCTGTGGGCCGGAGTGCTTATCTCAGTTGAGATAAGGAGYCCCTCAGCTCCTTACCGTTATGAATTTATCCAGCTTTTGTGGGTGGTAATAGAATATATGACAAACCCAGGACACGTATTTAAAAATATGAGGGATATTCCCATGCTGTCATGACTAACCAGATAATTGACTAAAAAGAAAAATAGAAGATGCAGAAATTAATTGAAGTAAAATGGAGATGTGAATGTAGGGCCTTTAATTCTTCATCCAAGAACAAAGGGGAATAAACAGAAAAGGGAATGTCCTCCAAACCAGAAAAGGCATCATATAACCCATTCTCTCCACCTCATGGAGAAAAATGCACTTTCTCTACATAATTCATGAAAGGGCACTTCTACTGGCCCTATTAAGCCTCAGCTCTTCAATATGGTAGGCCTGCAAGAGTGGCTTTTCCCGGGACAGGGAGCCTCTTACCCAGCACAAGAGAACTTGCAGGTCCAAGGCTGCCCAGCATGTTCCTGTGCCTTAAGCCTGTCCCACAGGCAGCCTGCAGCTCTACCAAGGCAGCCGTGCAGATGGAAAGCTTGCAGGAGCTGGACCATGCTGTGTTTACATCTGCCCTGGGATGCTGCTCTTTCAGAGGCACAAAGACACAGCCATTGAGTCCCTCCCCCGCTGTAAATGAGACATTTTCTCACAGTGAACAGCTTGGGTATTAAAGTAGTAATGTACCACTTACTAAAGGCAAAGTAATACTGATGTCAATTGTAATGCTAAAACAACACTTTCTGAAGAAAAGAGACTTTGAGGGAATTTAGAAGTTAACCATTTTGAGATCCTGAGAAATTTTCTGGGGCAGTAAGATATTTCAAATTCTCCTCATTGAAATAGGAGTTCAGCTTACAGATTTTAGCTTTTGTCAATGTCTGTTGCTGGGATGATGGTTGCACAAAGAAATTGTGAGACTCGTCACTCCACAGCAGTAGCGTGTACSTTATTGTTCAGCCTTTAAAAACACACGTATTTGTCACAAACTSTTTTACATGATTCACAAAGTCATTAAGGAAGGTTTATTCCCTTGGAATCAAATAGTGCTTTTATAAATGTTACCTTTGTGAATTTTCTGAACTTAGTCTAAAAAATGTTTAATTTCAAAAATTTCAAAACTAACTGTTTCAAAATGGCTGATTTTTTCTCCCACTTTTTCTTCAGTTGAACTGTTTCTGGGTCCCAGAGGTAACAGAGTCTGCAAGTAGATGCGGGTAAACTGAAATTATTTTTACCAGCAACTAAAGCAAATAAATCTCAGCAAAAAAATACCATAATCATAGAGTCATAAGCACAGCACAAAAACACTGTCCTTCAGAAACTGCCTCACAGCTCCAGAACTTTCTGTTCTGTAAAACATGAGCAAGAACAGACTTTTGGAACAAAACCAAAAGTCACGTTATTACTGCTTTAGTCAGATGAAGCCCTGGCCTGAACAGAGAGCAAGAGAGGATGAGCAGCTGTGGAAGCACTGCTGCAATATACTCCACAAAGGTCCATTCTGCAAAAGACAGTACTAGTATCATCACTCCATCAAAACTCTCCCTAAGAATTCCTGTAGTTACTCCTCCTCAGCAGGATGGCAAGAACTGCCCATAGCACAGCAATCAAAGAAAGATGAAAACTGAATTTCCAGGGGTGTTTTACAAAGGAAGCCATAGGGTACATCTTCATTCTCTAAAACAATTCAACACAACAGTGGGACTGGTGTTGACTCCAGTTTATGTTAAATTGTGGCTCTGCAGTTTTATAGATAATAATTATAAATTGGTTCATCTGCCATAATGGTGGTTCCATGCAACATTTTAATTATAATATTTTATTTATGCACACAGCACAGTAAATGTTATGGCTTCAAATATTTGCATTAAAAATCCCAAATAAAAACATAACATGTTTCCAAACACAGAAAAAATACCAGTTGGTTTGTGGGCCATATGCTGATCTGATTGAGAATTGGAAATACCTATTCCATTTTTTACTGATTTCTTGCTTGAAAAGCAGATTTTCAGATAAAATATTCTTTTGTTCCTGAAAAACAAAACAAGCCTGCAGCAAAGCTGTTGGAGGGGGAGTAGTCAGCTTACAATAGAAGTATTTCTTTTGGAAATTCTATTACCAAGATTTATTKGGGCTATACTGTGAGTGCCCCATGCATGCTGGTTTCTGGGCTCTCCAAAATGCTGCCATGCTTTTATGCTGGACACCATTCCTGTATACTATGGAGAGATGTTTTCAGGATGTACAGTTTTCTCAACAACACTGACTTTTTTTACAAAATGCTATTTTTAGTTGAAAAAAAAAATTTACTAAAATATATCTTTTTAGAAGCCTCATACATATTTTTTATTTACATATAGGTCTTATGTTTTAAAATACAAGGAAAAACACACTTCATGTTCTGCAGAGTAATCCTATACATAGGTACAAAGATTTACTGAAATCCCTTCAAACCATAGTGTAAGAATAAGCACATTGTTCCCAAATTATTAATTTTATCCTGAGAAATAGAAAATGAAAATAGTTAAACATACCTTGAAATAATTTTTAAGCTGTTTGAAAAGCTTTAGAAGATGAGAAAATTTAAAATCAGAAGATATATTTTTCTCCATTAAAATTAAGCAACAGCCTATCAAAAAATAAAAAATTTTGTCTGTGCTAACATTTGACATGGCTACTGCCACAGAGACAGAGCTGCTGAATATGGGTTAAGGTAGGTGAGAATGAGAGAGCATCTTGTCTGTCTTTTCTCAGTTTGAGGTATATTCTTAGAGCGGAAGGGCTGAATATCCAGCAGTCAGGTCTCACACAGCTGATTGGTGCCCAGGCTGTCGTGGCCATCCACAGGAAACTCACCAAAACCCCACAGAATATTCATCCACTTGCACCATTTCAACCTGCCGGTATCTCTGACCTTCAGACAGCTTTGTGAAGCATTTAGCAAGGCTACAAAAATTTGCTTTAAAGGGGAAACCACCCGGACATTGTGCTAGCTCCAAACCCACACATCGTGAAGGAAAGCTTCTGTGAGTTGCCCTTGTTTCTTCCTATGCTCTTCTGCTTTTAAAAGGTTTCTGCTGAAGACAGGGTTTTATCCAAGGGATTAGCTTGTGTTCCACAGTCTGCTTTTGCTCCAGCAGATGCCTACTATGTCTTGAAATGTGTGAATTTCATGAGATGAGGGTCCTAGAAATAGCCTGACACCTTGGGCAGCCTCGTGGCATAGAGCAACACCTTGTGCCCGCCTTTTTTAACTGTTTTCTTCTATTTTCTTAAGAAAATCAATAGAGCCCCTATCAAGCAACTGGACCTTTCTTTGCCTAATTCCATTGCATGTTTTTCCTGCATTGCTGATTTGTGTTTCTGGGTAAAAATTATGTATTAGAACTGCATTATAAAGTTATACACTTACTAAACAGATGCAAATAGTTTCCTAAATAACTGTCTTTGTGGAGAACTTTGGCAGCTCCTGTTAGAGATATATTTTGTTACTGTGAAGCTTCTGGTTGTGTTTCTGGCAAGATTGGGAATCAAATTAATGTGCTATTAAAATAAATTGAGCAACATGCTAATTATTGCCAGAAACAAATTAGTGAAACCAGATTGTATTCATTTAAATCAGATAAATAAGTACTTCCTCCTACATGTAACTGTTTGCTGATGTTGTGAAGACAGTCTTTGAAAAAATTTTTGACAATGCCGTTTGACAACTGCTTTTCACTTGCTGGTGAAATGACTGTTTCAATTCCTACCACTGCTCTCTCTTGTACCAAATACATTTGGCCTGGTACTACAAAGCACTTCAAAAGGAGATTGAACAGCATAAAAATTAAGCTTCCCAAGAACTACTGCACCTTAACTGTAATAGCACAAGTGATCTTCTGACCAAGGAATATAGTAGTGTCTAGGGCAACTCCCACCTATTTCCATTAAACTTTACTGTGAGAATACAGACAGCCAAATGAGCAAGGATAACCAGTGAAAAGTTTGCACGATGCCTCTGTAGTGTCGCAGTCTCTGCATGAAGATCTGGCTCCTGGCAGACATTTTTAGCTATTTATAGGTTGAGTTAATTATTTACAGAACTGAAAACCAGATTCTTCAGTTCTTCATTCAGTAGTACTTGACAAGGAATCTGGCTATGCTGTCAGTATTTTCAAATCCGGTTTTCAAAGGTGTCTAAATGAATTTARAAGTTTATGTCCCATTTTCAGAAGCAAATTACTTGTTTGTTAACTCACCTTGGATTATACAAAAAATTCCTTTTTTTTTTTCTGCACCAATTCCATGTAGTTTTTGTTTGGGTTATTTCCTGTTGGGTTTGGGTTTGTGTAGGATTTCTTAAGAAAATTTCAATGTCCTGAAGAGCTTGTATATTTTATTCTTAGTCAAATAACAATGGCAAAAAAAACTTAAAGCACTAACTAGGATGTACTGTCTAGCAAGTTATTAATAGAACAAACTTGCACTAATTATCCAAATGAACAGACAGGGACCTTCTCAGTTACAAAATGAAACATTTTTAAATGCTCAGCATTTTATTATACTGGGTCACCCCAAGGATAATGCAGGTTCCTGTGATTTGCTCCAGTCTGATGTTTGGACAAACAACTCATGAAATTTCCTGCAGGGGTCTGAAATCTGTTTGCATTGCACATCCCTCTTCTGAAAGTAAAAGCCCCAGGAAATCTGCTGCCTTTTGTGCAACAGAGCAAAAACAAAAGCAAAGCTACACATTTTCACTTTTCCCTGACTTTCATTTTGAAATTTCATTTAAGTGGCAATAATTGAATCTTTTTGATCACTTTTCATTGTTCTTAGCAAATAGTATTTGGCTGGATTTTTAACCATGCTTCACATGTTGACTAGTCGTTTTTTTAGACAGCACATAAAAGCTAATTCTCATTTTCTYATTACCCTTAGTTATGCTTTTCACAAACTCTTGGTGGCTTGGGGCCTTTTATTTTCCTTGCTTCTTTTTAAGTTGCATAGAAGCACCGCATCTGAGCCTGAGAGACTGGAAATTGTTTTTGTTATTTTGACTAAGATGGTCCTTTTAGGATAGGGGCATGACTGGCATGTGCCCTGCTCTAGTTTGTTTGGCCAGGGGCCTCTGCACCGCAGGGTTTTAGCCAAAAGAAACAGACAATCTCCTGTACTCCCGTACAACACGCTGCACGTTCCCCATGTTCCTGTGCTTGACAGGCAGAGGGAGAAAGGCAGTGTGAAGCACATCACAAGGCCCCAGCACTTTTGTCATCTGCAAAAAGATTTTGTGTTGCTGCTGAAAAGCAGACATGCAGCTATGGTTTGTTGTCACTTAACTCCTTTCATCCATGGAACATCTACATTTACAATCTGGGCCAAGTTTACTAGCCTRAATGATTGCAAAACTTTTTCTTAATCAATAGCAGACATGGCTGGTAATTTTACGAGTTGTATTTATTCCAAGAATTTTGTTTCCAAAGGCCCTCACGCCCACAGTAAAGGCAGCCACCCAAACTCAGTAGGTGTAAACTGCCAGAAAAGTGGCTTATCACAACACTTGTGTAGGGGAACTTTGTATAGTGTTACGTCTATACTCTGAGTGATTTCCAGCTAGGTTAAGTTACAAGAAATATGGTGGTATTTCTGCGATTCAGCGGAATAGGGTTCTCAGTTGAACCCACTAATATATTCAAAGTTTTCTCCTTACTACATTTTACATCCCCACTACTGACAACCTCAGGCTTTTAATACTATCACACCAAGACTTAAAAAACTTGGAGTTTAATTTTTTACATGAGTGTTCTCTTTTGTCCTCCCTCTAACTTAGACCTTGTATTTTAAGCTCCAATCTGCATCAAACTGCCTATACATTGTGAAAAAGATTGTTACCTAACTATGTAATTATTACATTCATGACTACTAACTCATTTGCAATACYGTGAGTTATTACAAGTTTACAATTTGGCTCATGACATCTTTGAATATTCTGAAACAAGTTTAACAAATGCAAAGACCCAAAGAAAGCGCAGGCCAAACTGCTTCAGAAGTGATCTCACATTTAATAGCCAATATTCAATTTGATAGCTTTCTTCAGAATATTAAGGACTTTTCAGATGTCTGGAGCATAATGTCCAATATTCAAGGCAGGAAAAATAACTTTTATTCCTGTACTGYGTCATAAGAGAAATCAGCACTCTTTGGTGAACTATTTAAAAGGGAACTGTTTAGAGAAAAGTGCTGTGTCTTGCACATCTTCCAAAATTTTAATCCTTTCTTAATTTTAGAAAATCATCGAGGAACTCTTTTTCTCAGATGTCCATCTGCTTCTACCAACACTGYGTACTGTAATTCACAAGCCATCATTGGCCATTTCCACTATCACATACCCATTATTTTGATTTCAGAGAAAGAGCAACCTGCTCTAGAAATCTACCAAGAATACCACAAACACAGAACAAATATAATCAGTACAGAATAACAGCAGGAGAAAATTAACTATAGAAAAATAAAACAGTTTGGTTCACTACCAGTACCATTTAGCAATAGCTAAAATTGGGTTAAGGCATTTTAAACTAAACTGAATCGTGGGTAAATAGAAAGCTTAAGAATTTTTGTCTGTGAATTTATGGCCAATTTAAAAAGAAAATGTAAAATAGGGTGAGGATAATAGAAAGCTCAGAAGCAGTTGATATACATACAGTTGCAAGTCCCTGCCATTTGACAAGCAGCGGCACATTAGGAGAGCAGACAATAAGGCTATTTTTTACTTGCACTACAGTTATTAAACCGAGAGAAAGTAATGGCAGTGGACAGTGGTAGAGACAGATTAAATGGAAAAGTTATAAATTCCACTTTTATGTCTAAATTATGTGACTAGCTGAGGCTTCTATTAGGAAATATCAGGCAGAGACAAGCAGACAATTGGAAAATTGATTGAGTCATCAGCTTAAAAGTCTTGGCAATACAAGAGCTGACAACTCTGAAACAGGTTTTAGAATTCTAGATTTCTTCAACAAAATGGTAAAACCAAACTTTTAAAAACTCTGGTGGGTGTGTGTGKGTGTGTGTATCTATACACACATATTTTAATTCCCTCTTTTGTGACCAAGGAGATTCACAGATCCATAATGTTTAGATTTGGTTTTCATAGATTCTTTTCAAAATTTATGATTGGTTTGCAAAATTTAAATTTCACTTTGCAAATYCTCATATAAATCCAGATCTGTATGTACAAATTCCATTACTGACTGCACAGATGGTAATGGTAGAATGAGGTGTGCATAAATTAAAATTTTTCCGTGTACAAAAGGAGATATCATTACRGCCACCTTTAAAAGCATGACCATGCTGTACACTTTCTGATGCTGGCCATAGTCATCATCACATTTTCCAACAGATTAACACCTGCCAACATTGAAGCATTTTTTTCTTAGAACAGAGAATAATTCAAGTTAAGTTCTTTTCTAGTTTATCAAAAATTATTCAGAAAAAAAAGACAAAAAATTACTGAAAATACATAYATCTAGATTTTTAAGACTCTAAATAAACAATATATATACTTTTTCATCGTAGACTCTTTTGAAGATTTGCATTTCCCTGAGTCAGGAATCATGAACAAGGAGTAAGTACTGTACCTGAATGTTTGCCAGCCTCTCTTTGCCACTCAATACTTAGCTGCTATTGCATTTGAATATTGATGTTAATTTTATGCTTCACTCATGCTAAAGGTTACACGGTAGTCTCACAGTCTTTCCACATCTTCTAATCTGTCATTGCCTTTTCCTTTTGTCCCTTTTGAAACCACCATGTCCTGCTTTCTYTCCTAGTTCTCAAATCAGCCCTCCAGGATGATTTCCGAAAGGTGACCTTAATTCCACTACACTTGCCTCTAATATGCAGTATATAAACCTCATCTGTCTTTCTAGACAAGCATTTCAGGGTTTTTAAGGAAGTCTAAAGAGCCATCAGCCTCATGCAAGTCATGCCAGTGCTGAGAAGATGCAAGGAGAAAGTGAAGTCACAAACAAATTACACACATGAAACTAAGGATTTCCAATATCTGGGAAAAACAGCTGCAGCACTCTACAGTCAGGCTGTAGGAACCTCTTGTAGTAACAGTGGGCAACAAAGTCGAGGCTTGGTTTTGAAGCCAGTTAAAATACACTGAATGCATGGCCAGAGTCTTATACCCAAGGTCATACAGGGATTCGGTAGCACATCCTAACAAGGAATGCAAGCTCTTCAAATCCCACTGGGATGTCCTTCACTGTGAAACACTGMCTCTTGTGTTTCTTTTCAACTGGGACCTTTGAACACAAAATTTTTCAAAGCAGTTCCAGTGTCATATATTAGTGGATAGCTCCAAGAATATGTTTTAAATAACCCGGAGCCAATGGATTTTTTCCATGGGTAATAAATGGACTTCAAAATTATTATTGTGTCACAAATTATCCCTAAAAATACTTCTCTTGTGTAAGCATCTAAAGTGAACAACTCKTCTGGGAGATGGAATCAATAACTTTTCACTTCCTTCATGTGTTTTTTTTTCTATTGCATACTTCTCCAAATTTTTGTCTGCTTCTTGCAAAAATATTAAGACAGAACTGAGAGGCAAAGACCTAAAGGGACTTCTGTGTTTGTTTTTGAGATATTTTCCCCAAAGGATATCTAATTGTCTAATAAGGTGACCCATCTTTCTTCTACTATGAGACATCTTGCGTCTTACCCATAATGAGTATCTGAACTCCTGCTCAGGTTAACCCACTTACATCCCTTGCACTGCTGTTGCAACATTGTACCATCGATGCAATCACTTTATCTTCATTTTAGGGTGGCTTTGCTTCTGGGTAGCATCACAAAATTACTGTCCATTTGCTGCTCGTAGCCATCCCCACCTTCTTCTCTGTAGCAAACATCTAACAGCACATTGACTCATACCAGCTGCCTGGGAGTGTATGTGTTGCATCAGGATTCAACAGCACACACAGAAAGGAAATATTCAGCACTGAAATGTATTCCCTTTGCTGCAGACCAATTCAGTTATAAGGAACAGAGCAATTCGTATGCTGCCAGGAATGTGTGTTTTATTTCAAAACATGTCTTAGGTAATTGAGAGCAATTACTAAAATTGACAAAGGGAAATAACACCCCAAATCAGTCTTTTGTTTTRGATCTTTGTGTCTCAGACTTTAAAGCTTTATTTTCTTTCTCCTTTATATCTCTCCTGCTCTACCCTTTGACTTTCTTTCCACATTGCCTCTTCTCCATGGGTTATTACACRTTTCCTTCAGTGCTCCCAAATGAAGGGAGCCACCACACAGGACCTTCCTTTAAACACAATTTCATTCCTTTAACAATCCTCTGACTACTAACATGAAAATGTATTTTTGACAGCTTTGGAAAGCTTTAATTAGCTGTCATATATAAGTGAACAAATCACAGAATGGTTGAGGTTGGAAAGYACCCCTGAAGGTTGCCTAGTCCAGCCTCCCTGCTCAATCAGGATCAACTAGAACAGGCTGACCAGGATTGCATCCAGTTGAGTTCTGAATATCTTCAAGGATAGAAATTCTGGAGAAACTGTGCCAGTGTTTGACCACTCTCAGAGCAAGGAAGTTTTTTCTTGCATTCAAACAGAATTTCCTGTATTTTGGTCTATGTCCATTGCCTCTTGTTCTGTCACTGCACACTACTGAGAAAAGCCTGGCTTCCTCTTTACTACTTCCTGTCAGGTATTTGTCAACTCTGATAAGTTCCTCCCAAGCCCTCTCTTTTCCAGAGGGAACAGTACCAGCTCTCTCAGGCTCTCTTTAGATTAAGGTACTCTGGTCCTTTAATCTTATTCATGGTCCTTTATTGGACTCACTCCAGCAAGTCCATCTATTTTACTGGYTACCCCCAAGTTCCATACTCAAGATGGGAACTCTCCAGGGCGGAGTCACCATCCTCAACCTKGCTGGCAACACTGAGGTTGCATCTGGCCTTCTTTGCTGGCTCATGCTCAACTTGGTGTCCACCAGGACCCCCAGGTCCTTTTCTGTCAAGCTGCTTCCCAGCCTCAGCACAGACTGGTGAATGGAGTTGTTTCTTCCCAGATGCAAGACTCTGCATTTCCCTTTCTTGAGTTTCATGAGTTTCCTCTCTACCTGCTGCGGATAGGTAAAACCTTGCAAAACGAAGACCTTGTTACCCTTGTAAAATCACAGTTCACTTCTGTTACTTTGGCTAAGTAAAAAGGCCTCTGAGAACCAGTTCAGCTAACTTAGAAGTAGGGAAAACAAGTTACATAGCTTTCGCATGATCACCTTGTGGCTTATGGTGACWGGTTGAATTATTGTCTGTTGTGTTTCAGTGGTATGTATTCTGATAAGGGCTAACTGCTTAAAAAGGCTTGGTTTTTGTAATAAAGAGCTCTCCTTTGCAGCTTTCTGGGAACTCTGTATCGCTCAATCGACACATCTGCCCATTTATTTCCGCATCCTGTTAAGGTCCTGCTGAATGACAGCACAACCAAYTGCTGTATCAACAACTCCTTCAAATTTTCCATCTCCTGTAAACTTGCTAAGGCTGCATTCTGCCACATGGTGTGGGACACTAACGAAGATATTAAACAGCACTGGCCCCAGTATCAACCCCTGTGGTACACCACTAGTGACTGGCCTCCAGCTGGAATTTGTGCCACTGATCACAACCATTCAGGTCTGGATATTCAGCCAGTTTTCAACACTACTTACTCACCACTTATCTAATTGACATTCAGCTTGTCTACGAGGATGATTCATATATGTATATTCAAAGTCTATTATGCTGTAGCTCTCTTTTCCTAGTCTTTTCCCACTCTKCTAACATGTTAGAAGGGATGCTATCACATCTTGTACTTACTTTAATGTCCCTGACATTCCCAGAGTGGGGCTGGATGGAGCAATGCACCCTGTGATTGGTGTAGGGACTGTGCAGTTCAGAGAACAGTAATTTTGCTCCAAGTATTGAATTTTGCTAATTTGTAGTTTTCTTCCAGGAGCGCAACAACATCTCACTTTTTTCATCAGCTGGCTTCAGGGAAAAACTCAAATTCACASGGAACATAAGGGAGCCCATGTAATTTCCTATTTATGGGTTTGCAAAACCCTCAGGTTTTGCATGTCACAGAGGCTACAACAGAAGCCGTATTTCAGAAGATGTTTTTGGCAGCAGTAAGAGGTCRTACTTTGGGGAGGGGGTGGGGTTAGTGAGGCTCTTTTAAGCTATGGCATTCCTTTGTTCAGACTTGGATCCATCAGTCAGGATCACCTCACAACATTTCCACAGAGAGCAGGAGACATGTATCTTCTGCCTACCACCCCAAAGGGAATTATAAGGATCTGTTAAAAAGGKTTTTTTTTCTGTAGAAAAGATCAACCTTTACTTCATTTTCTCTTGTGGTTATTTTTAGGCACTCCAGACACCAAGAAAATGTTACTGCAGAAATATCCTGCAGCTACCAGGTCTTGTAAAGAAACAGCTAACTCAGCTTAAACTGGTCAGCTCACTACTGAAAGTAACACACCAACAGCAGCTCACTGCTCGACGAAACAAACCTTGGAGGATTTACCTCCATGAGCAGTAAAGGCTCTCAGTTCAAAACTAGCTCTTGCAGATTCACCTTGACTGAAGTCCCTCTAGTAACCTAATTAAAGATATGGAGGCAGGTTTTATGTATGAGGTCRAATTAGTGTGTGTGTAGGATCACTGACATAGTAATCCAGTACAAATTTGTGTTCTGGCAGGTAACGCTGGTCAGCTCTTTACAGCAAATGAAAAGGTTTGTGTATAATACCCAATATCAGRTCATTCTGTCTGAAAAACGATACCTATGCTGCACTTCCAGATTTTTTTCTTCTTCAGATGGGGAAAGGGAGTGCTGAAGTTTAGCTAAATGAGAAGACTTCATAAATACTCATTTTCTGAGCTACCACAAAAACACATTTCATGTTTAAGGATGTTAGGCTTTCATGGGGCACTGGACCTACAAACAAGAAGGGGCAAACCCAAGTTAGAAAATTAAGAACCATTTCTGAGGTCTCGACAGGTTTATATATACTTTGTTATAGCTTTTATAGATGTCAAATACATAGCTAGACAGCTCTCCATCCTAACTTATTCTTGTTTATTAAACTGTGATCTTTGTGGGTCCCTTTCAACCCAGGATATTCTATGGTTCCTTGACTGATCAGTGGAAGGACTCGCCCAGTGTGGGTCTATGATTTTGAATGCTTAATAAAATCCAAAAGAATGATAACGTATTGATTTAGACCATGACACACATTCTGTAAATACAGAAATTCATTAGTCACTGAATGAACTACTGTAGCTCTTTCAGCTGGCAGCAAAACACATGCCTGTGGACCTGACCAGTAAACTTTTGTGGGAAAATCCCATATGTACAAAATCACTTAGCATTTATCATAKCAGAGTTAAAGCCAATAAAATAACATGAAATAAGAGATGCGCATGCTTTTCTCTCCTATCATAAGAAAAACAAAGCCATTTATTCCTTCTAATATGGAAATCTATTGCAAATAACAGTTTTAAATCCATGAGCTTAAGCTATGTTAAAGTCAACATTCTCTTTCATACTCAAGCAAAAGATATTCCCAAAATCTCTCAAAACCTTCCCACAGTGAGTCTTCTGGCACAAAAAGCAAAAGCATAACCCATTATTGCTGATATTTTTAAGTAAGACCATGAATGAAAATAATGTCTCAAATGATACCGTCTTTGTACATCATAARATAACATCAAAGAGCACAAAAAACCTTTGTGGTTCACCCTTCCGCATACTCTTGCTCTTGGAGTGCAGTACAGAAATAGGGTTAACACAGAGTTTCTGGAACAGTGTACTCATCCTCCTTTCTGTTTTTTAATTTCATTTTCTCACAAAGCTGACCAGAGGGAAGGGACGCGCAGCTGCGATTACTCTCTTGAAGGTCTAATAACAGCCGTGCAATATATCACCTTAAAATACATTTTTTAAATGAGCAAGTTGCCCTCGAGGCTGAAGAGTGGTGAAATCGCCCATGCTGGATCAAACCACCGCACTTGGTTTCAGCTGCGGCCCCTGCTGCGACTGCTCCTTTGAAGTGCTCGCAGGTAGGGGCAGCTCAGCAGAGAAAGCCTTGCTGTGCTAAACCAAGGAGCTTGAACCCAGAGAGCTTATTTTCTGCTTGTTCTGGAAAAAATCCTGCTGAGCTGCAGGCATAGGGGTATTCAAATAGGAGGGCTATAGGTACATTATAAATATTGCAATTGATTAAATGACATTTTGTATGGGAAAGGAGCTCAGATCTAAGCCAAGGTCTTTGTGCCTAAGTGTTACATAGCTATAAACTGAATTGCAACCTGTGCTATAAAGCTGGTTGCTTATCTTTGCTGTGGGAGTGGGTTTTAACTACACCTGAGACTGAAGAAGTGGTATCACCTGCCTCTAAAGTAGATGCAAAGATGTCTCTCTGCATTGAGAAACAACTCTTTAAGTCAAGTTCCAACTAAGCTACGGGAAATTTAAAGCCAGTGTTTTAAGACAGTGTATTTCTTTGTCTGCAGAGAGGAGCTTCAACCCCAGCTGTGAGTACTTCAAAGGCATAGATTCCACAGCTGGTACTAGAGCTAGAATTAAGATGCCAGCTTCAACACATGCTAGATTTTATGATCCAAAGTTTTTCATCATCAGTTTTATTAATGTATACATTTTAATAAATTGGAAGTCATCTATAACATTAATTTGCAATTTTAAATATAGCTACACTCTMAAATATTATTTAGATGAAGGAGACATTTTAGCATTTGTGAATTACTTACATTTTTCAGAGGACTTTCTTTCCAAAGGATCAGAAATACACCTCCTGTAGTTTGGTGAGGTGCTGAAAGTAAGACTTGCCTTTATTAGCATGTCTCGGTAGAACTTTCCTATGATCAGTCAAGGCCTCTGAAATATTGATGCAGTATACTGAGGAATGACTCCATATCCTAGCCAAGTACACTGTTCAAGCTGCAAAGAGGCCAGTGCTACTACATGGAAAGATGACATTATTTCCCAGATTTTTTTCTGAAATAACTGAAACACTTCAAACACCCAGCTTGGCACGTGAAGGGAGAGCTAAGGGCGAGACTGCAGCTTTTGCCACTCTGTAAGTGTGGCAAGGCAGGTGAGAACAAGCTCCTCATCACAGAGACACTGTGTCCAGGGGAAGCTTGGTTCACACTGGGAAAAAACACAGATTTCATAATATTTTTTTTTWAAAAATCCCACTGATACCGGTTTAAATAGTATTTCCTAGATTAATCCACAGGCACCCCCCATTTTATCCCTGATCCACAGGTGGTTCTGCCATTCTCCATCTCCTGAGTTTGGAGTCTAAAGAGAGGGCCTAGAGGCGGGCAAGGGACACAATAGGAAAACGCCTGCTGGTCCATGGTCTGCAGGGGGTATTGAGCCAACAGGAGTGCCAGAGTATCTTAAGAACAGGCTTTGGGGAGGGCTGTCGATTCCATTTTTGGTCATGGGGTTTATTTCATCTGAAATGAAGCCTACTTTGAAGAGTTTGCCCTTTTATTTTTAACGAAAAATCTAAGTCAATAATTTACAGCCTTACTGACAAAAAGGTCTCTTACAAAAATCCTTAAGATTTCCTTGGCAAAATAGCTTTATTTTACTTCATCTGAATTATTTGATGAACAGAGCATTCTAGTGTATTTGACTTTGTTTATATGTTTCCTCTCCTTCAAAATAAAACGAAAAGATGAAAAAATGTAGAGAATAGGATGAAATCAGGAGGAAAAGCTAAATTACACTGGAGACAGCTCGAAGCTTCCTGAGAGTCCTTTCTGCATCCTCATTACACCTCCCATTTCCTCCCTCCCTTCTCTAGGCAAGATGCAACATTCCATTTTATTAGCCCACGATGAAAAGCAATACAGTGTTTGCTATCTGGCCAGGCTAGAATTACTGTCAATTCAATTGCTCTGTGCAAGGGACATTAAAGAGTATCTCTTGTTCCATACTGGGGTTCACATTTTGTCTGCAGCTACAAAGCTTTTTCACKTTTTTTAACAAGGGCAGTACAATGTCTTTGGAGGGATTATATGCTTGCCCTTTTCTTACTGCAACTTAAAGTATAATAGAGAACCATGGAGTAACTATAATGCTGTAATTAACTGGAGTGGCTCTGCTGATGTTATTAACCATGAGCGTATAATTCAAGTGGCTTCTGAATACCCATAAAGCCCCAGGAGTGAAATACGGCCCCGTATTCACTTCATAACCATCTGTTATTATCAAAATATGGTGGATTTTCCAGTTTGTAGTGAAAGTTTAAATGTAATGCCTCTCTATGAAATGTTGGAAAATGCTTTTCTAGATGGTCCGTGATTGGGGGAGTAGGCAAAAATCCATTGGTACTAAATATTAGTTTTATTTGACTGTATAAGAGCAAAGACATGCTTGTAATTCTTTTTACCCTTTTTTTTCTCAGTACGATATTCTTTTTCATTCTAGTTCTTCATTCTGAGCAATTTATGGACATCCAATGTAACTGTAGCCTGCATTAGGGAGAAGTAAAAAACATACAGTTCAAAGCCATTATGACTCTCCCTGCCCTGTGGTGCAGCGCTCAGCTTGTGTGAGTCGTCATAGCTTTATTAAGGTCAGCATTCCAGCAACTGGTAGAGCATCTGATGTTCCTGCCGTTTTGATCTGAATGCACTCATGATTTCCTTTCCATCTGCTTCCCTTTACATGCTAAACATTTATATTTCAAAAATTGTGTACTTAGAATGTCACCTTTTAATTCACACACAAGCACTTAAAAGGTTATAAGGTGCATATGCCATCTCCGGCTTCTGGGAAAGCAAGACAGGAACCATGGCTGGGAGAGCAAAGCTTTAGCAGGCATCAATCCTTAAGATTTTGGCAGAGAAATGGAATTTCCTGAATTATTTTTTTTTTCTGCTTCTGTTGTTATATGCAACATCAGTCTAATGCTATTTTTTAGAAATCACAGGTAATTTAGGACAGATTATTAAATACATTAAATGGATCACAAKAAGCTAATAAGTCAAAGGAATCTAATAACCTTAGGTGAGGCAAGGTGAACTTTAGCACTTTACTTTATGGGGAGCCTGGCCAAATATCTCAAGTACAGCCAAGTATCCATGAGTCTCTTGCAGACCACTGTAGCTGTGTGGAAAGAGCTGGGGGCTGAGTAGAAAACAGTCAATAGAAGCATGAATCCAGTTGCTGATGGGTGGGGTGTGGAGATGGGATTATGGAGCACTGTTTAAATTTGGGACACAATCAGATCTAGGACTGGAGTTTGAAACTAAAGTAACCAGAGCTTGTTTATCACAGGACTCCGAAAGATGTTTGAGGTTAGGTGGATGCTGCTGCTGCTTTGGACAAAGAACCGCTGTTGGTTTGAGGCTGTATTATAATTAGTGCTAGAACTGCAGTCAGTGTAAAGTTCTCAGAGAGTAAGCACTGAGAAAATGGTTGTGTTGCTGAACGACAGTGAGACCCATAGAGACAGCAAATGCACGTTGCTGAAGGTGACTTTACAGGTGGATATGGTTTGTAGAGGCACTGCAATGTCTGGGGCAAATGTGAAGGAATTATATGAGCGTGAACTGTATTTATTATGCCAGTGGATTTGATCGGACCAGTAGAGTTAGGATAAGAACTGTCCCAAGCGATGCAGAGCCAGGAGCCAAGGGAGTTGATAGGACAATATGGAGCAAGGGCCTTGTCAGGCAGTGCCCACCATACCACCCCACTGGGATGAGTGGGGTGATAGCCAGATTCAGCCCAGGGTCCAGATCAGAAAAATTCGTGGCAGTGAGGAAAGGCCAAGGCTAAGCTGGGAAGTCAGTTTTCTGGTCAGGGTTCTGATCTTATCTGATGAGGGTAGTCAGGGTCAGACACAGCGCCATGGTTGCTGGGCAGGATCAAAGTCATGCTGGGAAGTCCTTTGTGGGTTGGGATATCTATCAACAGGGTCCGTGGACAGACATGGGCATGGCTGTGACTGAGCTGGAGTCTGGAATTTCTGTGATATCATTCATTGGGTAGGGCCTAACAGGCACATTGGGCACATGTGCTCCTGGCCAGGGGTTGGGCTGGCCCAGAGGCCCCAGGGGAGGCTGGTCAGAGCCGTTAGAGACTACTAGTGCTCTCAGAGCCCTGTCAACAGAGGATGAGCAGTGACAAGAGTCTCTGAACTACCTTTAAGGTTCAGAATTGCGGTTGAGGCTCTAAGCATAGATTTAGGAGATAGCTTTAAACCACGTCAGATAAACCCCACGGAATTAGGATGTGGGCTGACAACAGCAGCACGGTGGCTAGGTCTACGAGAGGTTTCACTCAAGTACAGTTAAGGCTAAGTTGCACCCAGGGAATGAATAAATGATATAGTAAAAAAAAAGTTTATTCCTGCATCAGTATAGGCTAGGATAAGAGCTGTATCTGGCTGAGTGAATGAGTTGTGTTTAGTTTTAAGATGAGAGTAGATTATCTTGCAATGTCTCTCTCTAGGGCTAAGACTTGGTTTTTTTCTGACTGGCAATGACAATCCAGATATTGGTTGAGTTTACTAAGAAGCTAAAATGGCTGTCCTGGTTTCAGCTGGGATAGAGTTAATTTTCTTCCCAGTAGCTGCTACAGTGCCATGTTTTGGATTTAGGATGAGGATAATGTTGACAAAACAGTGATGTTTTAGTTGTTCAACAGTGCTTATGCCAAGTAAAGGACTTTTCAGCTTGTCGTGCTGCCATGCCAGTGGGGAGTCTGGGGGTGCACAAGGAGCTGGGAGGGGACACAACTGAGACAACTGACTTCAACCAATTGCAGGGATATTACAGAACATAAGGTGTCAGCAAAAAACCTGAGGGAAGTTGGACAGGAGGTGGTAACTGGATACTATCTGGGCATTGGTCAGTGGGTAGTGAGTAATTGCATTGTGCCTCACTAGCTTTGTATATTCTTTTATCAGTATTATTATCATTATTATTATTTTCCATTTCCTTTCTGTTCTCCTAAACTGTCTTTACRTATTTCAGCCCACATATTTTACCTTTTATCCAGTTCACTCCCCCATCCTGCTTGGAGGGGAGCAAACTTGGTCTTTAGCTGCCTGACAGGTTAAAGCACAGCAATGGCAAAAAAAAATGAAAATAGCCTTCTTGGKTTTTTTTTTATTCTGGGTGTGAACAGGAATAAGTTGCAGATCGTCCTAAAGCAAGGACAAGGGCTTTCCTTCAGAAAAMTAGATGGGTTTCTGTGCATGTGGCAATGGTCAATTTAGCTTGGGCAAATACTGAATGTGGATCCCCATTCCAAAGAGATTTTTSTTGTAATTGACATTATTGAGTGTTAGATCTTACTAATATTATGTTTGAAGCTGAAATCAAAGCATCTGGGCTTTAGCAATTCCAGTGATCTGCTGAACTAGATGGAAAACTAGGCAGTACTGATCTTAGCCTTGAAAGTAAGTCAGCTGGTAGCATTTTGAACATCCTCAGGGGCAAGCAGCAAAGCCTACACTGATACTGTGCCAGTGGGTTAAGTGAAAGTATGAGGGCACTACATAGCCAGTGAATAACCTCTGAGTTTGTTGTCACAACAGCAAAAGACCACAACATTATGCAAAACACTCCATTTTTAATAGCATGGTTTTAAACAAATAAATTAATGTTCTGTTCAGTAAGAAAAGACATAGTAAATCCCCAGATTCATATAGCCTTCCTCTGGGGGCACCACAAAAACTCATTTTGCTCTTTTTTTTTACTGTAATAGATATTACAGAAACCTTAAAGACAACTGCATTACTGGGCTATGTTAGGATTAATGGTGAAAAAATGTAGTATGGCGCAAAAAGGTACTATTGTGCAAAAATGTACTAAATGAACCAGGTCTTAGCATGTTAATTCATGTTTGTAAATTAAAGTAATTTTCTCTTCTTCCAGTACATGCTCACATTTSACAGCTTTTAAGCTTCCAAAGTGCTCCTTCTCCTTTTGGTAGCATCCTGATGATAGTACTGGCAACATCTGCAGAGAAAAGCACAAGACGTTTGCAGCCCTCTTTCTCCAATATGAAATTTCTATTGCTGTCAAAAGAGAGTACCTCTGTGGCTATCACTGACACCTTGGCAGCAAGAAATAGAAAAAAAGACTTATTGACTCACATGTATACAAATGTAAAATCAAAAAACCTGGGAATAGATGTTTTTATTAACAGAAAAAAAAAATTTCCGTTGAAAAATTGTATACACGTACTGAGCAAGGTATGGAGTTTGTGGAGTGAGTTTGTAGTGATGACCAAGACAGATGAGGACAAATGATGCCTTCCTTTGGATTCTCCTGGATCTCTTTCTCTAGCTTCTGTCCCATATTGTAACGGGAGAAAGAATACCAACAATGGTAATTTTGGATGTATAAGTGTTATTGAATGACATGTTCATTTGTTGCAAATGGATTCAGTTTTACTTAAAAATCTAGCAGAACTCTTTTCAGCTTTGACCAAAGATACTGCTGAAGCATCTTGTTTCCTGCAGTGGAGCCTACCAGTCATTTGACTGACTTTCCCAGCATAAGCTTCTATTTGCAGATATTTTGCACATACTTCCTTGACATTTAACATTGTGTTGTTTAATGTGGGACTGAAGGTCAGAGCTGGGTTTTGCTAGGCACGTAATCTGAAGAGTAGACACTTGGGATAGCATTATTTTAAGTGGTTTACGTTTGTATGGCCAATCTTTAGTTCATTTTGCTGTATTCCTTAATTTTAGTGCATACTAAAGTATTCTGCAGTATGCTAGAATAAGGGCAGGCAGTAGTGGTACCACTATTGAAAAAGGCAAGTTGGAAAAGCAGTATGTTTACAGTCCTGCTTTTTGACAGACCTCTATTGCAAAGAAAACCATTACAGGAATCTGATCAAAACTCTCTGAAAATCAGTGGGAATTTTCCCATAAACTTATTTGGCTCTAGGGCATTCATTAGAGTATGAATGAGATTGATGATGAAATGACATAATATTAATGTTTCTGCCATGAACTTCAGAAGTAATCTACCTCAGTAGAGGTGAAGGAGATCTTTTGAAGAACTTAATSACATTAAGTTAGCACTATTGGTTTTCATCAAGTAGCCTGATCACTGTGCTCTCCCCAGTGCAGTCTGTTTGGCCTCTGCTCCGTCAAGCAATATGTGACAGCAACTAAAGTTGCAAGAAATAAATACAGAAATAAACACTAAAGGATTAAGCTTAACAGGAAGAAATTAACTAGCCCCATACCTGATCTAATTTTAAGACTACTTCATGCACAAAGGATGGACAACTTGGAGACTGTTCAAGTTTTATCACCTTCAAATCCCCAGGCATCACAGACAAACTTCACCTAACAAATTTGTGGTGATCCTTTATGAAAATCCAGTTGTTTACAGAATAGTTTGTTTGTGGTTCCCGGACTCTGCTTCTGCTTCTTTTGGCCTTCAAGGTGAGAACTAAGACAAGGACTAAACATTAGGCTGCAGTTGAAAGTGATGATTTAAGAAATCTTTTCTGAAAGTCACATTGTGCTGCTTGTGAAATGTGTCTGGTTTTCATCTTTGCCAGCTATCAGAGTCAGGCACTTATTCAYAAAGGCTTCAGAAACAGCAAGGTCTATTCCACTCCAGTCCCTCTCCTTCAGTAAGCTTTTCGTGTAGACACCTAGCATTTCACCTAAGTACAYGTCTGCTGCTCTCAGGCAGCGTGAATTGAAATCCCAGGAAGCCACAAGATCAGGTTGCTGGCAGCCCTGAGCAGGTATCCAGCCATGACTTCTGTAGAATTTATACTTCCAGAGTGGGTCACMACTGCAGAAGAGTGGTCAAAAGTGAGAAGAGGGTTAGTCTGGGATTAGTCAGGAACAGACAACGATTGCAGTGTGGGACAGATCAAGAACATGAGCTTTTACACCAAGATGGATAATTGAGAAAGAGAGAGGAAGGGAGAATTCTTCCGAAGTGGAGGGGGTTTGGTGGGGTTTTGTATTTTCAGAGGACCTTAACTACAGAAAAGCTACTTTTTTCAAACATGAATGCTGACACTGAGTCAACAGCAGGTTAATTCAACCATGTAATTTATGTTTTAAGACCCCAATCCGAGTGATATGAGTGTTTAAATAAGCTAATATAACCTATTCCAGCAAAACCTCTTCACTTTCTCCCAAATTAAACATTTCTTAAATTTCATTTTTCAGTGTGAGTTCTACAGATTGCTAAATCAAGACATCAAAATATTCTGAAATTTACATGTAATTAATAAATATTGTTTTCTAGTCAGAAATCCTGTGCAGAAACCACTAGTTTACTATTTGTTGTTCTCCCTGAAGAACTTTGTGTATAGGAAATGCCAATGACTGTTTTCCTAAAAAAAATACAAGGAGGTATTTAAACAAAAAAAAATTTAAAATAATAAAATTAATTATTTTTCTTTGTGTTTTGCCAATGATTCAAAAATTCCATCAACATGTTTATAAATGAAACAACCAGCTATGAAGGTACTTGCTTGCTTTCATTTTTACTTGGAAGAATTACCACTCTACTTACCTCTAATACAGCATGGAAACCRCTCCTGTGAGAATACTTGGAGTAATCATTTTTATCCTCCTATAAACTGGATTTCACTGGCAACCTGTAAATACAGTGTGACACGGGATTCACAGATACTAAGGATGTGGATATAGGTTTAGAGGGCAGTAGCTGTGAACTGGAGTGCTCCAGTGTACCCTGTTATTTTCACTAGATACATATTTCTTTACAACCTTGGGCAGGGTAATTTTATTCTCTCTGGATACTAAGAGCCATATTTTAGACTACATTCTATGTCTGTGAGGGAGGGATYAAGGACTTACATTATTAAATTTATATGCAGATTAGTCCACCTTGACTCAGAGTGAAATTAAATTAAAAGCTGCTYACCTGCTAGCTCCTTCTTGACAGCAGGTGGCAAGGAAGAACAGACATGACATTTTCTTCAAGTTCTACATTGTTACTTGCCTGTCATATGCAGTAGGTAGACTCAGGTTGTTTTATGATTTGCTGTTGTAGGGAAGCAGCAAACCATCAGCATAATGGGAATAAGGAGGGAATTTTGATCCAGGCACTTAACTTTCAGTCAAATGTCTTCTGAAACAGTAGGTTTGCCTAGGGCTGTGGGGAAGATTGCCAGACTCTGGCCTCTGGTATGTGCTGGAAAGAGCTATACACGTAATGACAACACCCCGGGCAGTGCTGAGTCTSACAGCACCTCCCAAGGTCTCTGGCAAGTAGCTGTAGCCAGCACAGCATCCTCTGAGATACAACATCATCTGCCTGACTTCTTGTTTGCTCCCATGATGTTGCTCATCTGCGGAGGAGGAAGATAGTGAACCTTCAGCTCCTCTGACCACTGGGACTGGGATACCTAGGTATTCTCTAGGTGAGTGGAAATGGAAAACTAGAAGGCTTTAGCTTCCTTTTTTACACAAAGCAGTCCTCAAAAGGTCCAGCAGATGGTAACTCCAAGATTTCAAGGACTAGTGAGAGATTTAAGAAGTTAAATATTTTTCCCTCTGGCTTCCCCAGGTGAATAGGGATTTGCACTCTTCATTACAAGATGCAGGGACAGATAGGCAATATATTCTGATATAAGGACTTAAAAACACAGTAAAAATAACTTGGTAGGTAACAACACAGAAAAAGTCTGAAAACTGTACTGCTTATAAGAGAAACAAAAGAGAAAATAATTTAAAATATATATATATATGAACATTCAGAAAGACACACATTGCAGGCAGAATTATCTTTAGATGGCATATTTTCAAATTCCATATGTCTTCTGAGACTGCCTGTGTTACCAGGATCTTCATAMAAAAATAAAACACATTTGTTGCCCATTCATACCTTAACTCTTCATTTCAGACAAAAACCTCTATGATTTAAATGTGGAATATCTCAGGGGTTTGCACAGAAGCTAGGGAATGTAAAAATGAGTGTAGTCACAGTGATACAACTCTAAACCTCTACAAAGTGTTAATATCATCCCAGGAACAAATTCAGATGAGGCATTGTAATTCAATGACTTCAATTTCTGTGATCGCAAACCACCAGTGCTTCAAAAGCCTCTTTTTTTACTGTTATTATGTTACCATAAACCACTTTACATGCACAAAGAATTCCCTCAGTCATGTCCACTCAGTTTAGTATTTACCTGCTTGGCCTGGAAAATGTGAAAACCCTGTCCACATGATAGATTTGGTTCCTTTGTAGTCTTGCTCATCTTCTCATAAAATACATGATTTTCTGTGAGTTTAGCAAAACTTACTGAGACACAATTTTTTTTCATTCTTAATAAGCATTTCTATTTAAATCCACTGCTTGCCTAATCTCTCTGCTCTATACTGTGCCATGGCAGAGCTGTTATTTTAGATAAGAAACTACTTGGCATAAGCAAGCACAGCAGTATGAACAGTAATTACAGGTACCCAGGCCTCCCACCAGCATTCTTCCAAGTACCAAATGTCTGTGGTTACCTTTCAGGTACCCACAGCCCCTGTCACTCCTGACAGCACCACTTCAGCCAGCAAATCACTGCCTGACAATATATCAGTAGTTCAAACTACAGGAACCTGACTAAATTGAGCTTGTCCTCTGGGCCAGGAGTTGGACTAGACCATTCTTGTGAGTCCCTTCCAACTCAGGATATTCCATGATTCTGTAAATGCATGTTGGTCTCAAATGTGTGGACTTGAGGTGACAGATGCTAAGCTTAAACAACTGCATATTATTAATGAAACCGTGGTACTGCCTTGTGCAATGTACACCATTAAGGAAACATATAGGAAGGGTAATGCAAGGAGGAGGCAGGCTCATTTTTCACATCACTTTATTCAGAGGCAAAATYTTCATGAAACACCTCCTCAAGAAATCTTTGCAATGTGGTTCAGATTATATTGCAGCATTTGGCTTAAAATGTCCCATACTACTCTGGTGCTGTGTGAATACGCCTTATCTGATTCAGTACAAAAGTTGTGGGAAAAAAACCATACCAAACACTGAATCTTTTCCAGGCATTTCTTTGCAAGGCGTGGTGTCAAGCACAACAACAAAGATCAAATCTCAGTTTTGGAACAGCAATGGCTTCAAACGGGCAGTCTCTGTCAGTATTTGCAAGACAGTAAAATATGTTCTTGTCCTGAAAGATTGTGAGCTTTGCCTTGAAATATCCCTTAGTAGAGTGTCAACATTTACTTCAGCCACAATGGCTTACCATTTGTTCTTTTTTTCTCTCATCCAGTGCAAAGTCACCTGGCTAGGATTCACTACAGCAATTCCACATGAGATGATACTGTAATACAAATAAAAGTGCATTCTGTGTGTCCTAACTGTCAGCCTGAATACCTGACTAACCAGTACTAGAGAAGTGGGATTCATAACGCATTCACCAGGGACTTGATTCCCTGATAAAGCTCATTTCAATGTCTTTTAAGATTTTGTCTGTGGAACTAGAGTAGTGCACCCATTTCTGGAGACCCCAGCACGGGAAGGACATTGACCTGTTGGAGCGAGTCCAGAGGAGGCGACAAAGATGATCAGAAGGATGGAGCACCTCTGCCGTGAGGAAAGGCTGGGAGAATTGGGATTGTTCAGCCTGGAGAAGAGAAGGCTTTGGTGTGGCCTAACTGTAGCCTTCTAGTACTTGATGAGAGCCTACAAGAAAGATGGAGAGAGACWATTTACAAGAGCATGTGGGGACAGGACAAGGGGAAATGGCTTCAAACTGAAAGAGAGCGGGTTTAGATTAGATATTAGGAAGAAATTTTTTAGTATGAGTGTAGTGAGGCACCAGAATACATTGCCCAGAGTAGTTGTGAATGGCCCATCCCTGGAAGTGTTCAAGGTCAGGTTGGATGGGACCCCGAGCAACCTGGTCTAGGAAAAGGTGTCCCTGCCCACAGCAGGTTTGTTGGAACTAGATGATCTTTAATGGCCCTTCCAACCCAAGCCATTCTATGATTATATAATTCTTGCAAAGAGCTGGCACTTCAGAGCTTGTTACTGCAGTTTGGTACTATGGAAATATTTCTATTTGACATTTCTAAAATCTGCATTTAATCAGTACAATAATTAATTACTGTTCATTATATTTGTGTTTCTGTGGGGTTATCTGAACTGATAATGTGCTGGTTGGTTTCTGTATTTACACATAGCATTTTAAAGGCTGCCAGAGAAACCTAGAGCACTCTTTCTGGAAGAAGAGAATCCAAATTAATTGTGCCAATCATAATTTCTAAGTAGTTTTGGAAGTGATCAGTTACATAATTTTGCTAAGATAATAGAGCCTTTAATATTTATTATTATGTTCCTAGCATTTACTTTAGGCAAAAAGAACAGAGTAAGTCTCCTCCAACACAGCACACTTGGAGGACGATAGTAGTTTAAATGTGTTAATAAAAAGGGCATCTGTTTTATGGAGTATTTTCGTAAATCACAACACTGAATACAATGTTGCCACGGATGATCTTATTACTGATTCATAAAACTGACCTTTAAAAATTAAAAGAAACAATAAGCTCCATTTTAGAGCAGTAGTTGGAATTATACAAAAGTGGTTAGGCCTTTGCCTTGAACCTGGATGATATTTATATGCCCATGTCAAAACTGTGATCCTGAACCCCCTGTGATCAGCTGAAAGGTCAAATGGCTCTTCCCTCCGTTCCTGTAATCCCTGCCTGCTGGTGTGCCTGCAGCAGGCTACCCCTGGCTGGGGAAAGATGGAAAGCAAGTGAGAAAACTTGTGGGTTGAGATAGACACAGTTTAGTAGGTGAAGGAAAGAAAAAGAAAAAAACTTGAAACAAAACAAGTGGTGTGAAGGCAATGACTGGGCAGTGGCCGTCTCCAAAAAAAACCCCTCACTTGTTTTTTTTGGCTGAGCACATGTTGTGTGCTGTGGGATATCCTTGGGGTTAGCTGGGGTCAGCTGCCAGCTTTGTCCACTCGCAGCATCTGCCCACCTCCATCCTACTTGCTGGGAGGGCAGAACAGGAAAAAGAGAAAGCCTTGGTGCTGTGCAAGCACTGCTAACAACAGCCAAAACACGGTGTGTTGTCAACACTGCTCTGGTCACAGATCCAAAGCACAGCACCCTACAGACTGCTCTCAGCACAATTCACTCCACCCCAGCCAGAGCCAATACCACAAAAATATCTGACACACATAGGGAGGTAGCTCTATGCATCTCCAAAACTCTCACACCATCCTTCTGCATGTAGTTATAGCATTCAGGAACAGGAATATTTGGGCTCACCTTTTGGGAGATCCAAGGCCTCTTTTTGGATAGCACCCACAGGACGGGGACTACAGGGTATTCTGGTGAGAAGCACTCATTGCCTGCCCAGGGACCATGCAGGAAATCTGCCCTGCTTTATCGGCGCGTGAGCAAACTGTAAGGGAAGACCCAAGGGCTGCAGGTTCTCAGCTGGGGCACAGAAGCCCACACCGGGTTCCTGTACCTGTTCTCGTTTCAGTGGAGAACAAATATAAGCAAGACACAGTAATGGTAACATACAAAACTAAATACCTTCTCTGATCACTAGAATATTTCATACAAAGGATGAAATATTTGAGGGACTAGATGTCCCTCACTTTTCCTCAGAGGAAAGTGTCTGGCCCGATGCTCCCAGCTGTGTGCAGCAAGCACTGGCTGCAACTTCTCTGCAGCCTGAGCAGCCATCGAGGCTGATTTCAGGCAGCTGCTCTTTGCTAGCTCACAGCAGCTCCCTGTTCAGCAAGTTTCAGATTTCAGACCCTGCTTTGAGGTGTCTAACTCGACCCCACCAGCGAAAGAAGCTCAATCCAAGATCTGAAAAAGACCTAGATCCCTCCTGAGCAGCACCTCAAGGCCAGGCAGGATATACCCAGGCAGCCAAATCAGTAAGGCACAACCGTCTTCAGGCAACTTTGAAATACAAGCTTATATTCAGTAGTGACTTGGCCCAATCAAGCCAGGTTCATAATCTCTCTTACTTGCAGGTAACACTTGTGATTTCCAAGTCCCCTGAAATCCAGTCACACTGACACATGCAGTGCACATACCACCTTCAGTGTTTTCAGGACACTGGATGGTTTCTGAATGAGAGCATCCCTTAATAGTCACACTGGTGACGATTTATTCAGAAAATAGCTTTAAGCGATGGGTTGATATAATCAAAGTGCTAAATATTATGATCCTTTTGTGGTATTAAGTAGCTCATAAAATATAATACTGACTTCTTTCAATAGTGATTGAAATGCAAATATGAAATACAAATGTGGTTTTCTCTCTCCACAGGCCTGACAGGTGCATGGTTTTCAAACTGGGGCCTGACCCCCTTCAGATATGTACAGTCAGCACAGAGTTGCATGCTTCATGTTTTATTCCTTTCCTTCTACAAAAACTTCTTTTACCTTCAGCTTGTTGTTTTATCCCGATTTATCGGTTGCATCCACCTATTTTCTCTTGGTTTATGCATCCTTTGGACTGGCACTGACTCTACAATTTTGACTCATCTGTCACAGGAGGACTGTTCTACGATAGGAGCTCTCAAACATATCTGCAAAACCGAATAAATATGATAGGACCTCTCAAATATTTCTGCAAAACCAAATAAATATGCAAATAACTGTAAGAATAAGTAACAACAAAACCAAATAACCACAACAATGTTTAAGCAATAAGGAATTGCTTCTGGATATTTTGGGCCAGACTAGGCAATTTACAGTCTGTCATGAAGAAGGATTTGACATGAATACAGCAGGACCTTTGGAATGTAGTAACTGAACAAAACATCAGGCACTATTTTAGTGTTACATGCAAAGTAACTCCTCTGCAGTCAGAGGAGAGCTAGTAAGTATGATCACTACTTTTGCTCTTGTTCACTGCTGAAACAGAAGAAAAGAAAGACAATCAAGATAAGAGGAAATGGACTTTTTTCTCTTTTAATCATCTGTACTTAGCCAACATTTATCCCTATCAAGTAAAATTAACCCTGGTAACAATCCCCTTAAATGCTGTGAAATAAATAAACTTTCAAATGGAGTGTCTTAAAATTTACCAAATAATTTCATGACTCCTGGAAATTTTAAAATCTTTGAAACAGACACTTTTATACAACCTATTAATCATAAACCAATCATAATTTATCACAACAGAATCCATCAAGATGAATTCAGTTGACTTTAATGTAAATGTAATTTGTACTTCTGTAGGCACTCCATTAAAATTGGTCTGCATTTAAATATGAGTCAATCATCACTTAAAATGAAGTCTACCCTGGGTTTTTCTTCTCAGTATATCTTGTGGCCATACATAAGGTAACTTGAATCTTGAGAGGAATGGGTATTGCTGCTTTGTCTGTGCCACTAACCTGTACTATCACAAACACACGACTTAGAATTTTCAATCTGGTCAGGCTGGTATGAGTATCATAAATGGAAAAAGTTATAGAACATAGCCAGCTAAATGAAATTCTACATTTTGCTTAAGTAAAAAGAGGTAAAGTGTCTTAAATTGCATTTTAAAAAAATTCCACCTTTTTGGAGAAGGAAAGAATGTTGCTGTAGCATTGACCACAGAACAAAGAAAATTCTGTGAAAGAAAGATTCTTTGGACCTATAATTAGACATGGGGATTTTAAAAATAGCATAGCTGTATTTTAAAGCACAAATGGTAGAAAAGACTTCATTTTTAAGCAAGGTGGGGATTGTATTAATGTAGAATATCCAAAAGGTGCTAAATGTCCTCATGGTCTCAGCCATCATAAGTTTCTGACAAACCCTGCACGTCCRAGCCATTTATGCTACCGATTACCAGAAATACGTACGTAGTTCTGATGGACACATGGAGGTACCTGTAAAACCTCAGTGCTGCATCTCACACGGAGACAAAAACTAGCTAAACAAACTAAAATAGTTCCCTGCTGCAGGCAAAGGAGAACCTGCAGAAGGTCACTCTGCAGGTGCATGTTGGGAAATTTGCCACAGACAGGGGCAGGGAGGAACGAAGCAAATTCAAACACACAAAAATTATGTTTGCTGTATGTGTAATACTCATACGCAACAGCCTTTTGCATTTGTAATACAGACTGCCTTGGGGGAGTTGGGGGAAGAGTTTTGCAAGGAAATTGTCCTTTTAAAAGACCAAAAAAATTATACATGAATGATAAAGAGAATTGAGATGACAGAAATCAGTTACCTGTTCATATTCCACATGCTCCAGAGACATAATACTGCAGTATGGATTTAACCGCTTAACCAAAATTCTAAAGCTATAGCAACTGCTTAAGCATACCTCTCCTGCCAAATCCACAGCTGAAAATAAACATACCTTGTAATTCTTATAAAATCTGCATCTTTGCATTTGTGCTCTTTAATATTTCCATACTGACAGCTAGAAAAATTCATTTGCAATGTGTTGCAGTTAAATATTGATGGAGGGGGGACACATTTTTTGATTGGTTGTTTGGTTGTTTGTTTTAAATAGGCTGGGGGCATGTTTATAAAGAAAAACTGAAACCTGATTTGGCAACACTGATTATAGGATCTATGAATTTAAATGAGTTTGGGCAGGACTAGGTCCAAAAGGACACGACCATCTTTTCAATCTGTAGGAATTATTTGTGAGATAATCCTAACTCTTTCGCTGCAAACACTGAAGTGTCTGGTAGCCAAAGGGTAAAAGTGGAAATCATCTCAGTTTTTGTTTTGAGGATTTACAGACCAGTATTATTTCACATGAGTAAAATAAGGAGCTCTGTTTCTAAGAGAGGCTCAAGAGCAATCAGAAACAGAGAGGCCAAGAGAACAGAGCTCTGTTGTTTTGATAGCTACATCACTGGTGTTTAGCAACTATTTTACTAGCAATAGGGATCTTGGATAGGTGCCCCTGGGTTTTAATTCCTATTCAGTCGAATTCAAAGTAGCCTATTCTAAAGTAACCAAAACACTGGATGCAGGAATTCAGTTTTCAGCTTTTCATTCYCTGGGCAGGAAACCGTTGTTCTTTTTTCCAAATAGCTGAAAACACAAAAAAATCAGGAAAATATTCAGAGAATGAAAATGTTTGAGGTAGAGAAGAAGGTAATTGTTTACATATGTGCATTTTCCAGTTTTGAAAAATAGCTTTTGAGCTCTGCTCACACTCTCATTTCTTCCCCACTTATTGCTGCTCGCTAACAGTAAACTTTGTTCAATTCTGCCAGAGCCAACAGGAAAACAGTAGCACATCACCCAGCAGATTCAAACGGCAGGAAAACAGCTTTGCCAAAAAATAAGTAAGTAAATATATTACTTTTTAAATCACTGATAAGTAATATAAATAAAAGTTTTATTATTGATGTGTCCATGTTATTATCACACACTCTAGTACATTCTTGTATGGTTTACAGCCTGCTCACTGAACAGGAAACCACTCAGCTTCACTCTGTACTCAAAAACTGCTGCTAACCTAAATTATTTTGTAATTGTAASAGTGGGTTAGTTAAAACTCGGAGGTTTGTGTTGGTATTTCCCAAATTTTCAGCAATTCCAAGGGTGGGTGCTTCAATATAGATTAGAGGAGTGTGCATTAATGCAGTCTTAATGTGATTCCTGGCCAAATCTTCATTGCAAAATAACTTTTGATGTTGCTCCTGAATACTAAGTACTGGTACTGCAGTGATCCACGAATGTTGTTGGACAGGCTGATACAGAGCTAAGGTCCAGTGGGTAAAGAGAGTCATGGTGAGAGAACCAACATCAGAGTAAGGTTTGTGTGCTTCTTCCACATCCAATATATCTCATATATTCTCTACAGCAGAGTAATAGCAGGATGGAAGAATACCACACCAGGACTAGGGGAAGAGCTATACTTATTGGCAGAATGGGAAAAGAGCCATGTGCAGTAGCACAGCTGCACGTGGAATGAGAGTTTTTAGCTCCTATCTCCCTAAGGAAACCCATCCCTCCAACAATACACTGAATATGCTAAAGCATCAATAAAGCTGTTACAATATTTATGTCTAAAATGAATGTTTGCAAAATGAGTAGAGCTGTCTGTAACAAACTTGGAGCTGTAAGTGAACACAAATGTAAGGTTTGACCCAAGATTGTTGAATTTCCAAATCTACCAAGTCATTTCTCAAATGTGGTTATTATCCTTGCAGCTTTCAGTCATTCATTGAAACTGGGCTCTCCGAGAAGATTCATAGAACAATGGCAATTTCTACTATTTAATTAAGTGGATTTTTTTTTCTTTTTTTAATGTATTTAGATCTTACCCAAATATACATGAAGTAATGAATCCAGATCTACATCCAAAAGGTAAAATTCTTCCACTGCTGAAAAAGGAAGTAATATAGCATGTCTATTTATCTTACTTATATCTCAGAGCCAGTAATAGTCTGTGACAGATCTGAACATTTTAATATCACAAAAATTGAAATTARTTGTAAGAAAAAAATGAAAAGTAATGGATACCCACTAAGGGAATACACACCAATGCATAAAAAAAAGGTGTTTACTTCCAGTGTACTCCAAAAAAATTTTGGCTTCATGATGGTATACACTGCAAAAAGCCATCACTAAGTTATTCTCTTGAAGCAGACTGAATACATTACTTTGGCTGATGACCTCTAAAAAGCAACTGAGGGAACTTTCTTTTTTCCTCTGCTGCCACCTTTGAATGTCTCCTCTCTTTTTGCTGTTTGCTGTTTCAAAACAACAAGACAATGACACAGGACCTCTAAATCTGTTTCCATGGCAGATTATGGTCAGTAGTAAGCATGTATTTAAACTACATTAGTTTCAAAAGTAAAACACTGCACCCACTTAAATTGGTGGTAAATGACACCATAGTTCAAAACTGTAGCTGAGCTGAGACATTTAATGCAAAGCATATAAAATTATTTAACTAAAAAGTGGCACAATTAGCCAGATAAATTTATTTGATGTACCATATGTTTATAGTGCTATGTGAAGTTTGCTTAAATGCATTCAATATCCATATAATAGAGACAATTTCGATTTAGGGCTGGAGAAAGCAGTTCTGGGAAAAATAAAACACAGCAATCTATCATCTAGCTACAAATCTTTTATTCGCCGTGGATAGCTAGACTTAGCACAAATGCCTACCATAACTGGCATTTGTTCATAAGACTTTTTCACAATCTCTGGAGTGAAGCCTGCCTAATCTTTTATTTGGTATTCTAATTAACCCTATATTATTCAGGAAGTTTCTTCTTGTTTACCTAGTCTCTCTATAGGCTAGAGGAAGATGCCTATAGGTTTTGCATCCTGCTTTTGGACCAGAGAGCAAAAAAAGAACTCTGCAAATGTCTATGCAGTTCTTCCTTGCAGCATTTCCAGCTTCAGGTTTTTTTCTGTTGAAGTGGTAAGGACACACCCTTTCAGGATCACCAGGTTTATTAAATCACAACCCACAATATTTATCACTTTCTTCCACTGGCTAAAAGACCACAGTGACTAAAAAAACCACTGTGCATTCAGAGACTCACAGAAGCCAATTGGAACAGATTTACCTTCTRCTTTCCCATTTAAAGGGCTATGTTCTTGATGTTGGGTTTTCATGTACAAATTCCTAACCTGTCACCCTTTTAAACAGAACTTTTTTAGGTCACCATGAAAAGCAGTCAAGGTTGCCACAAAATGCACTCACTGTTTYATTCCCTTGCAAATTAAAGAGAAGATAATTTTTTTCCATTTTGTCCTTTGACATCAGGCATTCTCTGTCAAATGGCAGTACCACACCCACATACATGCCATAGAAATACAACAACTCCCTATTATTACAACTGATATTCTCTATTTATTAATTTCACAGGAAATGCAGCAAAGCAACAAAAAATTGTCAGACTGAATAAAATATGATCAGTCCCTATAGCTTGAGGAGACTCTAACCCATGCCAGCTCTATGTCTTTAGCTTGTCGTGAAGAAATACAACGCCAGAAGGCCCAGCTGATTGCAACTACCTGGCACAAAGATTCTATCCTCTTTCATCCCTGTTCAACCTCCAGTGCAGCAGAAGCCAGAAAATTTGAAGATGTCCCTGCTCATTGCAGCCAAGTTGGACTAGAATACCTTTAAACGTCCCTTCTAACCCAGACTATTCCATGATTCTACAATAAATATTCCAGGGTGATAGATATATAGTTAGCAGCAGAAATATTCTCCCCCTTGGTGGTGAGCCTCTTCGACAGTACTTCTTCTACCACCTGGACCCTGTGCAGCACTTCTTGTACTGAAGGCCTGGTACATACAGCAAGGCTGACAGAGCGATACATTCATCTTCATTACCAAAATTATATTCTTAAATACCAGAAGAGTGGTTTCTAGCTGGTTTGCACTCCTCAGCTAGCACAGAGCAAATATTTGGGCAGTGGCCTTAGGTAGAGGGCACACCCCCAGGAAAGCAGGGCCAGTGCTGCTCCCTTCACTTAGGCCCTGTGCAAAGGAGGACTAAGAAAAAAAGGAGAGGGAAGGCTGGAGTTCATCCCAACTCCAGTGATTCCTGCATAACAGAATAGATGATAAACTAACTGGGACATCAAATTGTAAACTGATATTGGATAGYAATACATCACCCCAAAGGCTTGTGTCAAACAGTCCCCTTTTAGCATTAAGTCATGAAATGCATGGGTAATAGCATTGATGTTTACCACTGTTAATCATTTTTTATTGCTGCGGACAAAACAACCACTTTTTTAATGAACAGAAGTAAAAAGGCTGCAAATTAAGACACTGCCTGCCTTTTTATTTATTTTTGTTATTATCTTGGTACCACCTTTAACTGGGCTTACTACTGATTTGCACCAGTATAACTAAACAGAAAAACAGACTAAGTAGCTTGCATGAACAAATCTCCTTCCCCGTCCTCCATGAATGATCCTCTGAGCAGAGATTAAAGTACTACATATATTGAATAAATGAACATTCAATGCCATCTGCTGGGGTACACAAAAATATGCAATACCAGGCGACCAGAACAAGAGCAATAAATATAAAGAGGGTGTTCAGGCAGAAACTTGCTTCTTTCAAAACACACCTATAAGAGAGGGTTGTGGGATGCTGGCTATCCTTAATACACTTCAGGACCCAGGTACAACCCCTGGACAAGAAGTAGGTCTGGTTTTAACTCTCCTTGGTATAAAAACATTTCAGTGCACAATTATCCCTTTCTTCTAAGCCTTAGAGCCTGCTGTAATTATTTGTTATTGGTTGGTCTTGATAGAAGGACTTTCATGCTCTGCTTTTAAAATCAGGTGATTATGTAGCCAGAGATGCAAGATTTGTGAGGTTACAGGCAGCCTAAGAGAGGATTGAAACACGCCAGAACAAGAGCATCTACTGGGCAAGGTCACCATGGCTGTTTGCATTAGAGTTCCTGGATTAAATGTGTAAATCAGGCCAAGTACAGACCTCAGGAGTCTGTGTTCACCAGCTCTCTGGGCCTGTAGCTCACGCTCTCCTGGCTATACYGTGAGACAACTTCATGGGCAGACAGACACCACTGAGAATAGCTTATAGCCTGATGGCTGAGGTGTTCTCAGTTTGGGGATTTTCCTCTGCTGCTAAGAGAGCAAAACACGCTTCTATTCACAGAGGGATTTCCAGACCAGGATTCCCACAGCTCTCACAGTCCTGCACCAGGCAGCAAAACTCAGAAGAGAGAGAGGAGTTAAGGCACATCCTTCTTTGCGTGTTTTTGGTGGGTGGGCTTAGACATGCTCATGGTTGTGAATCCCATTTCCACAGAGCTACTTCCTCATTTATTGTATAGGTCAACAAACTCATGGGTGGATCCTCTTCATCCTCTTTGTTTCAGTATCTCTAAAATACTGCAAATAAGAACTCTAAAATCTGCGACTGGCAGATTTTTATTCCTTTATATAAGTTATTAGCTACTGCACAATTTCCTACAGAATGTGACCTGCTGACAGTTTTTCTCCACTTCATACAGAAAACAGAACTATTCCTGCTAACACCTCTGATTCTGTAAGTACCACGTTCTTCCTAAAATTTAACTTTTCTTTCATTTTCTGACATATGTTTATATCGTCTTGGCTATAATACTAACAAAAAATGCAATCATCACTGGTTTTTAATGCAAAATAAATGAGAATTTTTTGCTTTAGTGGGAGATAGCGGGAGCTAGACAGGAGAAGTGGCTCACTCACTCATCAAGTCTCCATTTATGGGCTGAATCTAAAATACACCTTTGTTATAAGATAATGTGAAATAACAGGAGTCAAATTGAACAAGTACGTAAGTCATAAACCTCAAGGTTATACATGTAACAGATGCAAATGAAAGCTGACAAGCAAACAGTCCACATTTCAGTGTCTTCCCATTTGTATCTGAAAGCTGGTTTTGAGTTTCAGTTCAGGTGTATAAGAAAAGAGTATAAATAACTTTTAAACCACAGAAAGATGAAAATAAAGCACAGGTCTCTGTTTAATAAGCAAGTTAGACAAATAAAAGCTGACTAAAGAAGTTTGATGTAATAAGTACTTTGACTACTTCAGGTTTCACAGGAAGATTAATAACAATCAGGTGCTATGTGGAATTAATACCAAATAGAAGGCAGCAACAATGCAGAGCAGAAGGGGGAAAGAACAGGCAGGAGAATATCTCCTTATGCTAACGCACATAAGGAAATATTTCAAGAAATTTCTGAGACATTAATTGATTATCTTAGGGAATTCTCCAAAGAGTCCTGAGTTCCTAAAATGATGGAAAAGGGCAGTGGTAACCACAATTTCTTCAAAGAAAGAAAGCAGATTCTGAGGATTTATTTGGTACCTGGAGAGACAATTAAACAAAGTCAATCTGAAAGCATCTTTTGGAAATTATAGCTCTGATTATGTAAAGAATCGCTAATGTGAACATGAAGAACATCTCATCAACTCTTCAAAGTAATTTCCTTTTCAGTAGAAATATGACCGAGATAACGAGAAAGAAAACAGTAAATATGATATATCTTGACTTTTGTTAGGCCTCTGATATTTCCCAGCAGACAGTCTCACAAGTAGATACCTGGAAACCTGGTCTAGATGAAAATATATGAAGTGCTTGCACAACTGATTGAAAAAATAGCCACTCTCAGCCTAGCTGACAGTAGTCTGCTACTGAACTGGATAGAGTTGTGCAGAGAAGTGCTTGAAAACCCAGGTACCCTGCAGGGGTCTGTCCAGGGTGTGGTGGTATTTTTATGTACTGTCATAAAGACAAGCCTCACCCTGCAATGTACTCTAAAGAACACTWCTTGAAGGTCTGCCTCATGTTGCAACAAAGATGTGAGAGATTGTTACAACAACCTGGAGATAGTTCACAGGAAAGTAACACTGGGGATATGAGATTCAGAATCTTTTAAGCTGGTTGACAACTCAGGAAAGCTTTAAAGAAGCATATTTGCTCAGTGAGAAGACTAAAAGAAAATATAATTATAGGCATTAGCATAATAAAGATTGAAATAAAGTGGATAGTAATCAATTTTTTTAGTGTCCTAGGAGGGTAAAACAAATTGGTTTAATTTTTAGCACTCAAGAGAAAAAGCATGGGCTCAAAAGGGCAGTTAACTAGTAGAAGAAGATACGTCAGGAAGCTATTGATTCCCCATTACTAATGACAATAAAACAAACATCAGGGAATAAATTTGAGAATAAAATAAATTTGAGAATAAAACAAACATCAAGGAAGATCCAAGTGCATGGATGCACCTACATTGTTGGTAGCAAAATAYGACTTGCAGAGGCACAGGGTACCCTGAGCTGAGTTCCCTCGGCAGCAATCTCAGCTCTGTGCTGAGGGAAGCCAGCAGTTATGTACCAGTAAGTAAAGAGTGAGTATGAAGGGTGGAGCAGCACTCCAGAACATAAACTTGAACGAACCTACACAAGTGTATAGACACATCCAGAGACATCCTGAGTCACTCTCAGCACCATATTTCCATGGACACTATGTTTCAATATACACTTGCTATCACATTCACTTGGACTGCACATTTGCTAGCACAAATTCCCCAAAACACTGTATGTTTTTATTTTGAAGTGTGACATTTSTGATGAGGTAGTTAATATATTCTTGCAAGTAACATATGTAAACAGCCAGTATAATACAAATACCACATTGGTAATACTGTAATGAAAGAGAGTTTCAAATGTCTGCAATGGTCATAAAATTAAACACTCTCATTACATTTTCAAGAGCAGAGAGGCAAAWTTCTGAGAGACATTTAAACTGTCTCCCAAATGGCTATTTTATGAATCTAAATAAAAAATTTAGGTCCTCAAAGCACTTCCTCAACTACTTTCCAAGCCTTCTGTTTCCAGCAGAAAAGTTCCTGTGCACCAAAATGTCTGGTTATGGAAATCTTATATTTCCACATTGAAATTAATCTTGAGCTTAAATTTATTTGTATTATCTGTATRTCTCTTCTTCTGTCCAGAGTAAATATTTGACAATGAGGGGCAAGAGTAACTTACAGTTTGCCTCCAAGTTATCTCAGGAGGAAGAAGATGAGTACGAGACTGTAAGTTCTTCCACACTGGAGGCCATCCATTCTTTGAGAATCCTTCCTGCCAAACCTCTACAAGAATCTGAATATGCAGGTAATTTTTTTGTCTATGTGGAAAGTGAGCAAAACCTAGAGTTATATAGGAACAGTATAGACTTGGGATTTTCATCCAGATATATTTTTAAATGAMATAGTTCAACTGAAAAATAACACTGGTAGGCAGAAACATGAGAAGAGCTTTGTCTGCTTCTTCATATTCAACAGTTACCCTTGATTTTCATTAAATTATGCTAAATTAAWAATTACACACTGCTTTTTTAATGTTAATATTACCTTCATGGGAGAAATTCTATTATCCCATTCCACATGGAATGTGCAAAAAACTGGTTGATCAAACCCACAATCATTTCAGAAAAGCTCACTGCTATTTAAGCCTAGAAAGCTTTAAGATGGAAAAAATATTAAAGAACACACAAAACTTTCCTCCAGATGATAATGTAGTATCTAAAGGTGTTCTCTGATGCTTTCAATACCAGTAATAAGCAGTTACTTTGAGTGTATCTATCAAGCATTCTTAATCTTTAAAGGTAGCTGAATTAATCACCTTTTGGTTTACTAAAGCCATTCTAAGTCATATTTAATGCCTAAACATACAGAGACAATTAATATCCTGTTTATGGAACTGAAATGTCATCCTAGCTGTGCATTGCTCAAATCCAGTATAAACACTCTGGAGGATTTAAATCGTTAAAAAACTGGGGAGAAGTCCTAGATGAGAAAGAATGGAAACCAGAAACCAAATATATCTGAAAATACAGGATCAAYATATCTATGAAAGTTTGCTCCAGTTCACATCGAAGTCAGCAAAGACATTTTCTACTGATTTTTTGTGGGAGTTTGCTTGACGTCTAAATAAACAGATGGCTTTTAAAGTGAGTAAATTTGTCAGTGTGTGAATGGATCACAATCAGTCTGAACAACCAGATATTCTATATTATGTTCCGAATACTAATATGTCCATTTTATTTGGAAATATGAAGTGAATTCCAAATACCATTTTTATYCAGGTTAGTAGCAAAAACTTTCAGTCAGCAGTCAGCATCTTTTGTTATTTATGTAAGACTGTCCTGAAACAGCCAAAAGACATAGTTTTTGGTTTGTGATTTCAGATAAAACACATTAAAAATAGCTGCTTTTTGCCTGTGTGTTATGCCCAGTATCTATAATATGGCAAGATAYAAGAGTGAGGAAAGGACTGAAAATGTATTTCAAAAGGATAAAGTTCAATGCTAACATTTTTGCCATCTTTTCTAGATAAATACCAGTGCCCTTAAGATGTAAAATTAATGATCGGAAAACACATGCTAGCATACAACCTGTGCATTTCTTTTTGATGGCCAGTGATGCAGTTTTTATTAAAAGCTAAAGKAAAAATTAAAATACTCTCTAGAGAATAAAACCCCTACAACCCTCACAAAATCAGAACAACACAAGAGCATTACCAAGAACAAARGTTCAAATGAAAAACAAATTCAGTAATCTAACCACAGTTAAGGTCAAATGTCTGCCTTAACTGTTTACCAGCTTATGAAGGCCTTTTTTTTAACCACAGTGAGGAGGTTAACCACAAAGCTATTACCAGGGTCATGCTTATGTCCTCAATACAGCTGCTAAAATGGCAGTTAAGTTCTGAAAAAAAAAAAATTTAAATGCTATAAAAATGGCAAGACCTAACTTGAAAAACACATTTTGAACATTAAAACTCTTTCTTCTTAAAACGCCATGTTACTGAATTATTCAGGCTTGATTTTTCTTCCTCTTTTACAGACAAACGTTGCTTAAGGCCTTCAGGTACCACTTCCCCATCGAGCGAGAAYCCATCTCAGCCCCTTCAGTACTCAGCTGTAAGTAAAGATACTAAACCTTGTTCACAAACAGATTTCCCCTTTTCTGTAATATCCTTTAAAGTGCAGTCTATTTAAAGTCTTGGCCACATCACATTCATTTGTACAAGGCCACCCAAGTTCCTGTGAGACATTCCTCTTTCACTGTGCACRGATGCCCTCGCCTCTTGCTTTCACTCATTGACTGCTGGAGTTCTGCTAGGTATTAGAGGCATCCCAGTCAGGACCAGCACCCTTTCTACCGGCCACAGCTTTAAGGSTGATGACTAACTGACTAACATCACATCTTTATTTTGGTTTACTAACAGATTCGCACATTTGATCCAGAGGAGAGAAGAGTGCCCAATGTAAGAGGTACAATAAAAAACCCCTACCCGTTTCTGCAAACAGAAATAGTAACTGTTACTTCCATATTTACCTTTTCTACATAGGCAGAGATTACAGATGATAGAATAGGCATGGTTTTCAGAACAGCAGTTGCTTTCCAAAATAATCATACTGCAAATTTTGCAGTACTGTTTCAACTATCTAACATTGAAGTAATTATTTACAGAAGGAGATTTATTTTATCTCAGGAGCTTCCTGTTCCTCTGGGGGGATGAAAAAAAGATGTTCAGTTTAAAAATCAGATTTTCCTTTTACCTATATTATAAGGACATCRGGGGGAAGGGAGAAGCCTATGTCCCCATAACTCTTCCACCAAAAGGCTGCAAGATCCTTGCTATGTGTTACTTCTCACAACCTCACGCTTTTTCACTCCCTATCCTTCCCAGGCATTTTGCATGAATATATTGTAAAAGCATAATCTAATAACTATTTGTAAATAGTAATATCAACTTTAGCAATTCCCACTAGGGATTTACATCCTAGGGTAACTATTTACAAAGGCTGTCTGACCATGTTCACCTATTAAGAATATGTTTATTGTGTGGTACATCACTTAGCATATATTTTTTCTCTGCTGCTCTACCATTAACCATAAAGTTGCTTCAAAATCCTTTAATTTTGAGTCACAAACATACCTTTAAGTTTTGTTTGTTCTGCTTTGTTTCTTGTGGTGAAATCAGAGGCAGAGTACTAACTTATTCTTCAAGAATCTAATGAAGAGTCCAAATATTAAATCCTCTAATTGACAGATTTACTCAATCATAAAATTGTTTTAAAAGTAGGTTTCTATACACCTTTTTTTATATTTAATACACTTTAGATGTAGCACTACATCATGAAGTCAGCTACTGAAGGATTAAATATCTGCTTAGCTTTGAAAAGAAATTATATTTTTTATCTTACCATTTTCAAATCTTTGAATCTTAAGATAAATATGGTCAAAAAGACTGCAATTGCCAAGCCAAGGAAATGTGATCCTTTCTGTGTTTGCTGTAACAGCTTACTTTAGAAAATTAGTATTATATTTGATCAGCCAGAAAAACAACTCAAAGAATTCCATGTAAAACAGTATTTGCCTTTTATTTCCTTTTATTTCATACTATAATGCAAAACATAGAGACAAATCATTCCCACAGATTATGAGAAAGTAAGCACTATATAGTTTGAAAATGAAAGGTTAGACTGACTCCTGTGAGCAAATCCTTATGTAGCTTGAAAAAAACCTAAATTGAGATAAATTCGAGTAAGTCAGCTTCAAAATCTGCAGAAATCAGTAGGTAAGGACAATTTGCCAGTTTATCTAAAGCTTTGAATTCGACCAGGATTCAGTAGGTTGGATTTACATGTTGTCTGCACCATGTAATGCATGCTGATGTTAAAATGAACCAAACCCAGTGCAGGCAGGGAAATTAAACTCTGCAGTTTGAGAACACAGCTGATAYGTATTTTTAGTACTTCCTGAGTGAATAGTGCTTATAGAGGACGCTATTACTTTTAGATATTAACTACTGTTTTTAAATATATCTTAACATTTTTTCTCATGCCCAGTGCTATTAAGTGGCCTTGCCACAAGATGGCATGAACAGCATAGAAGACTTTTTGTTAGCTGTATTTTCTAGAAGTGTTAAATATTTAAGGTACCATTATCTCATTCAGAGCAATTTGTTATGGTTTACTTGAATGAGAGCTTGAGATATGTTGCATCTCCTTTGCATTAGTTAGGATGGCAGCATGTAGACCTTAGGAAAATATTTTCGATATCAAAATATAATGAAAATAAAGTAAGATTTTTCTTATTAGTAAGATGTTAATTTAAATAGTTGTATTTTTGGTATATTTTAAAAAAACACATTTACTTTCATTGGTTTTCAATATTTTTGTAAATTTCTATACAAAAATCAAAACAGACAAAAAATGCATCCCTAACTTGATAAGCATATACATATATAAAGTCTCTGAACAATATTTAAATTTACAATAACTGAATAAATATCACCCTCAAACATTTCATTCTGAAAGCCAAAGCAAAGGGTTCTGGAGGTAAAGCCAGGGGAGGGCAAGGAATGGGGCTGGAATACCCATAACCCAACAACACCAGAATAAAGCTGTAACTTCATTTGTGAATTATATGGGTAGCACTCTACTAACAATTTTTAATAATTATCTTTAGGAGGAAGAATGAAAACACATGGACACCAGGTAAGCAGAATCTCTCAACAATAAAAGCTATTACAGGTCATTTTGCCATTTAAGAGGCAAGGCTGCCATTTTGCTAGCATTGACTCAAGGACAAGAGGTCTCCTATCTGGAGCCCTACATTATCTCCCTTACTTGCATTCACGGTTCATGCAGATGTTTTTTATTCCTCGGTGATTTTAAACTGGCATGTTAAAATGTGACGTTTTGTGCTGTAGAGCACATAAACCCTTTGACACTTGACACGGGCATGTCTACTTAATCTAAACTCTTCACATTTCTCTCTAGTAAACCAAGGAAAGAAAAGCTTACAGAGATTTTTGTTTCCTCTGTTTTCCAGGAGCCCACGCCTCCCCCACGGTAAGATCACATCAGAGATCACTTACCTGCGGTCCCTGGGGAACTCGGTGCTAATGAACACTCACATCCATCTGTACTGCTCATGGTAATGAGGTGACTGGAAGTGAGCCAGCACCCTTTTACTGCTGCCTCTCTTTGGACTCTTATAGGTTCTGATATGGAATTAGGAAGAACAAAACATTAGCTCTAAGTTTTCATAGCAGGAGCTCAGGGCTGCATCTTCAAAACCAACTTGGCTGTGCCTATGGACAAGTCAAAAGCCTACAAATCTTGAATCTGGTTCAACCCAGATATAAATTGTTTGGAAAAAAAAATATTCCATCAATTTGATTGGTGCCTTAGGCTCTATTCACTGTGATAATATTGACTTTGTTCTCACTTAAATCAATTCGCCAGTGTTTTTTGCTACACATCTAAATCACGTATAGAAATCAACCAGAATATTTCCACTTACTCCGCAAAAGATGGACCAAGCTCTATTCCACAAATATATTTTTCTATGATAGCCTACAAATCAAAAATTATTCACTTCTTGATTTTGTCAAGCTCAAATAATAACTGCTATAATTAAAAAAAAMATCCTTCCAAAAGGTCATCTAGGAATGACAAGCTTATTCCTCCATGCCTACACTGACTGCCCTAAAAGCTATAAAGAATTTTAAAATATGATTAGCATTACATATCCAGATTTGACTCCAAAAAATATGAAATAGCATAAAAGGGCAGTATCATTTCACAAATTCAAAACTGTAATAGTGCAGAAATAAGAACACTCTCAATCCGTTATCCTACAAAATTTCACTATCTGTTTCTGTATTATGGTGGCCAGAATGGTTTTTAATTCTCTCACCTGTCTTAATTTGTGTATGTACTCTGCAAATACACAAGGCTCCCTCCCCAAGACTCCACCACTGAAGGCAGTTCTGTCAGGCACCATGGATGCACCTCCAGTTTTATTCAGCCAATTTTTCCGTGCTACAGCTTCCAGTTGGAGCTGGGCTGTGACTGTCTCATCTCAGAGCATGGTCAGGGTGTTCCCACCTCTGCCAGAAAACACCAGGCCCATGTTACCTGTGAGTTTTCTGGGATGAAGAGCATTTTTTCCTGTGTGTCTGAAACTGCAGTGTGTTCCCTGGCTGGACCATATACACAGCCATACCCACCCAGAAATATCCACACTGGAGAGCTGTACTTGGCACACACTGGTGAGGCGCCCAACACAGTGCAATAATGTCTTGCAAATGTAGAATATTATCCAATATTACTTTTGCTATTGAAGGGCCCTAAAGAGCTCCTGGATCTGAGCTTGGCTCAGCACAAATACATTTAAATACTCTCAGAAAATTCCAGTCTCTCACTTCTGGAACTTGCACTTACAACACAGTCCCTGCACCTCCTTTATTCCGTAATAGCTCTTCAAGTTCTCCTTTGACTTCTCTAGGCCTCTGAAGATACTGCCAAAGCAGTATCAGCCACTTCCTCCAGAGCCAAGAATAAGCAGCGAGGTCTTCCACGTGAGGAACACGCTCAGCCAAGATCCCACCTTTCCAATATCAGCAAAAGTCACAAGGTACAGTGCATTCCTCATCCTCATTCCCTGAGAATCAAAACACTCTCCCTGGTCAAACCCCAAGACTTTACTTCCATCAAACCTCTACTTTTACTTAAGAAAGTTATTCTTTAGACAGCTGCAAATAATTGGGAGAAGTGGTATTTAGTGTAATGTGACACTGGCATTTTTTTAAAAAGAAAGTACTGACAAAATAATGGTAAAGGAGTAGAAAAGTAGACAGAACTGGTCTTGCAACCAGTTTTAAGCAGAAAAATTCTACTTACTTACCACAGCTAATGAGTCAAGTGATGGGGAAGTACACTGACTTCACCAGAGATACAGAAGTACTCTCCACATTCCGAGGACATTACATTCAGCAAAAGAAATTACTAATCTGTAGCCGGAAGTCTGACTTCAGCCCGTGAGACCAACACATCCAGACTACAAATCCCTTCTTGTCCTTTCCATCTTGCACTCCTCAGGCACCCAGTGCCCATGGTCACTCAGCATCCTGACATGGCAGTGAGGATGGACACTGCCGAGTCCTGCAGCACAGACCACTTGCGTCCAGCTGCATGACCAAGAATATCCATATGCCAGGTTATGAGTCTGGTTGCTTTTTTCACACCACACATATCTGGCCAGATGAGCACGTACACACACTGCCCACTGCCATGTGACCAGGTGCTCATCCGTGCTGTGTGTCCAAAATGCACATTCATAACAGGGGATGGTGTTGGACACATGCAGGGAAAAGGAATGACACAAATCCAGGGTCCACGAGGTAGAATGCTCAAATGACTCTTGACAAAAACCCATAGCAGCCAGAAGCTGTGTCAATCTTGTCCATCCTTCCTTAAATAATTTCAGTTTTAGCTCATCAGGGTGGAATTTTGCTTCATTTTACAGAGGTCACCACAAATCCCTTGGGGGGACAATAAGCTTACAAACCAAGGAAATAATCTTTTGCTTAAAGTTAAGTATATACTTAATGAGTGAGCTCCAAGTATGGGTTGTTGGGGTGGGGTTTTTTTCCTGCATGGTGCTTAAATTTTTTCATGGATTAGGTTCCAAAAGCTGTTGGTTGCTAAGACATTTTATTAATATGAAGTAGCTTCATATTCAGATGCAAGACCTGACATAGAGCTGCAAAGTTCCAAATCCCACGACTGATTCCCTCCCTTGGTAGGGCAGCACATAGATTGAAAGCTTTGTGAGAAATGTTATAATCCGTGTTGCCAGCAGACATCAGTATGCAGAGCATTTGGATTTGAAAGGTCCTGTTATAAAGCCAAATTCTGTAATATAAATACACATCATATCTATTGTACGAGGGTTTTTAATCACATGAGTAAGACAAATGTGGCACAGAATAAGACCACGCATGATCTGAGGAAGGCACTTGACAAATTTCCCACACAAGCACTTCACTCAAAATATTTGTCACCCATCTTCAGGCCAGTTACAGCTTTGTAAGGAGAAAACATACATATGAGCTGCAGTGTGAAGGAGTATGGCACTACAGCTTACAGTCCTTTGCTGGACTGTAAGCAAAGCTGTCAAACCACATAGGTGATTTAGGAGTGCAAGTCCTGTTTTCCAACAAGATTTGGAACACTTATAAAATTTAGCATATCATTATTTATACACTCTATAAATAGCTTCATAAAAAAATAGACATGTGCAGGATCCTGGAATGTGTCTTAGAAGCTTTGGTGCAATTTAAATTGCACATGCCCATGGAAAGCAGGCCATGCAAGGAGCATGTCCCTTCGAGGTGGAGGCCAGCCCTACAAGCACACCTTTCATGTCACTGAACTTTACCATGCACCCAGTGTCCTGAATGTGGGCTTTCACACATTAAGTAATGGCCCTGGAGACCAAGTTAACAAATTGCAGAAACTAACATAAAAGCAACTATCCAAATGCAACAGTTCCTCTCCTTTCTCCTAGTCTTCCTGAAATTTTCCCCAAACTGATCATTCCCACATTTCTTGCCTCAAGCCTCCATGCTGATTGATGTTTTCAACAGAGACATGAGGAAGAGAGCCCTTGTCACTGTCGACAAATACCTCTCAGGGTTTCCTATACCAGATCTTCCTTTTGTGTTCTCTCTGACTGATTTAGCAAAATATCTCACTGTCATTTTTCAGTCCAGGAGATAGGCTAAACAGACACTAAATCCCAGAGCCTTCCAAAAACTACTAGATGCTTATCCACACCTTATGTTGCTACATAACTTGTAAAATCTGGTCCTCTGTCTCTTTTATTATGAGATACAGGCTGCTAGAAAGCATAAGCTTTCATCGTAACCAGAACATCTAACAAAATATGTCAGACTCAATACTTGTCCATTTTTGGAGGGAGAATATTTCCTTCCTAGGAAAGGATAAAATTCCTCTTTATCAGGCATATCAGGAGAAGATAGTAAAATACCTAAATATCCTACTTGAATCAGGACCATGAGGAACATTCTCCATTCCTCTTTCCCTGGTTTGTGCCTCCTTTCCTCTACACTTTCCATCCTGCCTCTGTGAGTGTTTAATTTTTGAAACACTTCAGTCTTCAAGCAACTTGCTTCCATTTACAGCTGACTCTAAAGTGCGTAATAAGACCTTTTAGCGCGAGATGAAAAGTGTTGAAACTGATACTCCTATCTCTTCTTCCCCTCCTCCCAGTATAAATCCTTAACAAAGTTCTCTTTTACCATGATGAATTTGGTGGATGCTATTCTTTTGTTAAGGAAGTCCAAAACCTTCTCCTATAAATAATTTATGTAAAAAAATAACCAGCCTCTGAACTTCTCTAGCAGTAATAAAATCCTTCCCTTGTCATGGGCTGTTAATCTTCAGTGATGATGTAATCAACGTATTTAAGTACTCAAAGTGATTTTTATCTTATGACAATTAAATGTTTTGCATATTATTCTTTCTTTCCCAGACATCCATCTGTTAAGGAATCAAACGGAGTAAGTATTCGTCTTTGTATATATTAGGACCATAAAAGCCAAACACATTCCATGCCTACACAGCCTCTCTTGTAATAGTATTTTAGCCTATTAGGTAAAAAATCTATAAGAATCATAGTAGCTTTGGGTCATAAAAGTGTTCATCTTTAAGATGTGTTGCAATTTCAATACTGCTATTTTCTGAATGGGGTAAGTTCTGAAGTTGTTTGCATAAATAAGAACATAGGTACAGTGCAAAGCTACCTTTCCAACTATCCACATAAAAGCATCTCTCATAACTGCCTGATGTTGTGGATGCCTGTGAATAGGGAGCAGGTGGAGACACTCTTCTTCAGACAAACAGACTCCACATGCATTTTCAAAAGCAGAAAACTGAAATTATAAGGTTAATAGAGGTTAATAGCATTAATGTAATAAAAATACTTGAAAAATAAGATGATCCACTTCAATAAGAAACAAAAATGGACAAATTTTAAACACAGTTTCAACAGCGCCTGCTATCCTCCGGCTCCCTTTTCCCTCTCCTTCCCCAATCACTTTCTACTCAGACCAGTGATGTAAAGCAGAGGAAATGGTTTTAGCAATAAGGGAGTTTAGCTATGACAAGTGGTTTCCTATAAAACTTATTATGAGATACAGTCTCTACAATCATGCAGAGTGTTAAAGGATGTTTGTAAAACTTGGAGAGAGGTTATAATTTGTAGCATGTTGCGCTTCTTACTGAATGTTTTAGTTACTGCACTAACGGGTTCCTAGTGAATTGTTTTTAAATTTTTTTCTCCTTAAAAGAGACAGAAGAATGGAATCTATACTAGCTAAGCCCAAGTGTTGACTTCCACAGCAAGATGTAGCACGAATCTATAGACTGGTCTAGCTCTAACTTTTAAATCCATTGAGTTTTCCTTGTCCACAGTTCTGACTGGGAGGCTTTCCCAAACCTCACTTCTCTCAGGATCAGAAACTCCTTTAGTTTGAAAGATGGTTGCAAAAACACTATTTGATAGCAATATTGTAATTAACATTTAATGCTAAAAAAAAAATATATTGGCAAGAAAGATAATATTTTAACAAAAAAAGCTTTGTCTTGTCCTAGATACTGACTCATTACAAACCAAATATGAAAACACTCCCAAGAAAAATAAATATCTTACAGCTGTAATTAATATTTCTGGCTGGACACTGTACAGCTGCACAAATACCTCAGCTCTTAACAGGCTCGTAGTTTGGATACATCTCAAGGAGAAATATTGTGTGTCTCGTGAATCATGGAAAAGATAAGATTAAATTTTGATCACTTCCCATTCATATAGATATGAAGACCTAAATAGTTTCACTGTGACCTGGAGGAGGAGGAGACAGAGCGTGCTCTTGTCAGGGTTTCAGACACTGAACAGCAGGTCTATAGGTTTGAGAGAACACTGCCCTTCACCCTAACCGAGACAGGCTGCACGAAAGAGTACTGAGGAGACTCTTGAAATTGGAAAGGACAAAGGCAAAATCCTGCTCAAGAATGAACTGAACCCTTTGGGAGCAGCTCTGCTCAGAAGGACCTGGGGATCAAAGGCTGAACACGAGCCACTGGTGTGTCCTTGATAGTCATAAAAGCCAACAGCGTATCAAGCTGTATCAACAGAAGCATTGCCAAGAGATGAAGGGAAGGGACTATTCCCTTTTACTCATCACTCCTTAGACAACACCTGGAGTACTGCTCGAGGCTGAAGCTGACAGAGAGGAGAGCGTCAGCACAAGGTCACCGGGACAGCCAGGGCGTGCAACACCTGCCCTGTGCAACGAGGCTGGTGGGGCTGGGCTCCCTTTGCCTGGAGAGGGGACAGCCCTGGGGGAACCCAGCAGCAGCCAGTCAGTGCCTAAGAATGTTTGGAAAGAAGGCAGAGCGTGGCACTTTACAGAGTGCACAGTGGCAGTACCAGAGACAACAATCTTGAAATCGTGAAGGTTTCAACCAGAAATAGGGAAGAAAAATTAATTATGAGGGTATTGGAAGAGGTTTCCCAGAGAGGCTGTGAAATCTGTGTTCTGGGAAGTTTGCAATACCCAGCTGGTCTGAGACCCCAGGTCTCATTTCACAGTTCTCTGCTTTAAGCAGGAGCTTGGGCTAGGACCTGCCTATGTCTCGTCCAACCTGAATGAGACTTTGAATTCCTAAGTAACAGGTAAACATTACTGGGGAAGTAATTTATAAGGAAGCTCAAAGTGCAACATCTACAAAGAATAAACAACTCTTTAATATTTATGTACTATAGTGTTACATGCATCAAATTAACAAACAAAATAATTGCTATTACCACGTGAATCAAAATAATAGAGAAATACAGTGAAAGTTTATGAGCCAAACTCTGGTCTCTAGAAACCTATCATTCTTATTTGTAAAATAATATGCTGGATTAAGACTCTCTACACAGTGATTTTTGAATGAAATATCTGCCATGACAGTAAAAATAATCGTACTGTCAGTTAAGGAGCCTGAAAAGAAGTGACTGATTCTAATCTTTGGATAGTGTCTCTCCAGCCAACCATAATCAATCTCTTGATTTAATACAAGATCAAGGAAGGAAAGCCATATTTTAAGTTAAACTGATAGTCATCATGAAATGGTGATCTTTGCAGTAAACAATATGTTCACTTATACTTAAAAAGTTCAATTCGCATTGTTGCTGGTGGACTGAGATCAGCATTTAGCCTGAGTTTTTGGCAAAGTAATCAGGTATTAATGATTAAATGTCTATAAATAGTTTTTAAAGTGAATGATAATTGGGTCTGTTGGGGTAAATTCAAGTTATTAATCCAAAGAAAAATATTTACTATATTATCATTTTATACAGGCACCCAGAAGAGAGCAAGGTCAGTATTCAATAATATGATAATAATTTGTTGTCTTTCCTTTATACTCCAGAACTAAAATATTCCATCATTAAAATTCCAAATGAAGCAAGAGACATCCCCCAGGGATGCACCTGCTGAGGATGGAGAGAGTTAGAGAGACCTCAACAGTTGCTGATGAGGAGCAGAAAAAGGGCACTTAACTTGGCCTTAGCTACAGCTGTTTGGGGATCCAGGGTATCACACTTGTCCTAAGCAAATGTCTTAAGGTTTTGGGGAAGAGTGTTGGTGCCCAAAAAACCAAGAAAAGGATATCCAAAACAGATGTGCACAGAGAACATCACCCTTYTCTCAATCTTTCTGCTCTACCACTAGTTGAGGGTGAGAATTTTGAAATAAAGTTTTTTAAAAGCTTTAGGCTTTTAAAGCTACCAAAATAAAAATTTAAACCTCCCACATTTTGAAAACAAGTAAATTCTTTAGATGTACATACAGCTTTAACAAAATAGCTTTAGCAACTCGCTGTGTCCATGTGCATTAAGGTCCATGGAAAGCATTACTCCAAAATCCTTTTAAGATAGATAGAGGTTATGTGGCTTTTATGCTGTTTAGRCTTTGTGTTAATGAGTTCATCATTTCCTCTGGCATTTCCTTTTGTGGATTAAGGCACCACATCCTGATTTTCAGCAAGAAATAGTATCGACTGCATTAATAAATTCAATGCCTGTCCTGTCCTATAAAAAGGATTTATGAAGCTTCTATATACTTCTAGTTCAGCATTCTACATTATTTACTATTATGTTAAGCCATATTTGGCATCAGCAAACCCTGTAACGTCCCCCATGTAACATTCAGTACTAGTAGAAATGTTTCCCACTGAAATCATTAGCTGACTCATTCTAGCCAGACTGATTGCAGCCTTTTAGGGCTTTCTATTGAACTGCCTCACCCTCATGTATGAATGCAGTTAATTTATTTCACAGTAGTTGCTAGATACTGTCAGTTACGCATAAGAGGAAATAAGAAGTTCTTATTCTTTTTACCAATAGTTACAAGTTTGGGGAAGAAACCTGAAGTACCTTTTCAAGCACAAGAGTGTCCTCCTGAAGACAGGTAGGAATATAAGAATTACTTATATTGTAGTGGATGCTTCAAGGACTAAACATTCTGCCCTAGAAAATTATACTTCACTATGCAATAATAGCAAGATGATATCACTTTCTGATACCATGCAGTGATACATTATGTTTTACCCTCGTGCATGACAAGAATAATCTTTGGGAATTGCTTTCAAGCTATTGTAATTGCACAGCCAATTTTTATCTTTAATAGCATGCTGCCATATTACATTTCTGCTGCTATTTCTGTGATAGGGTGTTAAATATTCTGTATAAAGAAGCTCTTCTATCTCCAGCCTCAGCATTTCCTCTCCCCCTCATTTTCTATTTTTATTTACTAAGGATACATACTGGCTTTTCAAAGGCAAAATATTCTTCCACAGGAATCTTCCATAGTTAAGTCTTATTTTTCTTTTCTAACCCAAAACCTCACACAAATCCTTCTTTTCTAAAAGTCTTTAATCTATATTCTCCTGAAATACTCAACAAAAACCAAAAATATAGGAGACAGCATAGGAAGTATGGGAATGGTTTAACATCTTTCTTAGACAAATACAGAATCTCTCATGTAGCCTTGCTACAATAATGGCATTTCTCTGAGATAAAATTATTATATGGAGTTTATACGACTGTATTTGTGACCCCTACTATTCTGTTTCTTCTTGTGGCTCTGTTATGTGAAGTTATTAGGTCAATGTTCTTCCCAGTGTAACACAACAGAATACCAACTGGGCAGTCAGGAGCGGTCTAGAAAATCAGAACAGGCAGGGAACAACTGCTTCCTGGGTCTTCCTATAGAGGGACTGGAAACATCAGGTGAAATTAGCAGGGAACAAAAGGAAATTGTGCTTTGCTACACATGCAGTTAAAATGTGGAACTCTTATGGAGAGTAAAAAAAAAAAAATGTACACACCTTGAAAAAGTGAGTGGTGAAAATAAGKGAAGAGAAATCTCTCAAAAGACACTAAATACAAAATTACCACCCAAAACCTTGGAAGGCCCAAAGCTGCCACCAGTAGAGGAAGGGGTATTCTGGGGAAGCACAGCTATGCGTTGCTCTCTAATTTGACTCTTACAATGCCACTAAAAGAAGTATTTTTCTGACATTACTTTCATTCATTGCTTTTTCCTAGCCCTCAATGTACACGGAGATCTAAAAACATTTGCAGATCAGGTAAGAACCAGAGACTGCTTTGAAAGCCAAACTAAATGTGGAGAAATAAGATTAAGAAACAGATTCAGGTTGCTATGCTTGTATGTCTGCACTGAGAATTTTCAATGCACTTCCTACTGTCCTTGACTACAGAGCATACTTTTACTGTCCTGTAACTGCCTCTGCAAAAGCATTTTATCAAAAAAACAAACCCCTAYGCTGTGCCAAGAACCTATGAGTGCATAATATGAACTTATGGTAAAAGCAAATAGCATCAGGAAGAACATATGGAGTGCATTATTGATTCAGATCAAGTAGGATTCAAATTAACTTTGGTCACTGCCAGGCTAACCAAGTCCACCTCCCCCAGCTTTGTTTGACAGGCCTGTGGGTTCTACTAATTTTTGACTTCTCAGTTTCCTTCACAGGCCCTAGCTCCCAGATTTGGGGGGGCTCCCTCCACTGAGCTGCTTCTGTCCTGTGCTGAGGTGCAATTCCACACTCTCTCCTCTGGATACCTGCTAAAAATCATTCTTTGCATAATCCACAAAGCTCACGTGGGTCTCTGTTTGCTGCTGCCACTTCAGACACTTCCCACCATCCCTACCACGGCTCTTGGTCATTCAGAATSTCTGGGACAGCAGTGTCCTTTTTCCTCTGTCAATTCCTTGCCCTTCTGAAGCAACAGGGGAAGAACAAATAAGTAACCTTTCCCCTGCTACCCTACAAATTGCCTTTGAATTCTATATTTAGATTTAAAAATATTTTAAGAAAAAATATTAATTTTATTAGATTTATACTAACATCCTTTTTTTTAATCCTATATAAGTACATGAGTATTAGGTTTATGGTTGGACTCGACCTTAAAGGTCTTTTCCAACCTAAATGATTTTATATTTCTCTGTCTGGTAATTTCAGCTTTTACTCTTGAAAACAAACTATTTTCTGTGCAAAAATCTGAAACATTCAATTTCTTAACAAGCTGTTGTTAGCTCCATCTCAGCCAGACTTAGTACACGAGCATTGCAAGAGAATTTTACCCTTCTTGTCCCACAGCTTAACACATACCAGAAAAAAAAAATTCTGCAAAACATACACAGCACAGGTCACAAAGCAACTATGGTCCTAGCAGTAGGGTCTCTAAAAAATAGTTTCTGGGGATAGCCACTAAAAATGCAATGTGGACAAAAACGTTAAAATCATGATCCAATAAGCTGAACGGTAACAATATTTCACATTTTGACAACTCAAAGTGATTGCAGAAACAAAAGGTAGATGTCTGGTCCCAAGCCCTTTGAACAGTGATTTCATTACTGAACAGACTGATTGCCTGCTGAAGATCAYGGCTGTTTGTCTACTGCTATCAGTGGATGCTGTTTTAAAAATAAATGCAATACTGTTATAAATCAGAGCATGGTACATACATGAATGGAACAGTTAAATGCAGTGAATACTATTTCTCCTCTGTAAAAGTCTTCCAAGCAAAATTTAATATTGTCATATGCTACATAGGGCCATAACATTAATAAGCTGATAAAGCATGAACAGATAAAGCACAGTGAAATACACTCTGACAAACAGTACTGTCTCTGGTGATAGTAACCAGAAGGAAAAGATGGAAGCCATTGATAACCACATTTTTCTCATTTACTCTTATAATGGACACTAGGTCATTTCTCCCACCAGCATTGCACGAAACAAACAAAACTGTTTTCTGTTATACAGCAGAATATGATGTTTATCTTCAATTAACAATTTTTCCCCGTGTCACGTATCTGCAAACTACATTTGATCTTTCATTGAAAGGAAGCCCTTGCTTTTCTCAGGCTGCTTCTACTGCATCCTGATCAGTCAGCCCGAGCCTCCCATATTACATGACTTTTTGTGTTCCTGACCCCACCCCTGCGCTTCCAGAGAAGTCCCCAGAGACTTGGCTAGCTGGGTCTGGCTGGTAAACGGCCACCCTAAACCTACAGACAGCAAATCACATTTGCTTTGGGAGAAGGGTTTCAGCTATTCCATGCCCCTGTCTCATCAGCACAGTATGGAGCAGGTCCACACAGCCAAACACCACCACCTTCTCCTTAATGAAAGAGAAACCTCATGCCTTGGTCATGAATTTGTTAATTGAAGCAAGTCACAGACCAGACTGAAATTCACCAGCATGGCAGAACTTCTGAATCCTTTAAGGTTTCAGCAGCCTGGCAGAAACAATGCTAGCTGGCAATGGAATAACGAGGAGCTTTAATATGATCCAACATAACAGCAACTGGGACCCAACACAAACAAAAAGGGGCTCAAAAGGTGAAAATAGAACGGAATGAACCATTACCCTTGTCCCATATTTAGTATTTTATTTAGCATTTGCTGTTTTATTAACAGTTTATTATTTTTCTATGTGCACAATAGCCTGTCAGATTGAAGTCAATTACAAACCATCAGGAAACTAATGTGTTAAATCTCTGGGGGCATTAATCTGAAATCACTGAAGCTGCATTAGCACAAGACCACGCATAACGGACAGCTCTGAATTTTAAAGCTTAATATCACAATTCTCTATTTCTAAACTCAAAGTGCTATTCTCAGACTTACTAAGTAAAACATGGTGTAAAATTAAATTATGACTTTAAAGAATTCAACTTTTTTCCTTCTGAATTTACTTTTACAGATTCCACATTACAAGTAGATAATTTGACACTGAAGAAGCCACCACTTCCTAAACCGTATGCAGCATGCAAAAGTAAATCAAAACATTCACTTGTAGAACAGGAAATGCAATCTCTTACCCAACCCACTGAAAAGGTAAAGACCAAMTGTGCTTCATAAAAAGACAAGTTTTTTACTATAGAGCACCACCCTGACCCCCTCTGAAAGCTGTGGGTTTTCAGCACCCTTGAAAACAGTCCAATATGAGGTCTTGAAACCATGGATAAGAATTTGAATGTTTAATTTTATTAACATTTCCTAACAGGACTTCTCCACATAGATGCATTACAATTATTTTTATATACTGTGCTGCATGCGCTTTAAATGCAGATTAGATACAATCTGTTTTCACTGGTTTTTGCTTCTGCCAGCTGTTGTTAATTTCTATACACTGATCATGCTATCTTAAAATTAAGGATTTAAGCAAATGTGAATGGTATGTTGGAGAATATGATCGCCATCAAGCAGAGAAGATACTGTTACAGAAAAACGTTGTAAGTACCATTTATCTCAAAACCTGGGATGTAAACTTTTGGGGGAAACTTTCTGTAAACTGCCCACAATGGCTTACAAGTTTTATCGTGAACTAACAATCCATACTTTAAATCTGTGTCATATAGGATGAGACATTCTTGGTTAGAGATTGTTCAAAGAAATCAAAGGCTGAACCATACGTTTTGGTTGTTTATTATGGAAGAAGAGTATACAACATTAAAGTACGTTTTCTGGAAGAAAGCCAACAATATGCGCTGGGAACAGGGCTCAGAGGAGACTGTGTAAGTAAAATCCCATCTGCTATTACAGTCTGTAGCTTTTATGTTGGACTTCACAAGTTCTTAATACTAAATATTAGTTACAAACTCTCTCACATAAACTTGCTGTTTCACTACAGTTTCTTTTACAACACCCTCACTTCAAGTATGTCTTAAAGTTTCAAGCAGCTTCAAATCAAATTTTGCATACTATGCTCAAATTCAGATTTAAATCAATGTAAAAATTTCCTAAGTACTTACAATACTTCTATCTACTGTAGGTAACATCTGCAAAGTAAAAGGGAAAGAGAAGTTCTACTTTTTCAGGTATACATATTATTTTAGCATATTTTTAAACCTGTRATAATATAAGCAGTCATTTTCAAATTTATACAACTCCATATATCTGACAGCAGGACCTGGTGCTATGAAGCAGTTGTCATGGATATTCAGAATCAATTAAATCATGTCAGTCCCCAGCAATCAGTCTTTCAGATATGGTAAATTTCAATTAGAAAATCCCTTTAGACTAGCAATGCTTTTTTACATAATTAAATTCAATTATAGTCATGATAAGAGTCTAATTCTTATTCTACATATATGGTTAAATAAGAAACACTGTATCTGCAAGTCTTTCACACAAGAAAAAAATAAAACATTAAAACTGAAAGTCATGTCTATAAAAATGTGATACTTGCAAAAAAAAGAAAAATCCACCTTAAAACTTAAAGAATGCTCAGCTGCAGAGCAAAAAAAGAACAAAGCAAAGCAAGGACCTCCTATGGGTTATTAGCTATGTAAATAATTGACAAAAATCCAACACAGGTGAAGGCAAAGCCTCTGTAGCCAAATCTTCAATTATGTCCTTTTCATGCATGTCAATACTTTTCAAACTTTCCTTTTGTATAGATAGACTTTAAAAAACATGAAATCACAAATAACCCAAGCTGACAAGGCATTTGATGTGTCCAAAATTCATATTAGAATTTTTATTAGAGAACATGGAATAGGATTCGTGAGTTTTCACAAGAGGAATAAGGTTTACTGGAAAGTTGTTCAGGGACATTGGTTTAATGATGGGGGGGGAAGAAAATCCTTCATTATTCAAACMCASTGTGGGAAGCTGAGTGGTAGCACAAATCAAGGACTGTACTGCAGGTACCATCGTCCTGGTGCTGCTGTAGTGACCATCAGTCTTCTGTAAAGCACTGGCTGCATTTCCRAACTGAACCTCCCAGATGATTTCCTGGAATTTTAGTATGACTTAGGAGAAAGCAAGTTTASTTTTCCATGGTTCTTACATTGTTTAGTCTTCCTGTAATGGCTCTAGTARAAATGGGCTCAGAACAGAAACAATGACAGAATAAGGCACACTACAGCATAATGCAGTATACGTGTATGCTACACTACAGARTAAAGACATAAAACTAAATTTTCATTATATTAGCAGCTTTAACAATTSAGGCAACTGGAAAATTACTTGAACAATACATGAAAATGTTTTACTGAACTAAAGGAAGGAGAACACAATCCCTCCCACCTCAGGAAATACCAAAATATATGACTTTGTTGTTTGTTCCAACTTGTGCACACACAGTACATATCTTAAACAGTGGGTCTGGACTGACAAGTCAAATTGTAAAGTAACAACTCCAAAATAAGGATTCCAAGTGCCTAGTTAACAACCAACAGYGTATCCAAGACTTGGGTCTACCAGGCCAAATCTGTAATCCTGACACCTTACCTTACGCCGCCTTCTTTGAGGATTGTTTCTCTTTAACTCAGAAATCTTCCCATAGATCAAACACAACAGAAAAAAAATCAGAATTGCTTTCCTAGTCAACTAAGTGTTGTACCAGGAGATCACAGACATGGCAATCTTCTACTCCAACATATTTTTCTCAGCAGTAGACATGAAAATAGAACTGGGCACRAAGTACATGTGCAATAATGAACAATCAGTGGCACCAATATTGCTCAGATGGGCTTCTTCCATCTCAGGCAGTCTCACAGGATTCCCACAAAATGCTCTTTCTTGAAAACTGTCACCTTAATTTCTACAGGTCATATAAGATTCTTCTTTCCACATGAGGGTAAAAACACTTTGTAAAGCTGTGAATTACAGCAAATTGCTGCCTGTAATTTTTCAGTCCCTGTTAACATGCTTTCCAGAGCACTCTGCATTGTCCCTCCAAAGGGTACCCTTTGTTACAYCACATTTTGCAGCATGCAGTGCAGCCAGACCAGATGCTCTGTCTAGATAGTTGAATATTCCCTTTTCACCAGCCAAAGATAAAGAAACCTGAACACCAACAGGTGCAGACCTATTACATTTTTCCCCAGTTGGTGATCTTATTCAGAGGTTCAGTCTTAACAGATTTTCTGCAATGTATTTTCATTTTTGAATTAGTCTATTTTCATCCATCAAAAACATGTTTTTCCTTACACATAAATATAATTAGTCACAGTTTTCCCTATCCTATTGCAACTTTTGATTTTTAATATACAGTGTAAAGGTTGTTAACACATTCTATCATCAAATAAGATTTTCAATTAACAATTTTTTTTTTAAAATGTGTTTAATTCAACTCTCATGAGTGCTTCTATCCTTAGCTCTCATGTACCCCAAYGAGGCCATAATCAGGGGAAAAAGACTTTGATCATTTTTATGGTAGAAGTAACTGAAGTTACACACAGCTAAATTAGTATCAAACTCTAATATAATAAACATAAGCAGAGGGGAAAAAAAAAAAAACAACAACACACCTACTCTCTTAGTGGAGGTACATCTTTTGCAAGCAGTTTAGCCACAGATGTTCACATCTACATACATATTTAATATATTATACTGAGCTTACTAAAGGCCAAATCACATCCCCAAATGAGGCATGCCTGGAATTTAGGCATTTACATTCAAAACTGCGGTCCTGAGCACCCTTTACTTGGCTGTTGCCTTCCTCTACTCCAGTTTCACTATTAACGATCCAGAGATCCCTGTCTTTTTTCACGTGCTTAGTTCTTTTGAAGATGATGAAATAGAAACTTGCTCACATTTAAAGCTGATCATGACAAATTTATCTCCTTTTCAAAACTAGATCTGCCACACACAAAATACATGTCTTTAGCTTGTCTGTAACATCAGGCTCAACTCCCAATGCAGTAACTAAAAATGAAAGGCAGAAGTAGGCTCCTCTTCAACTCACTGCCTGTTTTACAAAGAAGTTTAGAGCACGGCCCAATGTCTATCTCTGGATCTCCCTGTTCTAGCCGCAGATACTTTCTCCATCCTCACCACTGCATTTGCAGCTACCTTTCATCTTCAAACTATCAGTCACACCACTTCACTCAGTTCATTTCCACACGAGCCAAATGGATTAGCTCCACCTACCTTCAGCAGCCATCAAACTGGCCTAGCATGTCCAAGTAGATTAGGGAGAACTTCCACAATGCCTCCCACTGGCAGAATTATGTCAAAAGTTACTGCCAGGAAAAGAGGCACAGCAAACAGCCAGTACCTTCAACTGAGACATGTTTACAAGATAAACATCTTATCCACAGCTTACATGACAGCTGAGGATCCAAGATGTGCAATGTAGCCCAGAGTCCTACCACCTTCCCAAAACAATTCAAAATCACACCTTTCACAAGCAATCCCTCAGACCCTATTCCCATCTCCCCAGAACAGTCTGGAGACCAGCAGATAGGACATTCCTATGACAGCAGAGACAGGATGAGTCTCTTCATACAGTGAAGGGAAACAAATCAAGTATTACATTTTCTTCATCTTTATGTCTCTAGGTGTCTTTACATCTAACAAAATGTAGAGTTCCATTAAAAGAACCAAGGACATAAAATTCTGGACCATCAGTGCTTATGATGCCTAAGTCAACTTCATGTACTAGCAGACATAAAGAGACTCAGAGCTTAATATTTTAACTTGTTAATTGAAATAAGAGTACAGAATGAAATAAAATAGAAAAAAAAAAATCTAAGTAACATCTGAGACATTTTCCCCCATTACTAAAGAGCTACAGCAATGAATAATGTGAGATCAACCAAGTGAAGCCTAATCAAATTTCCAAAGCAGGTGGACAATTATAGTAAGACCTCTTAACTTCCCAACCAACAAAAAACATTAGAAAACAGGAAAAGAACTGGTGCTTTTTCCCTAAGTTTAGGGAAAAAAAGTAAGAATTACTTTTGTAAGGCATGAAATACAAATCATTTTTGCCGGGATTTTCAGTAGCAACAGTGACTTTAAACATAAGACAAAACAGCAAAGTAGAMCAAATGCATAGCAGTAAAAATTATCAAAACAAAACTTTAAAAGATTAGCATACTGGCTTTGAGATCAAATAATTTTCATCTTAATACAGGAATAGTTTCAGCAATTCATATACTTAATCAGATTCTGTTGTTATAAACTAGGTGTCAATCAGGTGGGGGTGACATAGACTACCATGAGATAACACAAGGTATGAAGATCGATTTTTGCAGTAAATTTTATATAAATACATGATAAGTATTAATGTCAAAGTAAGCTTTCATTACTGTGTGCAGTTCTGGTGATTTAATACCAATGAATGCAAAGAATAGCTCAAGAGGAAAAACACTCATMTGATGAGAGCTTTGTGGTGTGATGACTGCTTAGAAGCTACACACAGGGAAGAGAACTGTTTAAACTGAAGGACTGCTAACKATTGGAATGGGATGTTCCCACTAGGGCAGATGAGAATAAAAACCTTGGATAGCTTCATGTTGCTGTTCAATCGGGTCAGCAACCTTGAACCAGACCTTTATCACTTTAGGAGTGTGCTTGGAGGATGTCATTGTTTTAGGCACGAGAGAACCAGAATAACACCCTGCTGAGATGCTTCTTGCTCCATACTTCAAAGGGATTCTATAGCAACTGTCTCAGTAAACAGAATGGGAAAATAAAGGGTACATTTAATAAGGTACAATGAAACTTGCAGTGTAAAATCTCATGTACTGCTAATTAAATGTATCTTTTGACAGGAAAATGTTAGTAACTATTTATAGTTGCTTCTTTGTTTCAAGATCTATCATCACATGTGGCATCACGAACTTTTATAGGTGATACTGCATCTTCAGGGCTTAGACATGCTCTCTTTTTGCCCTAAGCAGCTGGTTGCTTTGTCCTGCACAAGACAGAGACACACAAAGGAAATAAGAGGATCAAAATATGGTGCTTTTCCTTTTAGAATTGCTTCCATTTAATCATAATTCTATGCAAAATATTACCTATTTTCAATACTGTCATTTGCAAGTCTTTTAATGTTATATATTGAACCACTTAGCAATTTCATTTTCAGTTACTGATAACTATTTTTCCTCCCCCTAGAAATTTAATTCTGTGGAAGAAATCATTGACTTCTACAAATCCGTTCCCATAATACTCATTGATGGAAAGGATCAGTCAGGAACYCACAGAGAACAATGCTATCTCACACATCCATTCAAGTCATCCTGATGTTTTCTGCCTTAACCTCACTGGTTCATTTGTACAGATGTAAATAGAACAGTTATTTAAATATCTTAAAAATCAGATAAGCCTTTTGTGCAAGGAGCTCCCCCTAATATTATGAAGCATTCTACAGATCTACTCTACTTTTTGATTTTTGCCTTTTCACTTTAAGGGTACAAGTAAAGAATATGTCAACATAGTAACTCACAGAAAAGTGTTGAGACCGACTCCTGACATCTTGACAACTGACCAGTTTGTTTATCTTGCACTCTACCTTCTAACTCAAGATGAAAACAAAACCCTCCCTTGCTTACCTAAATGTCACTGAAACTCCACTAAGTAGCAAAACCTAATAAAGCATACCTCAGTCATTAAATAAATATTCTTGCTTTTAAAAATACATATGAAGCACCCTGTGTCAGAGTTCTCACTGTCTAACAATTTCATGTGGTGTGCATATGTTTGCTCAACAACAAGCTCTGCTCAGCTGCCACTGAAGCTAGCGTCAGCTGATGCTTACAGGCATCGGAGATTATAAAGTTAGCTGTAATTATGTACATTCTGTTACTCAATGAACACTTATTCTGTAGCTTAAGTAGCAGATACTTGTATTCCATACCTGAGCCTTCAAACATTTACATAGTAGGACCATTATGCAAACAGTCACTTTGAATTCATACCATGTGCAAACGTAGAGATAAAAATCATCAGTAGGAACAGTAAATGTGCTGCAAAAATCAGCAAGAAAACATACTCCAGTATCTATCAAAGAACATGAGAATGTGATATTTTTCAAGAAAAAAAATACACAATGAATTACTCATACAAGAATTTTGGAAGGCTTAGCTAAATTCTGTATGTATATGAAAGGCAGACTACAATTCCATATGTATATGAAAGGATTTTTCTGCCCCAGCATCCATAATCATCCTAAGCACACTCAGAAGTTTGACTAGGTAATTGCAATATACCAAAAAAGGAACCTCAGTTACTTTATCCTTATAGACTAGGAACAAGAAGAATAAAAACACTCAAGCCCAAAACCACAACATTCCAACACAATTTATGACATACTATGTAGTGGCACAAACTAGCTCTAAAAAAATTTAGCAGTTATTTTCTTGCAACCTTATTCCTCAATGCTGCATCAAAATTCAAGAAAACATTCACTGTAAATTATTTCTCTCAAACTGATGTGACTGTTAAACTTGAAGGAAATTATTCTGACATAATTTTATCTAAGAAAAGTAACAAAACAGAAGCTGCTAAAGTAGAGTTTAGCAGAGCCCATAAAAAAAAGAAGCATGACAATCTGCTTTAAGAATTTCATAGCCACAATACAATTTAACTTACAAAAGGTTTTCATGTTGAAACAAAAAAAATTGTAAATTAGAAACCATAAAAACCCCAAGGCTTAATAATTTAGATAACAGATTAAGGCAGTGACATACAAAGCTTTGCAGATATTTACTAAAGTAGACAGTAAAGTTGTTTACAGAAGACAAGCATTACTAGTATACTGAAACCACCTAGAGTTTATAAAGCTGAGCAGCAACATTTCCCCCATTCCCCCTAGTACAGCTTTCATGACCCATGTTCTAATTTTGCCAGTGACAACTCTTATGAAGCAAATTCAAAACGATTTATTTAGTAGCTTCTACAGAAACAAAATTAATTCAATCAGTAACCTGGACTGAAAGAGTTAAAACAAAGGACGAATGCTAACCACAGGGTTTTTCGTGTTAACCATTTCAGTATTTATTGCATATGATATGCCAGAATTTTAAAATGGAAACTATTTTCACCATTGAAAATGCAAATAGCACTGTTAGGTTTGGCATCAAAGTATATGAAGTGAAAAAAAAACCCTCTAGTGTACCCATCTAAAAAAATATAATTCCATTTGAATACAAAATGAGAACTGTCATTTCCTTATTATTGACAAAACAGGAAAAACGAACTTTGCTCTGTGGAATAGGTTAGTCTGATACAAATGATACAAAAATTTTCCATGTGTACATGATGAAAAAGATCTGACTTAAAGCACCAACTATCTGAAGGATTTTAACACTGTATTGCAAAATTATGGGAAAGCAATAAGTGGTTTTGAAAATAAACCTCAGTCAGATGTAGTTTTAAAATATTTACATTTCAAAGCAGATATGATAAATACTTTATCAAAACAATGTATAATCTGCTGGAGTATATAAAAAAATATTCCCAGCTTAAACTGTTTACAAAAATGCACCATCAGTGAAAAGAGTTAGGGACTACCAGTTTACCAGAGAAGTCCCAGTTCAAACACAGAACACACATCCAGCATTAGAGTCAGTACTGATTTTCATATCTCTAAAACTGTAACACATTATTTTAAGTATGTGCTTCAATATACTTCATTCTATATGATTCTAAAACGATTTAAAATTGACAAGATGAAGAGAAACATCTATAGCTCACATACAGAAACAGTAACTTCACTGTCATTCATCCCTCTTCTTTACTAAAAAACTGTAATTTGGCCCTGATTTAGAGAAGTGTTTAAGCAACTGAGCAATGTTTACACTGCACTGAAGTCAGTACACATTAGACATAATCTGTAACTAGGCACATGCTTGTATGAATTTGAGGACTACAAAAAATAAAGTGTAACAACATCTAAATTCTTAAGAATGATGAAAGATTGCACTGAAAATCTGGTTCAACACTGTCAATGTMAAAGCTGTGCAACATGGCTTTTCATTTTGAAAAGTCTTCATCTTCACCAAGTTCCCTGTAAATAAGCTCACCARCTAGAGCTCTAACCAAATACTGAGTTCTGTAAATGTTTCTATCACACACAAGGTGGTAAGAGGGTTTATGTTAGGCTATTACTATTTCAGAACAGCCTTGAGGCCATATAAAGAAGTGCTTTTCACTATCAGCCCAAGCCTGATGGTATCTCTGGCTTGATGGTACAGAATCCTGACAGTGTTCTGCTCCCTCACATCTACACAATACAGTCTAGGTAAAGACTAAGTACTAAACAAAATTAAACTTTTTAGTGCTATCTGACCTAGTGGGAATAACTCTGATTCCACAGATTTTTCATTTACACCCTTGTATCTCCTCTCAAGTCAGCAGAAGTGTTTTTATTTCACTGAAACAGAGCACTTGCATTTAAATTTTACTTTTTATGCGTAGTGCTTAATTTGCCACTAAAACCTACGACATACACTTTGCTGTCCACGGAGGACCAAAGGTGCTTTTCAGTACAGATGTGCTAGATCTCTGAAACACCATGCTGTAATAAAGCAAACTAAATCCTGTTAAATTTACAAAGATCTCATCATCTAAGACTTGAATCCATACAGACCTAGCACAAACCACATACAGCACAGTATCCTAGGGTAACTAGAAAGATGTTTGCATAGCAAATGTTTTTCAAAGTTCTCCTACGGAACAGATGAAGCTGACCTCCAATATAAATTTCAAACACAAGAGTGCAAAGTAGTGCTTAATCCTCACTATCAGCTTCTCTATCTCTCTGTAACTCCACTCTCTTCTTCACTTTGCTAACAGAAGAGAACTTTTGGCAAAATAAAGCAGTTATTTCAATCCTCCATTCCAAGCAAGTTACTGGCACTCATTAAAAACAAGAAGGGAAACCTCCCCTAGTCTCCCACTTAATGCTTTTTTGCTTGAAGAGAAAGAACATCCCAACCCTTGGTTGCCTCTATTAAGTGCCTCTGTCCATGACTTATCCATTCTTCTTGGTCCATATATACTCTTCCACAAAACCAACACTTAAACAGACACTGAAGTRCTTCAGCTGGTGAAGTTTCCACCACTTGGTAGTTGTTTTTATGCGTCTTTTTTAACTTCATTTTCAGCATACTCTGCTTTTTTGCTTGGTTTCCTGTCTCAACATTCTGAAGAGTAAGACGTTTTCGATAACGTTTGACACCAAGACAACTACTTGTCCTTTCTGACAGAACTACTTTCAGGACTTGACCTTTATACTTGTTGATAGTCTTCATGACATTAATTATCTCTGGTGAATCAACATCAGGATGGTTTAGTACCACAACTGGCTGGTTACGACGAGGGCATTTTATCAACTGATTCACTTTCAGAGGGACAAGTCGAAGACGTCTTGCTGTCAACAGGTACGACATGTCAGAACTTGAAGCGGTTTCCAATTGAGTTCTTGTTTTCCTCTTAGGAAGTTCTCTGAAGCTTGCTTGTTTTGTCTTATTTTTGGGACCTAGTTGAGTTCTTGAATAGGCCTTGCTTTGCTTGCTCACATCACTGCTTTTCTGAAATGGTACACCAGATTGTTTGCTGTTGTTTTTAACACTTGCCTCTCGCTTCGGTCTTTGCCTGAGTGATATACTTTGGGACTCAGCATTTGGTTCACTCTGAGTAGGCAAACATGGGAAATTATCGCTAAGTGTCTCAGAGACACTGACAGGGACCGGGCGAGGCAGAAACATTTCATTGCAATGCACAGGAGCTGATGTTTCATTCCTGTTTTCTATTCCATATGAGCTTTGACTGCTAGTAGCATTCAGCACCCTCAGCATTGTCCCTTTGGGGATAAACACTGGGGAAGCAACATGGGAATTTTTAGTCACCCTGTTTTTAGAAGTTCTTGCAAATGTAAAGAGCTGATCTTCACTGTGTTCTTCACTACTAATCCCACTTCTTCCACCGTGCACTTGAGACAAAGTCGCAGGCTGTTCTGCTTCAGTGGCACAAGCAACTCTCTCACAGCTCACTGAACTTTCTTGAGGCAAAAGCAACTTTTTACTAGAAGCTTGACATCTCAAGGGCATGGATTTCATGTTAGGTTCAGCAGCAGACATGAGCTGAGCAATCTTTCTACACAGCAATGTTGCTGATTTCTTACTGCGTGTTTTGTCATCCCATCTGACATCCTCGGGAACATTTTCAGCCCCAGAGCTAAGAGAAAATACAGACGAAATAACAGGTCCTTCAAAAGGATTGCCTTTATTTTCCATCTTCTGTAGTTCTAGTGATTCCAGAAGACAACTGCTCTTTTGACTTACGGTTTCAGCTCTCTTTGCTTTGCTAAAGCCAAAAGTTATATCCTCAAAAGGAGGAGTTTTAGTAACATGAAAGTTTTTTCCTGCCTCAGATGATGTAACAGATTTTTTACCAAAACCCTTTCCAGCTAAATGTGCTTCGGTAGAGCTGACCGGTACACTCCTACGTTCTTTATCAACCCTCTTCACAGACAACATATCCTTTTCTTTATGGACTGCAGAATAACTTTTGTCCTCCTGAGCAGCTGCTACTGAAATGTTCTTGGAACTTTTACCTTCAGAAATAGAAGCATATTTTGGACAGTATATATCCTCACCTTCATAACAATACAGATTGCAATGTAAGTTATTTTTTCCATCTACTTCCCCCCTTGAGGATTTAGGATCACTTTTTTTTTCAGTACTGTTCATCACCAGAGATGGAGAACAAAGTTCTATAACACCTGAATGGACATCAATACCTTTCACCAAATGAAAGCATAATTTTGATGCATCTTCCCTCTGTATAGGTATAGAACTACAGTCTGAGTGCTGAGAATCTGAAGAACAAAAACATTCAGAATTCTTGGCATAGGTACTATCCAAATTAAGCTGGTTACTAACACTGGATAACTTGTTTACATTCACTTCCATGGTTAGTAACTCATTTTGAGACACAGAAGGTGTTTTTTTTCCTTCTGCAGATCGTTCTATACCTCGATTCTCAAGTTCCTCTTCAGCACAGTTCACAGGTTTATAAGTTGCTTCTTTCATAGGAATTAGTTTAAGAACCAGCTGTTGTGCTCCATTCACTATTTTAAGCTCTACTATCTGAGCTAAACAGTTTGAAGGAACTACAAGTTCAGATGGCGCAATTACTGTTAAAGGCATCCCAGGCTGTAAAGGCTCTGTTTTTGGAGAATAAACCTCAACCTCCACACTTTGATTCTCACATACACTCATTTCAGATGGCTCCAATACTGTCTTCTCCTGGACTGATGCTGTATTTACGCTACATTCTACATTTTGAGATGAGCAGACTGTTTTAATTGCTTTACTTGAAATCTCACAAACCATATTTGAAGACAAATTTGAAAGTTCATTCTGGAAAGGAATTTTATTGTATTTCTGCTTTTTACATAAAGTGCTTTGACTCTGTTTCTTTTGCTTGTGGTTTATGAGAGCATTTGACAGCCGTTTTCTGGGTGTTTCATGTACTCTTCTCGTATGTTTAACTATATAGTCATGTCTAACAGCACCATATTCACAGTATTCACACTGATACGGAAAAGTTCCAGTGTGTTTCACCAAATGTCTCTGGAATTCTCCTTTGGTGTAGGATACATAACTACAGTGGGAACAAAGAAACTTAATTTCTTCATGTTGCCCTACATGCTTTTTATACTGTAAAGGATCCTTGGTTGAAAATCTGCATTTATCACAGTAGTATTTACCTGGCAGAAAATTTTTTACTTTAAATGTTTTCTGGGTTTTACTTGGGGTTTTTCTTTCCCGTTTTTCAAAGTCTGCAGCATTGGCACCCTCAGGAACAAAATCAAAAGCTGGTGGTTTTATATGACTGCACTTCTTGCAGATGAAATTTTTGTCTTCGGTCCACCCAAGCTTCTTATGCTTTTCTATATCTTGCATTGAAATTTTCTGAACATTTCTGCATTTTATACAGCTTATCAGCGACAACTTATTGTTCTCAGCCTCAGTTCCTTGGTAACAGCAGTTTTGGTCATCCGCCCCTTTGGATGGATTTGTTTTATCATCAGAAGATTGCTTTGGGGATGTAGTCAAGGAATTATTTTTATCATTAATTTGGTCAGGGTACAATCTTGGTAAAATTTCCCTCATTTTTTTCAACTGCATTTCAGAAGCAGCAGCTCTGCACCAGTTTCATCAAACACAGCACCAACAGACAGAATGTTTTCTTGGTATTACTCTTGTGTATGTTGCTTATCAATCAATCATTCAGGCCACCAATCTGGAGAATATAAGCTTTGGAAGAAATTATGTTCAGGCAACCGCATCCGTATTATATTCCGTGTTCTTAATTTTAGTCAATCAGCTTGCAGCACTAAAGAATAAAAAGCAGAAGATTAAGTCAGTTACAATTCATTGATCACTGAAATACAATGAACTAATAATTGAACTATTTGTGGACTACAGCTGAATTACAGAGTGCAAGTCTACTGTTAATATACCACTGATTGTATTCTGCACACACAACCATTAGCTCTAAGCAAAACATACCAAATGAAATAATCCTTTAACATTTGCTCATTCAAAATGTTCACAAATTCATAAAATGACCTGCTATGCATCAAAACCTAAAGAGTTCATGGTATCTTTCCCATGAAAAATTTTACATTTAAGAAACATATTTATAAGCCTAACAAGAAAGATACTTGATAACAGTACCGAGCAGCAGAGTATGATTTCACTTCACATACAGCCCTCAACTCAGGATAAGATATCATGAAACGCTGCAAGTGCCACTTGTATGTGAACAGCAGGGAAACAGAATGTGGCTACAATGATTTCTAGAAACACAGAACTGTTAGTTTGTTTTTAAATAAAAGAATTTTTAAGTTAGCATGGAAATTCCTGACATACAGAAGGAAGTTCTTTTCTAATCAGTGCCAATGTTTCAGATACAAACAGTCTTGAACACTAATTCATAACAAGATGTGATTTATGCTTCACATGTTCTCAAAGCAATGAAGTCAAAACAATCTGTGGCTGCAAAATTAATTACTTTCTCTTCTATTAATATCACAGTGTAATTACTTCTATGTATGTAGACAAGCACATAAATAATTCAGTTCATCCTAATAAAACAGGACGTCAATCAAGCAAAAAAACCAATGCAACATAAGGCAACACCTTTCTTATTCTAACATTGTTATAGACATACTGTTGCACAGACTCACACTCACAAATAGACTCTATTGCATGAAGTTATTTCTATTTTTCAATATACCAAACAAATGATTCCTGCTTGAGATGTAGATCCTCATCAAGTCTACTTAGAGAGATCAGGGTCTCATTTGGACTGCAAATGCACAGTGCTGAGTTCACTTAAGTAGCTTCCCATCACAATAATCATACATTAATGCAGAAATTACATTTTGGTACTGGAGAGACATTGAGGTGCTGGAGCAAGTCCAGAGAAGGGCAATGGACCTAGTGAAAGGTCTAGAGAGTAAATCTTATGAGTAGCTGAGGCAGCTGGGGATGTTGAGCCTGGAGAAAAGGAGGCTCAGGGTAGACCTTACTGCTGTCTGTAACTACCTGAAAGGAGGTTGTAGCCAGGTGGGGGTCAGCCTGTTCTCCCAGGCAACAAGTGACAGGAAAAGAGGAAATTGCCCCAAGTTGCACCACGGGAGGTTTAGATTGAATATTAAGAAAAATTTGTTCACTGAAAGGGTTGTCAAGAATTGGAACAGGTTGCCTACAGAAGTGGTGGAGTTACCATCCCTGGAGGTATTTAAAAGACATGTAGACAGGGCACTTGAGGATATGGTTTAGTGGTCGGCTTGGCAGTGCTGGGTTACAGGTTGGACCTGATGATCTTGTAGGTCTTTTCCAGCCTAAATAATTCTGTGACATACCCAGTGGCTTGACAGGACTAAATATATGGTCCAAGAAGGTTTTCCTGCATCTCACATGCTCACAGCCCAAAAAGCAACCATATCCTGGGCTGCATCAAAAGCGCCATAGCCAGCAGGTTGACGGAGGTGATTCTTCCCCTCTGCTCTTTTGGGACCCCAGCTGCAGTGCTGCATCCAGCTTTGGGGCCCCCAACACAAGGAAGATATTGACCTGTTAGTGGCTCTCCTCTGGACTCATTCCAAGATGATCACAGGGCTGGAGCACCTCTCCTATGAGGACAGGCTGAGAGAGTTGAGGTTGTTTAGCCTAAAGAGGTGGCTTCATGGAGACCTTACAGCACCTTCCAGTACCAAAAAGGGGCCTTCAAAAAGGCTGGAGAGCGACTTTTCACAAGGGCATGGAGTGATAGGACAAGGGGGAATGGCTTCAAGCTGAAGGAGGGTAGATTTAAATTAGATATTAAGAAGAAATTCAGTACTGTGAGGGTGGTGAGGGACTGGAACAGGTTACCCAGAGAAGCTGTGGATGCCCCATTCCTGGAAGTATTCAAGGCCAGGTTGGATGGAGCCCTGAGCAACCTGGTCTAGTGGAAAGCATTCCTTCCCATGGCAGGAGGTTGAACAAGATGATCCTTAAGCTCTCGTCCAACCCAAACCATTTAGTGATGCCATGATCTTCCTGTGCTCCATCTGTAGCAATGCTGCCGTAAAGATGGGGCTCTTCAAAGAATAAGTATACTGATGTAACCACAAACAACAGTTAAGATAAGTTAAAAAACTGGCTAGGGACAACATAACAAGCTTTTTCACTCTTTAGCAGATGGATGGCTGCACACCAAAACTCCTTAGTGGGTAGTTCTAGGACTGTAGTAATCTCATCTCATTGCAATGCAGACAGCTGTGAAAATACACACAATGTGAAAAACAAATCAATTGCAGCCTTGCAGGAAGGAGGAAAGTATATATGACTGCTGTATCATGATCTGGAGAATTTTCTTTAAGCAATTCTAATGCGGGTGACATTACGCCCTCTATTATCTTGATTCTATAGAGGAAAGAAAAAAATGTCTGCAGTAGTTCAGATGGAACATCCTTTCCCTACTACTACCACTTTTTAGACTTGAGATGAACCCATTGACACACAAGTGTGATGGCAGGCCTATGTTCAGGAGATCCACTGGTTTTTTTTCAAGAGAAGATAAGAGATCTTGAGAAGCTCAAGATCCAGACCAAAGATGCTTTATGCATTTCTATACAGTTGTAAGAAAGAACTAAAGAGCATTAGAAAGGGTGAAACTAGATCAGTATTTATCTTTTTCTGCTGTTAACATCTATCCATTAATACTGAAACTGCCCCCCATATGAACTGATCAAAAGCTAAGTAATAGAGAATTTATGTCATCAACACTCTTGACCACAAAAAAAAGTATTATAAACCCAAGGAGTTTGCTTATGTTTTTTAAACACTCTAAATTTCACCTTATGGGAGAACATGAAAATAGATCCACAACCTTCAAAGGGCAAGAAAGTACAAGAAACACAGTCCAACATTTTAAGAACACTTCAATTTAACAGACAGATCCGGGCTGCTAAGTCCAAGACTATGCTAGAAAAATTTAACAGAGGTAATTTGAAGAACAGGCTAGTGATCCTTCTAAACTTTCCTAATTCAAACAGCTTTAATACGAAAGTGGAAACAACTAGGTTTGCCGTGGTTTAAGCCCAAACCAAAGATTTCATTCAGACCCGTGACAAATACCATGTTGCTAGAATGCAGGTTTCAAGTGTTGGTGTGTGACTGCGTTCCATATGTGCAGTGGGTTGATCTCAGTCAGCAGCCACAGCCCCTTGCTGGTGTCCCACCCACCCCTCCCTGAGTAGCAAGGGGAGTGAAGTAGAGAAAAAGCACAAGAAACTTTATGAGTCAGGACAAAAGCAGTTTAATAGAAGGAAATAGGCAGGGAGGTGACATAAGGGAAATCACTCACCACCTTCCACAACCAAACCCGTGACCAGCCAGTTCCCAAGCAGCAGCCACCCTGGAAGGCAACCCCCTCTACCCTTCTTCCTCTACTTCCAGTTTTCATGGCTGACCATAAGAATGTATGATGTGGACTATCCCCCCGACCATTTCTGGTCAGCTGTCCCCACTTTGTGCCCTCCCAATCTCTTGCCCACCCCATGCCTACTCATTACAATGGAGGTGGAGGAGGGGGGGGAAGAAAACTTTGACATTGTGCAAACACTGTTCAGCAACAACCAAAACACTGGTGTGTTATCAACACTGTTTTAGCCACAGATCCAAAACACAGCACTGTACAGGCTGCTTTGAAGAAAGTTAACTCCATCCCAGCCAGACCCAGGAAAACGTAAAACTGAATAACCAGTTGATGCTGAAGTAACACCTCTGATGTCTCCCGCGCTAGTTTTTCACTATGTACTCTTAACATTGACCAGTTAATAACAAAGGTTTTGATACAAAGAGCTCTAATTTACCATTATTTTGGACAAAACAAGCTGAAAATGACATTGTAATTTCATGCTTTTACTACAAAAAAGAAATAAAGTATAATTCCAGTTACTTCAGAATACCAAGATCATCAATGTACGCACGGAAGTGAACATTACACACAATCACTCCATACCACCAGGGGAGGAATTCCCCTAAAGATTTGTTTTGGTATTTAAAGGGTTGGCAGAAATATGCTTCAGGAGGTTTAATGAAAAGATAGATAGTTGATTTTTCAAGTTATAATCATATGCAGTGCACACAGACCAATCCAAAGACATCACTAAAGGAAGACCTGAAAGTCTACAAGGAGTCTGAATGGCAACCACAGGAATGGGATGGATGAAAAATGAAGTAAGAGACACTAAGAGTGTTAAAATCAATTCCAGTCACTGTCTTTACAGGAATGGATTCAGGTAAAAATATAAAAATACTCAAAAACAATAAAGTACCCAAATCAGGAGACATTAAAAAAACTTAGAGGCCTTAGTTTGAAAAAAAATAATAAAAAAGAAGAAAAAAGTTAGAAGCACATGGAAAAAAGACATCACAAGAAAGATAAAACCAAGTCTTCTCATTCAAACACCTGCAATTCACTGGCATTAAAAAGTCCGGCACTCAGTGAAACAAACATTTCCACCTTTCACACAACACTATTGGATGTTCAACTTTGCTGCTCAAGACACAAGAGATTAACAGATCCACAGGAGTCAAAAGGCATTCCTAACTATGGATATCACATGTACATAAAGGCTGAAAAACAAAGATTCATTAAAACAAACGAAAATAGGATGAAACATCCTCTGCAGTCTGGCTATGCCAAATTCAACCAGTACAAGGGTTTTGCACTGCAGTAGATTACAAACCATGGACATGGCCACTGTCAGACTGGAAATTTCTATTTACTTCAAATACATCAAAACTTTGTTCATCATTTCAAAGAAGAATATTTATATTCCAGAGGTTTAGTTCCCTATAGCTCAAACTATATGCTGCTATCAACGAAAAGGGTGTGATGAGCAGGATGCATTTAGCCTATGTGATCAAATAAATGAGCCCTTAGTTCAGCAAAACACACACTTCTCACACACAAAGATCACAGAAGACTGCAGCCAACAATCAAGGTGTGCTTTGGTAGTGAAAAGCCCATATAAGTCATGCCTAAGAGAAAGACATTTAAGCAGAATTGGAAGACACTGTGTACCACTGCATCAGGAGGACGCAGTGTGTAAAATTTGAGCCACTGTGAAAAATTTAAATCTCTGTGCATGCTTAAAATTACCTTGCCTATATTTTGCAATTATATATATATGCCATATACCGACCATTTAACATCAACTGACTCTCCGTTAAGCAGAATTAACTGTTCTACTGACCCAACTACACAGCTGCCAGTTATCAGTCACTAATTTTAGGCCTAATGACTGGGAGACACCCATAGTGATTCACTCAAGTATTACATATTGTATTAATTAAAATAATTAATTCTGTATTAAAAAACAAACAATTCAAATATACCAAAGAAATTTTGTCTACAATTATTTCTTCTTAAAAAGACATTTTGTTTCACAATAACAGCTAATCATAGTCGTAACAGTATTTGTTTTGTAGCTGAAATTCACAAGGTTTTTCAAATCAAAATGAATGAGGAATGACAATGCAGCGAATTAACAGCAAAGACCATGGATCAAGTTTTTAGAGCTTGTTTTTATTACAGAATATACAATTCTTTTGCTCTACAGAAAAAAAACACATTTAAAATGTTTATTACTTATAAAGTCATGCAAAACACTGATTGAAAGTAAATCCCTATTTTTTGAATGCATAAATGAAAAACTGCCCAATGTACTGACATTTGTTGGCATTGTATGGAGGCAGATACTGCATAGCACATACATGTATTCTACTGAAATGGTGGTCTGCTTCCCTGTGGCTCTAGGACCAAGGCCCAGCTTTATTTGTATCTGAAAAATACACATTTCTGTCATATCATTCAACTGCTTGGTGGTCTTCCTGCAATAAGCTAAACAAGGCATTCCCAAATAACTACCATTATCAAAAGCAGCATTCTAGAGAGTGCTCAGAGATGTTTATAGAGTTGTTTATCATTACATGTATGATCAACTTTTGAAATCTATGCTGCTCATTTCATCATTTCACACAATTTACAACGATTTTCAGATTCTTTCTGTATATCCAGAGCATACTTACTAGTATAAAGCATTACCCTACTCTAAGCTCTAAGGCCTGTAAAAAATACAGCAAGGAAGTATGCCACTGAAGAAAATGGGAGAAGAGGGGAAAGAGTCCCATTAAAAGCACATATCCCTCCATGCCCAGGTCTCAAAGCGCTCATGTAGATGTTAAAATTAATTTCCACAGATTTCATTCCTGCTAAAATTAACCACATACTATATGTACGTGCAAGAAGAGTCTTGACTGTAACCACCTACTGCAGTAACAATGCACAAAAGACTGCTGGAAAAATCCTGTAAAATACCATTAGTCTTCTTAAACATAAACCAGACTTTTTAAATTAAATGTACATTGCAGGATACTTTGGCTACAATCTACAATAACACTGAATCATTTATGTATAAGAAAATCGGTTTATATGTCTAAATTACTTTAAGCGTCCAATGTAACACTTTTCAATGATAGATTGTCTTGCTACAAAATTCAATATGGGATTCAATTAAGCCAATCTTATGTCCAAATACTCAAAAGAGCCTCTTTTGCACACAAAACACAGGATGTTCTATTTTGCTCATGAATACATTTACTAACCAGAGAGCTCCTTTTCTTCGGGAGGATGACCAAGACGACAAACCTGGACAACAGCTTCAGTCCAGACGAGTCCAAAGCGGCCTGATGGCGTCCACGACACAGCAAACACCAAAAACCTCCTTTCCTTGGGCATCCAGCCCACCCACGCACCAGCGCCGCCGGCTCTCCGGGGAAGGGAGGCCTCCCTCGCTCGCTCGCCGCCCGTGTGCGGGCCCGAGCGCGGCGCCGCGGGGGATGCGGAGCGGAGAAGGCGCTGCGGGCGCTGCGCGGGCCGCGCAACCTCCGCCMGCCGCCCCGCGCAGTGCCGCCGCCGGCCCGCAGGGGGCAGCACCGCCGCGCCGCCCGCCCTCGCCACCGCGGCCCCGCGCGGGCGGGCAGGGCGGCGGCGGCCGCGGGCCCGGGCAGCCTTACCTGGCTCGGAGCGGGACGAGGAGGGTACAGGAAGGGCCGCCTCGCTCCGGGCTGGCCTCGCTCCGGGCTGACCCCGCCGGCCGCCGCCGTCGTCTCCGGGCACGCGAGGAGCGCAGCGCCGCCCCGCGTCCTGCGCGGCCGCCGCCCCGCCCTGCGGCACTTACCCCGGCAGGGAGGGCGGGCGAGCCCCCCGCCGCCGGCCCGGCCCGGCCCGGCCCCCGCCCGCCCGCGCGGCGGCGGAACTGACCTCACGGGCGCCCCGCCCGCCGCGCGTAGAGCTCTACTGAGCCCCGGCCGCACCTGCCCGCGGCCCCGCACCGCCCCCGGGAGCTGCCTGCGGGAAGGGCAGTGAGGGAAGCCCCGGGCCGGGCTGTGTGAGCAGATGCGGCGTCGGGTTGTTGGCCGCTGGCCGTCCCGCCACGCTCTTGGCACAACAGCCCAAAGGATGCGCTGTTGTTCCCAACAGCCTCTCTACATCCCTTCCGATTCCATTGTGTTTTGTTGGTGTATGGTGTGGGCGCGCGTTTCGTGGGCATCGATCAGTGAAGCGCTACAACGACGTAGTAGTTGCGTATTTTCAGATCCTTCCTATGAAATCCAGATTTTATTTTAAATGAGGTGTTCTTAGCCAAATTGGAAGGGAGAAAAAGAGGCTTTAACTGACAGCGTCTTGCCCTCTTAAAGTACCTTTAACGTCACCGCAGTATCAAACCACTCCGCTTAAAAAGGAAACCATCTCTAGCACAGGGCCCAAAGCCTTGCCAAATGAGGTCTTTGAAATGGAGCTTTTCAGTACTTGACTTCAAAGTTAAACTCTGTGTTGCTGATTGTTCTCTCAGCATGGGTTCTGTGTGATAAGGGGAACCAGTAAGAGTAAATTACATTTTCCAATCAGTTCTCTACCACAATGATTTGAAAGAGTGCTTGATCTTGTCTAGGCATGGATACGCATCTTCAGGGGTCTCGGATTTTGGGATAGGCTCTTCAGGTCACAAAAAAAGAAAACGGAAAGCTAAACCTATCAAACAGGGAAGTTTGGGGAAAAAGAATCCTCTCAACTATGATTTTCTTAGTTCCAAAATGGGATGTTGCGCTCAAAATGCTACATCTTTTGATTAGCAGTGTAAGAAAACACTGTTAATGGCAGAGTTTGGAACACTGTAGTTTACTGAATATTTTTAAGCTTGAGAAGAAGGTCTTCTGGCTGATAGAGCCTGTTGGGATTTCTAGAAAGCTTTTGACAAAGGCTGTCAAAGAAACTAAGCAGTAATGGCATAAGACCAGACATCTTGGCATGAATAGCTGGTTAAAGATGGAGCATAGGACAGGAGTGAATGTGTGGTCCTTGTAGCATAGAGATGACGGGCACACTGCTGTATCAATCTCTGCTTGGACCTGCTCAACATACAAGTGACTTGAAAAAGGAGCTGGGCACTCAAGAGACAGCTTTCTGATGATACCATGCTATTCAGAGACTCAAGGACAAAAGCCCACTGAAGATCTGCAGAAGAACATTATGCAACTGAATAACTAGACAGTAAAATAGCAGATTAGATTTTGGATAGATAAAAGTGATGCACAGTGAGGAAAAACATCCTAACTTCAAATAAAAAATTATCAACTCTAAGATGACTAGTACTATGCAGGAGCAAAATCTTGGACTTAGAAAAAGTTTCTGTGAAAATCTCACTTCAGTTCTTAATAGAGTTCATAAAAACAAGCTGTATGCTGAGATTCGAAAAAGAACAGAGAACAAAGCAGCCTTATGCTGCTGTGTAAATTCATGATTTAACACAATTTAAAAGCTCTTTGGGTTTCTAAGATCCCTCAGCTCAGAAAAGATAGAATAGTACTGGTAAAGGTTCAATGAAAGGTAAAAAGGATGATCAAAGGTATTTTGCTCTCAACTTTCATGTAAGGAACAACTAAGTAAGCTTCTGTCTGAAAAAAAGATGACTATTGATATAACGAAGGACTATAAATCGTAAGTGTACATTGTAAGGTGAGCAGTTACAGCTGGGAATTGTGTATGTGGATCCCATGAAAGCCACCAAGGACAATTTGCAATTACTGACTGGTGTCAGCAAAGGTGATTATGTGGTGTTATGAAAATTTACTTCTCTAACTATTGTATCAATCAGTCTTTGTAATATGAGCTTGTATTCACTTTGTTACTATGTATTAGTGAAACAGAGTGAGAGAGTGGAATTTTACAGGAGACTTTGGTATTGTTCATTCTCAAATAAAACAAACGAAAGGACAGCCTAGCCCTGGAAATAAGGACTTTGCTTCTTGGAAGCATAGAACTGTCCACAAAAGATAAAGGACACCCATGGACAACCCAGATAAAGCCAGACTTCTAGCCACTCTGATATGTCTTTGAAACCTTTCCAGCGTTATCTGACAAAACCGACCCCTGGGACATCTGGATCAATAGACAAGTAGCAAGAATGCTGCAGAAATACAGTTGTTTGGCAAAATTTTACTATGATTAGAAATCAGTAGTGTAGATCTTAGTTATTAGTCAAATCGTGTGGTACTGGAGTGGTTGAAGGGTATAAGAACCCTGTGTAAAACCACATTCAGGGTGACCCAGTTTGGCTGGGATACCTCATGCACATGAATAAATATTTACTCTTGTAATTCTATACTTTGTTTCCTGGCCTCTCTTGGTCAGCACCAATTGTTGCAAATTTTCGTAAAAGGGAACTACATTTAGCAGATCACTTTTTGCAAAACTAGAAAAATTAGAAACATTCCTGAAATACAGGATGATAGTATTTAACACAAATAATTATTCGAGAAATAATTTGCTAGTCAATAGGTTTTTTCACCTCATCTGTCTGTATCTGAAAAAGTCCAAACTGCGGTAAATATACTTCGTATCAGTGTAATGGAATCAGTTATCTGATACTCAACACTGATTAAGCACTTCTGTCTCTCTTTCTTAGGTAGAGCTAGCCAGCTCTGAGGTTAGAATCGCAATTTTCTGTAACAAATGCAAATAGATTATTCAGCCAGACTAAACAATGTAGTCTAGGAGAGGCTATGTTATGGAAAGCTTGGGAGACAATTTGCATCTTCGTCAGAGTTTTCCAGCTACATAAATTCAGCCTGCATTTTCCAACCTTGTGTTCGAAGCGACTCCTTCCTTTCCGTGTCACATGAACGCCCTCTTCGCAGACAGGAGTCAGACCCAATCAGATCAGATCACAGCCCTTCTTTGTCACTTAGGCTCCAGCCTGAGTCTACTTAGAACACCAGAGAGGGAGTAATTCTGCTGCAGTTTCCACCTTATCTGTCCCCTTTGAGGGTTCTAGAGGGGGGTCATCACTTAGTAATGCTAAGGCTTGTTGCCCAAGTAGGAAACGCTGATAGAAACGCTACGAATTGGCAAACAGTAGCAGCATCGAAGCAAGAAGCCTCTTTAAGTTTCTGCATCCTTTGCAGCAGTGCTGTCAGTGGAACTGGTCCTGTCACATGCTGAGAGACATCCTCTTACCAGGAATTCACCGCGGCTCCTCTGTTGCCACTGCTTGTCCTGCTGTCAGCCTGCATTTCTTCCAACCTCTAACAACATTATCTGACATGAAATGCTGATTGTTGCTTGTGGATCCATGAGAACCACAGGCAGACAGAATCACAGAATCACAGAATGGGTAAGATTGGGAGAGACCACTGTTGGTCATCTTGTCCAGCCTCCCTGCTCAAGCAGGGTCATCCCAGAGCACATGGCACAGGGTTGCATCCAGATGGGTCTTGAAGATCTCCAGTGAGGGAGACTCCACAGCCTCTCTGGGCAGTCTGTTCCAGTGCAAGGTCACCTGCACAGTAAAGAAGTTTTTCCTCATATTCAGGTGCAATTTCTGGACATTGCCTCTTGTCCTATTGCTTGGCACCACCAAGAAAAACATKGCTCCATCCTTTTGAGGAAGCTGTTCTCCAGATACTGACAGACATTGATGAGGTCCCTTCTCAGCCGTCTCTTCTTGAGGCTGAACAAGCCCAGCTCCTCCAGCTTTGAAGCTCAATTACAAAACTATGAAACAGCTGTGTTTGGAGAAGGTTCTTGACAAAAAAAAATAAAGAGGGTGAGTAAATGAGCTACAAGATAAATCAGGTGCTCTAGGTGCTTCTCTTGGAATAGTTTTCCTTTGTGTGTTACTAAATTCACAAGCCCTCCTGTCACTGAAAACATTGGGATAAATCAAACTCTCCAACACTATTTTTAGTATTAGAAAGTAGGCATTACTTTATTACTGCACTGAGTGCATGCGGGATCGTTCCCAAAACAGGCACAAGCACTTCTAAAACTTTTCACTGTTATACATTTTAGCAAACAAAGTAATTAATGTTCATTGGCTATAAATTACATAATGCTCTTCATTAATTATTATTCTATCTTCTATTGGTTGTTGATTGATTTCTCACTTCTTATGCAAATTAGTCCACATTTTCAGTCTTTTTATCTTTTTTCCAGAGAGGGAGGGTTTCAGTACAACTGCTGAATTGCCTGTTAGTTTCTTGTTCATCTCAGAGTTCTGCAAAATGTCCTCGCTCACAAATTCTGCATTCCTTGTGTCCACTTTCAGCAATACTTCTCTCACCCAGATGTGATGTCATTGAAGCATGTCAAGGTTGATTGCAGTTGGTTTAGCAAAACATGGGCTCCATCAGGCTTAGTTCACCCTAGAGGGGAGTAGAGGCAGGCAGGGGCTCACTGCCTGCCCCAATATATCAAAGAGCTTCGTGCACGCACAATGTATCACAAGGCTGTGCTTTCATGATCTCTCCCTCTCCCAGCAGGAGCCTCAAGCGTGTCTTTGAGAGTGTCTTATCTCTACACAGGAATTCTGCTTCCTCAAAACAGGTAGAGGATAAACAACACCAGGCATAATAAATGGAGTTTTCCCACACCGACATCCTGAGCAGAACTATTCCCTCCTCGCCAAATCTTCCAGTTTTAACCCTTGCCTCCCAACACTTGCTAAATGCTGGCTACAGTGGCATACGACACAGAGGAAAACTACGCTGCTTATGATTAATTAAAACAATTAATTAGAAAAGTTATTAGTCATTTCCAACACACCCCCCCAAAAAAATAAAAAACCATTGCGCTGGAAAATCTGAAAAAAAATCCAGCAGTGATAACCCCAGTTGAAAACGAGGAAGGGCACTTTTTTGAGACAGAGTTTGTCTCTGAGCCATTGCAGTACCTTCACATAACAGCTTCTCCTGTCCCCTTTCAGGACACTGATAGAACTATAGCCAAGTGGATATGTGTTTTTTTCACTCTAGACTGCAATAATACAGTCTACAGACCTCAGGGAATTCACCTTGTACAGCTCAACTATGTTGACTGGAACATTTTGGCTTCCAGGGTAAAAATATACTACTTTGTAAGCATTCAGAGCGCTTAGAAAAGAGAAATGCAATCTTCGTTTTCCAAAATGTGCACACAACGACAATAAGTCAGAATTTAAAATAGCAAGAGCAGAAGTTTCAGTTCTGAGTTTCCCAGCCCATCATATTGCAGACTTGGACTTTGAAGGAGCCAGCTGAGTTGTTGCTTTGCGTTTCTGTTCTGCTGTTAACGCTGTTTGATACATTCCCTCTCCAAGTGGCTAGGCAAAGCGCACACAGCATATGACGCATTCTAGAGGTCCCTTTAGACACAGGTTGCTGCCGGTGACCGGATGCGTGCCTCCCGCCGCTSTGCCGGCTGGGAGGGCGCTGTGGGCCCTCGGCGGAGGCGAGCGGGCGGCGTCGCGGGCGGTGCTGGGCTCTGCGGCCGCGCTGCTGGCGGCGCCCGGCTCGCGGTTCTCTGCTGCCCTCCCGCGGCCGCCGCCGGCGCCGCCACCCGCGCCCTCTGCGGGCGCGTCGCGTCCTCGCTGCCGGGAGATGGCACTTCGAATCTCGCCGAGAAGAAAACCGCAAGTCTCTCGCATTTTTCCGTCCTCTCTTGCCCCGACATTTCTAGTATTTCCACCCGCGTCCCCGTTTGTCGGTGACCTCACCACCTCACAGACAGTATCTCTTCTCCACCCCAAAGCGCGCACAGACAAAGCCTCGCCCCCTGTTCCCGAGCTACGTGGCAGCGCCTCTGCTGCCTCTCGTCGAGCAAGACACGTTTGGATGGGCTGCTAGCAAGCAACGCAGTGAGGCTGCTTGGATTCGGTTAGTTGCTCCTCCGGCAAGCAACCAGGTTTTACAGTCTTACTGGGAGCACATTAATGTAGACCTCAGCTCATTTCTCGAATAGTTTGATTTGGGAAATAGATTTAAGCAGTGAAGGCTGTGCCCTGTGCGATGACATAAGCCTTGATCCTTTGGGAAATCAGGTTAGCAGAGGAAAGTCAAGGCAAAGAGAAGAGCCAGCTGGGAGCACGGTCAGGGCAGAAACTGGAACGAGATTCTGAGCTACCGGAGACCGGAACTCCTGCAGTGTCTTTTCAACAGGCAGTCATTAATTTGGGGGTGACGTGGGCACTTTTTTAAGGTCAGCACGCAATGATTACCTGCAAGAAAGAGACCAAAGGTGAGCTAGACACCCTTCTAGCGCTGTGTTCCCTGCTAGTGACTGATCTGGGAAAAGCCCCTGGGGCAAGGGCCTGGGGACTGCGGCTGCCAGCCAGCCCATCTCCACTGGCAGCCCCCAGAAAGGAAGAGATTGGGCAGTGGTGAGGGTTCCAGTGTACCCTAGCTGCCTAAAAAAGAATGGGGAGGAGATATGAAGTGAGTGAAAGTAAAAATGAATATTCGATCATATAGATTAAAAACACGTTCAGTTACAAGTCACCAGTTCTCCCTCATCACTTATTTTTGTGGCTCATAGTTATTCCTTAAAAAAATTTGAAACTACCTAGGGGTAGAATAACAGTCTTAGTCAAGCAGTAAAATGTGTTCATAAAGATGGGTCCTATGAACCAATACGGTAGGAGAAATCTGAAATAGAGTCTTGCATTTTACACGGAAATTAGAAAAATAGTGCTTAGCCAAATACCATTAACCTGTGTTAATACTCTTCTCAGGGCTTTCAAATTTCAAATTTCAGTGCCTTAGATTTCTCTAGGTATTGTAACTATTACAAGAGTTTTTTCAGATAACTACCCATTCTATGAAGTTTTGTTTTGTCATCTATGAGGAAATTAAAGACAGGCAGAAAATTACCCCTGTTAAATCTGTACATAGTTAAACTCTGTTAAAGCTATGGAGGTCTTAAATGACATTCCTTTATTTAAAAGAATTTTACTCTGTGACTTTTTCTAAAAGGATCTTAGTTTCATATTAAAGAAAATATTCAATAATAATGCAAATCCAGACTGCTCAATGTGTGCCTTTTTCTTTAGAATAATGAGGAAGAGCAGAAGAGGAGTTGGGGTCCATTTTTGGTGTTTATTTTTCTTCAATAACTCGAAAATCCAAGTAATAATTATTGCTTGTGTTTTACTTTTGTATCTATGGATTTTAATTCCTGAAGAAGTAAAAGTGAAGAATTAGTAGAAGGAAGTGCTTTTAAGCATTGTGAAGGTTCTAGAATTAGTAAATATGTGTTTCAGTCAAGACTGAGAACAGCATTTTCTTTCTGCTGCTGAACATCCCAAGGCACTGGAGCTGCTCTGTCAGCACAGAGCACCATGAATGGCATGAGATGTGCTTTATGAAATATGAGCCCTTCAATACAACCCTGAGATATTATGTGGTATCAAAATGCCTCATTTTGGATCAAAATCACATGTAAGGGGCATCTTTTAATGTCTTAATTAATTTTCTTTAATTCATCTTAGAAAAATATGAGAAGATTAAAAGTTTTTATAGTTTCTGGCTTACATTTTTTCCAGAGCCTGTAGATGCTGTAAAGTGTGTCTGACATCTGATAGTTAAGGGTGCCAATGCTGCAGCCATCCAATCTAAGAGAAGAATGTAGTTTTTAGGACAGTCTTCCAGCAAGCCTACTACTATAGAAGTTATTCCCAGTTTATCATTTGATGCAAAAAAAGCTTGAATTTTAGAAAATGCTGCAGAGACACAAATTTTCTGTACTTAAGACGTGGTTTGTAAGTTTCCTGCTGCTATGGCAACTTTAGCAAGAAATGCATTTTAAATACCCCTTTGATGAGTCACAAGTGTCTGTTGAACTCTCTTTGTGGTGAATTACCATTTCATTTCCATTCAAAGAGTCTCATTGCTCTTGTACATTTATCATTCACTCTCTCCAATCTAATATTAAAGAACAAAAAGGTAATGTTTCATATTTGTACAATCACAAAAGAAATCTTACCAAATTCCTTGATCTTCTGACATAGTCATAAGCATAATGAGAAGAAACATTACGTCACATTACCAAGCAGCTGCAAAATAGAGCTCCAAAAATCTTGGGTGCTCACATATCTGAAAAACAACTTTGTAAGCACCAGTTATGACACACTGAGTACTATAAATTCCAGGTTATCATCTCTACTGTTTATCAGAAATAGGATATGATAAATACTGTCACACTTGCTCCCTACACACTACTTCTGTAGATATTTTTACTTTAAATGTGCCCCGAAAAGAAGGATGATAGACAATAAATTACTTGAGATGAGGCTAAAAAATAAGCCTTTTTAGTATAACCACTTTCAACCCCACAATACTTTAAGTTAGTCTCTTCCCTCTGGAGCTTTAAACCTCTTTAGTTCTATAGACAATCTCAAAGGGCCAGAAATATCTGGTGATCTGTGGGAGCTTGCATGAGTAATTGGGGAAGTCTCTTAGGCTTCAGCATTTAGCTGCCTGTGTCTAGTTCGATGGCATCAGTCTGGACAGTTCAGAGAACAACTCAGATTGGGAGGAGAGCCGTGCTGGCAGAATATCAGACACCTGGGAACTCCTGTTTGAGGACTGATACACTACATTTCTTTTGCAGTTTTTACAAGCTACATTGGAAGGAAATAGATAAAAACAGCTTATGGTGGGGAAAGGCTTAGATATATATATATTCTGAAATTTTATTACTTTTTTTACACATATTTAGTCTTGTAATCACCACTGAAAAAATGTGCAGTGTTGTAGAAAGGATTTCTAGTTTTAAATAAAAGTCAGTTAATTTACTTTGAACAGATAATGGAGGCAGGTAATCTTTTGAATACACCTAATGAGCTTATTTGGCTTTTTGAAGTCAATTTAATGTCTCAACAGGCATCCTTAGTGATATTTTTAGTTGCAGTAAATAATTTCATAAAATTATTTATGAGGTTTTCAATAGGGAATTTAGTCAATTTAGAATTTCAAGACTAGAATACATTTCCTAGGAGCTGCATATTGGCTTTTTTTTCAAGAGAAATACAGTCTTCCATCTCCATTCCTAGAAACTTTTCAACATACAGGGAACCAACACAGTAAAATTCCAATGCAGACACTCCTTATGCTGCTACTTTATTGTAGCATATTTTACACTCACTGTTATTGCTAAAACATGGCCTGAAGCTAAAATTGATTAAATTTATTAAGTCCTTAAAATGAACTATTCTTCTGCGTAAGATCTTGAGTCCAGGCTTGTAGCTTTAAACAGCGGTTTTATTCTAGAAGCAAAGTATTAGTCTGTTTTCATGTTAGTTCTGAGAGTTTCTGACAGTCATGCTTAAAAAAACATCTGAATGGCCCCAAGACCCCATCTACCTCTTCAGCTACTAACAGAACTTTAAAGCCCTTGCCCAACACGTATCACTGACCTATTAAATAACATAAAATCCTCCATGGATTGCTAGTGCCTTTAACTATATTTCTGCAGAATTGAAATTAAGAAATGCAAATGGCTCCCACTTTTCCATTGCAATGCAATTTTACCAATATTAAATGTATTTAATTTATATTCCTAATTTTTTATAAAAATTGTTTATCAAGACACTTCATAACGCTAGTAGAAACATCATGAGGTCTGTGTTCAATTCTGTGTTTAAAAGTCATTAACTGATCAAAACAAAATATGGAAGTATGGTCCATTCTTTTTATGTTCAGAAGTGTATTCCTTCCTCACTGTCATCTTTATTCCAAGTTTCAAAGGCAGGATTCAAAATCCACTCCAGCTGATGGAAGTTTTTCCATTGATTTTCACTGGGCTTTGGTCAAGGCCCAGATGTTAATGAACAAGCTGAAACTCATCGAATCTGCTTGTTTACAGAAGTGATGAAGCAAGTCAAAATCCTCATTTAATGTCACTGGGCTGGATAGGCCACTGTTGAAACAACACACTACCAAAAGGCAGATTTTAAGGAGACAGACCTGAAACAACCTGCTGTGCAAGCGTAATTAAATGACATTTAATTACCTTAGTTCTCTGGTCTTAATTTCTCTTGATACAACCTGCTACAAACTGAACACCTTTGAATAAACATAAGGCTATCTCTGTTCCCTGTCTTTGTTTTCGATTTCCTTTGATGCTGGCAAAAGAGGTGAACATACACAATGTTGTAGAGTGCAGTGGGAAGACCTGTAAGCTGGAAGGGAGTTTTACCCCACGGGTAACACTATGTGGCTCTGTCAGACCACCCAGGGAAATGCTTGCCTCCAGCTGCTTCCCTCTGCCCAACAGCCCAATGTCTTTGTGCTGCCCTTTCCTCTCATACACATCCTTCTTGGTTTGACATCAGCGGCAATTGAACTGTCTCAGCTTTTTCTTACTACCCCCACATACACACATCTTTCTTAAGAGTGGATAGTCAGTTGGATTGTTACGTAGGTTATGTAAAACTAAGTGACTTTTAAAAGACACCCACCACCAGTGTTCACTACGCTAGGGGCCACATCAGTTTTAATGAATCTGTTCAGAGGGTGAGTCTGAGCCTCCACTACAGAGGAAGGGACCCCAAACTGCAGGATAAGCACAGAGAACAGCCAGCATGTGAGCAAAGCAAAGCTCAAAATGAAGTAGGCGTTGCATGGCAGGCACAGCAGTTCTGAAACACAAAATAACGAAGGATGAAAATTCAAGCTATTACCTTTGCACACCATTTCTAAAAGAAACCACAATTCTCACACATTCAAAAACCTAGATGAGACTTCAGATGAGAGACCCCCTGTGAGAAACCCTCACAGCCTTGTTGTCTCCAAATCAGTGACCGTTTACATCAGGCGTCAGTCCAGAAAGATAACCCAAAACTTAGGATGGTATATTCCTCTGAGAAATTTACTTCTGTACTAAGGGTCAGTATAGAAGCCTCATGTGGTTCTGGTTGATGTTCATCTCCAGGAATATTAACATTTGCAAGCAGAAAATATGTTTGGTGGTATATTCATAATCCCAGCATGGTCTTCAATTTACACTATCTTTCATGAGGAAAAAAACCAAAAATTATTAATGTTTCTGGTCCTTCCTTGAAGCACACACACACACACACTCTCTCAAAAATTCTTCTGTTGCAAATATTACATCTGTCAGCACTAAAGGAGAAACTAATCATTTCCGTGTCAGTTACCAAATATGTTTCTGTGTTCAGAACTCATGATAATTTATTCTAATGAAATTTTTAAGAATCTATACAAACTGTTTAAATTTCTATTTATTCTCATATCAGCTGTTATACAAGATAGGGTCTAGACGTACTGCTGATTTTAGCAACTGAATGCTTGGATGCAAAATGAGCAGGCTCACTGAAGCAGATGAGTAAGCCTCTACAGAACACCCACACATTACAATATTTTTCTCCATGCTACTGCAAGAACACTAAGAGGAAAAACAAACTCAATAGAAAACAAAATTAATTCTCTTGAGATTGTTTGAATCGGAATTCTAAGTGGCCTGAAAGCCTGAAAACAGTTAAATGGAAAAATATACTCAATTGACAGTGCTGTACACCTCCACTGGAGTGCTGCAAGTAGAGAAATGAGATATGGTCATAAAAAAAATTAATCGAAAAGCGTTTTTTCTATCTCTTTAGCATATAATTGCACATACAATCTGAATCAGGTTGTTTCAATGTATTGACTCTTATCCACCACCTCAGAACAGGAAAGATCTGGTTTTTTCTTCTCATCTCCCTATTCAAACAGCACGTTGTGCTTTCAAAATTGCTGATAGCCTTTTTCCCCAGAGAGGTTTATTTAATGAATGTTTAGTACTATCACCAGCAGTTAAGGGTGAATTTTTGGTCAGAACAGAAGGTGTGTATCATGGAAGAAGACAGGACAAAAAGGGAGAAAGCCTTTGTTGCAATTTTCAGCTCTGTGGCACTGACGCAGGAGAGTCTTTTGCACATCCATATGCTTAAGGTATTAATGCACTAAATAGGTAATGACAGGAGAATTAGTGTCAATATAGAATGTTATATAGGTCTGTGAACTCTGAATTGCCTGAATCTAAAAAGATATTGCAGCATAACCAAGTGCAGTTTGTCAGATGACAACATAAGTTTTGTAAAAAGCAAGAATCCAGAAAATATGGAAATTTCATACCTAGTAGATTCCACATGGAATATACACGCTGCTGAAGGAAAAGTAGATAGTTATGAAGGATCTTCAAGGAGGAAAGTAAAGTGGGAGCAGAATCAAAGATGATAGATCTAACTTTACCAAAAAAAAAAAAAACAACTGATGGAAATCTCTTTGTGAGAAAAAGTATAAGGACATTTTATTTTTTAAGAAGAACTGCATATTGTCTAAGGTAGAAATCTTAGGACTGTCTTGTGTGATGGAAACTTGGTTGAATTAAAATATGCCTCTGCATAAAAAGAGGGGATATTAACTTTTTCTATTCAAATTAGGTATGGCTTTGAAGGAGAATTTAAATTGAGTAGTAGCCTGGAAGCTTTGATTTACATCAAATAATTGGATATGTACTTCCAACACGCAAAGCAGGCAGCAGCTGAAAATGATCTGAAGCAAAACAAGATTTTCAAAATCATGACTGAATTGTCGAGAACAAAGGCCATGAGTATTGGGAACAAAATCAAGAGTGAGAATGGTATTAAAGAGCAGGTGATTCACACAGGAAAATCTTATATATAAAATAATAGCCTCTCTGAGTGCTACTGGAATTGAGAATTTTATTACAATGTCAACTAAGTGGTCAAGTGCTCAGATCAGAAAAACAAACCAAATGCTAAAAATGACAAAGAAAGGAATAGAGGACACAACAGGAAACATTATTTTTTTTCCTTCTATGAACCCCATGTGCCTGCACCTTGGGTATTCTGGGATGTCATGACTCTTCTATCCCAGGGACTAGAGTGGGTTCAGAGAAGGGCAGCAGGGATGATCACAGTCTGGACCAGCTCTGTGAGAAGCATGAGAGAGAAAGAAACTGCTGAGAAGGGAATACAATGGAGGCCTCTGCGGCCATTAGAGACATGGAGAATAAATGGAGAACAATTGTGTTTTACAGTCCAAGAGACAGGTATTATTATTTTTAAATAAAGCAAGAACAAACAACAGAAGATGATCCTCTACACAATGAGTAAATAACCTATAAAATTCTAGTGACAGTGTTGTTCAATGGTGTATATGGATTCAATAAGTGTTTGGGCAAATGCAAGAAGAAATATCCATAGGGGACTAAGTAAAGGAACATCACTCTCTGAAACTACCACTACATAATCACTGAGGTTTGTATTCTGCACAAGACATCTGCTGTTGGTTGCTACAAATTGGTGGGTTAGAAGGACCATTGGCTTAATATGTCGTTTTTATACTCTTAGACTGCTGCAGTTTTGTGCTTCTGTCTTAAATTTAATTTGTATTGTGCATTAGATTGATGCACAACACAAATTATTTTACACCTGTCAAAAAGGACAAGAGCAGTAGAGAGCTGTTGCTAGGGATCTGTAAACTAGAATTAAATAATAAGTTATTGATAGTGATTTTACCATCAAAAACAGCAATAGGCATTTGTTAAAAAGCAGGTTTGTTGCCATACAAGCTGAAGGAATGTTAAAAAAGTGATATAACAAGATTGCAACTTAGAAGTCCAAAGGCATTTGGGGTGCTTTAGCATATGGGAATTTAAGTTACCCATTGGTACTTGCCTCAGGTTTCAGAAAACAATATAATTATTTTATAAATGTTATATAATATGAATATTTAGCCTATCTTTTTTCATATTGTCTCTCCATAAAACAATTTTATAGTCCACAAGAACTGATCCAAAGCTTGAGTCACTATGGTTGTGGACTTTGGATGTTAGATAAGGTAGAAGCTTTGAGTCAGAGACAAGAAGTTCATTAACTAAGCACAGAAACGTACAGCAGTGTAAGTACTCTTTAGGAAAGTAAGCTATGAATAGAGAAAAGCTCAGTCTGTCCAAATTCTGTTCAAAACAGTCTTTCACAAGTAGCAGCAGAATGACTGATAACTGAAAACAGTTAAGACAAACCCCTCTGTCCTTTAAAGGTGCTTCAAGACTTTCAAAGACTGTAGTGATACTATAACATGATCAGCCCAAAAAACTCACTCCTTTGATTTTACTGGGATTAAAATGTGTCCTTCAAGTATTAGTGTTCCTCTGTATCTTCAATAATTGAATTCAGTTCCTTGGCTGAACTAGTTTAGGGGAGGATTTACTGTTCATAGAGCCTGTCGGTGCTGCTCAGGAATCTCGCAGTGATTGCTCCTCAGGACAATTACACTTCCTTTGCAAGGCTGTGGAGGCAGTACGTGGGGGATGATGGATGTGGGCAGTATATTCAAAAGCTGATATAACCTACTGAGACTTAACATCTTGGGCTTCTTCTAGCATTAACAATCAGAGCTGGGGTCCTTCAGAAAGAGGTTCAGGAGTAAAATTCCAATTTCACCGCTTTGAATTGCTCTCTGGAGTGCTTATCTCTCTACACTGTGCAGGGATCTAAGGCACTGGGGCTCATTATGCTAATATCGAGCTTTGGCACGCTGCTGCCCTTTGAAGATCTGTCACTGTGTGCCAGAAGCCTGTTGGATTTCGCAGTAGCATCGCGAAGCCCCCAGGAGTGCCGGGGAGGCCAAGAGCAGAGGCTCCAGCTGGGGTGCAAACACAAGCCCCAGACGGTCAATGACTCATCGGTGCAGGAATGCAGCCTTGGGAGCCGGGCAGAGCTGGTCTGGGGAGCCGGGCATTGCAAAGAGAGCAGAGATATATCTAATGTATGTAAACCATCCCATGAACAGTGAAAATACAAGATAAAGGGAAGTGTAAATAACAGACACAGTCCCTAGTAGAGAACAAAGGAAGAGCAGAAATTGCTCCAGCACCCTCTCTTCCAGTTACAGAGGAGTAATGTCGCTGCTCCACCACAGCTGCCACCTCCCTCACCTTTTGTAATGAAGGAGCACTTTCTGATTTGCCATCTCCTTCCTTTTGCTCCCATGATCCAGCAGTTTTATGTCACGAGTTTTCTTTTATCAAATCCTCAGGTTAAGTAAATAAGTACATTGAAGAGCAGTTTGAGTCTCTCTGTTTTCTGGTCCAACTTTCCCACAGAACAGAGTGATTTATTACTGCAGCAATTTATTATCAAACCAGTATAAAGTAGGGTGCAACAGTTGTGATGGTGTGCATGCRTTGGAAATGCTAAACAGTTTAACAGTGAAATTAAAATTATGAGATGGCAAAGTGAACAGTGAAAATGCCTGTTCTATGAGAGAGAATAAAAGAACAAATGACTCAATGAATATCACTAGTTTTTCCACAGTGTTTAAAAAAATAACACTTGAACACACACAAAAAGTAATTTCCAGAGTAGATAACTGGATTCTACCTATTTAATGTACAATACTTACCAATGACTGCTGACCTGTGAAACTGTTGCTATATTCCCTCATACATGGAATATGCTCTAGATAGGACATCCCATCCCTGAGTGGACTGGATTTTGTTTGTCTGCCTAAAAGGCTTCATATGTATCAGGAAAGTCTTCCAGATGAGTAAAGTAAACCTCATTTCCTGTATGACTCTTCTGACAGTAGAGCAAAATATTCACACACTTCTTGAGCCATGACACACTTCAAGAGCTTTAGTAGGCTAAACTCCTGGAAATTCCATGCACAACCTCCTTTGCAGCTCCCATCATCATTTCTGTAGTTATCTTCTTCATCAGGAACTCTGCCTGATGTACACCTTGGGGCTTGCTGCATTTGAAGTTATATTGTTATTGCCTCACCTTTTAAAGACAGGATCTGGAGCTCAGTCAGCACAATGCAAATATCACCCCAAAGCATGTGCCTCCCGTACTGTTTGTTCTCAGCTAAGAGCCAGAGATGCACTGCATGGGTGAATCTCATTTGCATGTTTGTATTAAGGTTGCCTGTCAGATACACAAACTTTATAGCTCACCGGGTACAGGTTGGGGAATGTTTCCTTCTTTGTTATTAACCAACAATAGAACAATCAAGTGCAGGATATATCTGACAAAATGAGCTCTATTGAAAGAGGTGAGAAAGTCCTTTGTTTAGGGAAGGCGTGTCAGAGCAACCTCCAAGGAGGTTAGAGGTGGAGAACTTCAAGAAAGGGACCAATAGAGGAGATTTTTTCTGAGAAATGTAACCTTCGACATAAAGCCTGGATGAAGAGAGATGTTTCTGATTGTGTGGGCCATCATAGAGCCTACAACAGGTTGTCTGATTGCAGGCAGACTTAATGTTTGTTGTATTTTTTTTTTTATTTTTTTGATAAAAAGATAGAAGCACAGTTTTCTTTCCTTTTTTCACTGATGTCGTTTATAAACACTTGTAACTGTGTAGCTGTCCTGGCTGTTTGAGAAGTTGTAAATAATACCTTCCACTCCAGTTATCTTAACCTAAATCAAGTGAAACAGGATGTCAGCCTTTGGATAATATTACACAACTTTTGCCCTTAAAAGTAGGAAACTGAAATTTTCAATAAAAATTAAACAGTCTGTCCCAGCAGACTGTTTCAGGATATTCGGCTGGTAATATGTTTTTTCACAAAAGCTGCTCAGGTCAGTTTGAGATCTAGGATCATATGAGTCTAGAAAAACATTTCTTCTGATGATTAGCTGAAGCTCTCTGGGCTAGTGTAACACACTGAGGACTGTGCCTGGCACCCAGGAGTCCCCAGGGTATATCTAACAGTTGTCAGTTCTTCATACAGCTTAGCACAATTTTTTCATTAATTGTTAGAAAGCATTAAGAATTCTTCTCATGCCTTCTATCTAGTAATCATTATTATACTCATTACTGGGTTAATTGCAGTAAGCAGTCATGATTTTAATACTTATCCTGTCACCTGTTTAAAAGAATTACATATAAGCATTAAATAATACAGCTACTTAGTAACAGCATTGGAAATGGAATTCAGATATCTAATGGAATTATACTACTCTGTAAGCTCACAATGTTGAAATGCAACACAAAGCAGAATAGGTAACTGGAATGAAGGCAAAAGACTTGTTACATTTTAATTAAGGAACAGTTCTTACAGCTTGAGTTAGACTAAAACCATACAAAAATATAAACCAGGCTAAAACTTCCCATTGCATCCTATTTTAGGTGGAACTACAAACCGAACTAAGCATATAAACAAAAGAACAGAGCATGTGCCTCAACCAAGGGTATATAAAAGAAAGATAATAGACAACAGGAAAAAAAAGTGTGTTAAACTGAAGTGACAGTTGCCTCATATTTCTTTTTGTGAATGAACTAATTCAGAACAGAAACAAAATCTAAGAAACATCAGTATTCAGGTACTTTCATCATGTTAAACCTTCTTCCATCAGACGAGAGAAAAGACTTCTTGGAAAAGAGACAACTAAATAGGACAAAATCCTTCATATGCTTTGTACTGAAGATAAAAAAGAACCAAAGTTCCAATAGCTCATAAGAAGAATACAGTAATACATTATAAACTGTATGCTAATCATAGGAGAAAAATATTTGAGAGTATAAAGATCATACCCAGTCAATACACAGCCAAATCCTCCTGGGGTTTACCTTGTATTTTGAATAACACAAATACAATTTTACAAATGTGTCCCAGCTCACACCCTGTTGAAAAACAGCAGGAGAAATGCTGCAGAGTGGTAGTGGGCCAGGAGGATGCTTCATGCCTGCACCTCTGCAGGCCACTGCGCTCCTGCATCCTACTTACACTCCAGGCTGTTTGGGGGACACCGGCAGTCTGAACCCCTGCTTTTTGTTTTCTGTCCTCACATCCTTCTGGTTTTCCTGTGCTGCTGCTCTGGTGGATGCTGCTCAGCCCTGCCACACCAGCACGCGAAGGAGTTCCCAGCGCAGGGCCTAACAAACTCCTGGGGTGAGATGCAGTGCATGGTGTATTAACAGAATCACCAGAACATTTTGTTTTAGCTCCAGCTTGGCTATTTGCTAAAAGCTTCCTGCCAGTGATACGCTGCAATAGTAAGGTTGCGAATGTATTACAGCTGTCAGTAAATAACAACCAGATGCATTCAGTGCGTCAGACCCGTGCAAGAATAGAGCTTGAGGAATCTATTTGGTTTGGAATAGAACCAAACCTTAGCCATAATTCCACCCAAATGAATAAACTGAAGCTGCAGTGCATTTGAAAAAAGAAATTAGGATTGCTATTAAATAAAGATTGAATATTGCAAGCCTTCTTGATCAGGACAAAATGTCAAATAAATGTACATTTGCAGTCAGGACACAGCTGGAAAGTGGCCTCAATTTAAGTCACTGATTGAGGTGTGGGAAGTAAAACAGCGAATTCAGTTACTTCCCCAAAGAGGAAACCGGAATGAGATGTCGGTATAACGCATCATTTTTTTACTCCCCAACTCCACCAAACATGGCTCAAGCATGAGGCAAAGTTTGCAGTTAATTACAGATGAGTGAAACAGTGGAAAACAAATCTAAAAGTAATGCAAAACAAAGCACAAGCAGAGAAAGCAGTATTTGGGGAAGATTAGCATCACGGAGATCCAGATTAGCATCACAACTCAAGTGGCAGCTGGAGSAGCAGTCAGTTGATCTGTGGAGGCCAGGATGTAATATTGAAAGGAAGTTGTTCCTCTGCCCAGAGAGCTGCAGATACAGACTTCATATTGATAAGACTTCCTGACAAAGAAATACAACTTTTAAGAGACACTATATGATATTTATTTATAGTTATTATAAAATGTCAGTTGTAGAGGCTGATATTAGATTATTTTAACATTTATAAGATTCATGTCATGCCTGAGGTACTTCTTTGTAAATTCTGGCTGGAAATGGGCTTGCCCTGGCAGCAGCAGGATGTGATGCATTACCAGCTGTACTGGAGCCTGGTAAAATCGCAGCAAAGATTTTCAGATATAATAGCTGTTCTTCAGTTACTCTTATAATGCTTGATTAAAATGCCAGCTGGAAACATCAGCCATCTCCTCTGTTGCCAAATAATTACCAGCTTTAATAAACACAGCAAGTATAAAAAGAAAGAAACTTGAATGGGCACTTCTGGCTGATGTCTATACCAAAGTATCGATTTCTGCTACGAAAAGAGGTCAAAGTCAAGGTAGAAGTTAGAGAACATGACCTTCACATTTTACAGATGAAGTCCCTCATTAATGTGTCTATGCTGTAGTTTAATTTTTCATTTGATGAGTACTGAATTCCTTCTCTTGTTGGCACATTTGAACTTTGATGAAATGGAGATTTTGTGTAGAAAGAAGTAAATAACTTAGCAGAGTTAGTGGAAAATAGAAAGTTAAATGGGTCCATTTTGTTCTGAGCTTTGACAAGAATTAAAATATGTGTTTTTACTTTCTTTGAAAACTGGCTTGAAGAAGTGCCATCAAACTAAATCTTTCCACATCATTCTTTACCAATAAATAAACATTTTCAACATTTAATGCAGTTAACAAACAAGACTAGTTTCTCCAAACTGGAATTCAAGATGCCTTTTATTTTCGCAGACCTCCTACCCCCAGCCCATCTGTAACCCATTCTGGCTCTGTCTTCTGGAAAGTTAATACAGCTATTGATTAGCCATTTCTTAAAACAGCACAATTTACAAGACAGTAATAAGTGTCATTTCACAAAAGGTTAAACCTTCGCATGAACTGATTTTTCAGAGTTATCCAGGATAGATTTGTCCTTATTTTCTTGGGTATGGCTGTTAGCTTAATTTTTTTTCTATAATTCCCCAATTCTGGAATCAACAACACTCAGAGGGTTTGTTACACTGCAACACTCAGCTAAAACGCTGTAAAATTGTTCAGGATTTCCATTTATTCAAGGACGGTATTTTAGTTCACAGTTTTATCAGTGAATCTGACAGTCATTCACAAAACACAAATGGTGAGATTTACTTGCTTCTGAGCAGCGAAAGATAATCTCTGTCTGACCTAAATCATTTCAAAATAGTAGAAGTTATTACTACAATGTGAGTCTTTCCTTTTACATGACTTACATCCTGTTTTCAAGTCCAGACTAGTCAGGGTTTCTCTATAGCCTTTGAAATCTAATCCCTGTCTTTTCATAGGACTGTGGGTGGATTTGGCTAGAAAACGTCTCCATGATAGATATTGTTGTAGTGAATTTCATTCTGAAAACACACCAAAATTTTTTGCCTAGCATTCCTCCTCTTGTGAATTCCTGTTTGACAGCCAGGATTTATAAATTACTATTGGCCTTGCCAATAGTCTGTTTTATTCAAATACTTCATCAGTTAAAGGGAATTTTGTTCAGATAATGACAGGTATGTGAAAGCTAGATCCCTTGTTAGACTGCTTTTTAAAAAACTCCCTTGCAAGTCTCAAGGCAAGGAACTAATGCCTCCTGGATGTTACTTTACTCTCTATTTTCAGCACAGAAATGAAACCTGAATTGCATATATTGGTATCAGGAAGAATCATAAATGTTGAAGCTGTGGGAAACTAAAATACCAAATTTGAGATCCACCAACTCGTTTTTCCACAGACTGACAATGCTGCCTACTTCAGAGCTATTTTCTAAAAGCTCAGCCTGCCATAAATGAAAATAATTTCCACACTGAACTTGTAGCAGATTTTTTGTAAATGGCCTGAATTATAATTACTCTTGGGACAATATTTCCGCTTATCTTATTCTTGTGTGCCATGGCTTGATTTCTCAGCATCGCAGTTCTTGTATTTGTGTGGTTGTTTACTTACTTTCCCTTTAGCAGAAAGGGAATGATCATACACTGTGGCCTCAATATGACACAGGCAGAGCATGTTTCAAAAACCACATGCATAATCTTTGTGGAGAACTCACACATGCTGCTACAAGGCACAGCAAGCTGGTTTGTTGCTAAATGTCATTATCTTGTCCCACAGGGAAGAAATAGAGAGGCAGAGGAAGGGAAAAAAMCACAAGCAGCTGAAGCCCTCTCCTACATCCTTCTTCATTATTTTGAATAAATATATACCTCAGGTGGGTATACCTGACCCACCTGAGGAGGTGACCCAAGCTCCGGAAGATTAATTGGCAAGATGTCTTTCACAGACCTTGACTATACAGATGATGTGGTGAGCTGGAAGGACATCTGAAATACTCAAACATTTGAGTGCAGACTGCCCTGGTGAGGTGGTCTCCTCTCTCCATTGCATCTCCTGAGATGAAACCAATTACCTGCAGGTGCAACACCACTCCCCACGGCCTGCAGTCCAGCCCTCCTGGTGAGCATTTGCACCCCTCAGCTACAGCTTCCTCTGTATCAAGACAGAGCTGCTGTGCATGTCGCTTGTGTGTATCATGTATAGCTGTGGCTTGAGTGGTAAACTGATCAGGGGGTATTGCTGTCTGCTGAGGGCGTGTAATCAACTGCTGAAACACCATCTCACTGCATCTTCTGCCTATATTCAAAAYGACAGTTGTATTAGTGTCAGTTCTGACTGAAGAATGTGGCTTAGAGCAGAGTTCAAAGCTCCCCGAAATGCACAGTGAAAAAGCACAAGAGGGAACAATGCTCTGTCAAGTTACTCAAGCTTTTTGAGAGAATAATTAAAATTTTTATTGATCCTCTGTCCTTGTGGGACCCCTGAACGCTGACCACAATTTCTTAAAATTATGTGTCTGTCTTTTTACAGCCTTTTGAAACTTCACAAGTGTCTGTCAGTTCCTCCATGAGCCTCAGAGCATCAGAACTTGACATTTAAGAAACACTACTGGGCAAATCTCCCATTTGGTTCTGTGCCCAGAGAACACAGAAGAGAATTTCCCCCAGATGTGCTCAACACTGGCAACAAGCAGCTCAGAGCAGTGCAGGTAGCTCACACATATGGATGGCAACACTGGGCAAGCAGTGTCTGAAAAATGAGCTTCCCCCTCTGCAGTAGGGCTTCAGCCTAGTCCAAGGGGGGTTGGGCACAGTGGTTGCTGATGCTTGGTACAGCAGTGAAACCCTGAAACAGGGCTCACGTGTGTATGGGGTGATTATTCACTTTCTCCCCTGAGAAACTTAGGGCTGAGACAGCATAAGGCAACATTTAGTGTAGACAGCTGTGAGCCTGCATTTTAGGGTGTTATACAAAATTACAAGTTTCTTCTGCCATGTTGGCTTCTTGAGTGCAACAGTTGTTAATTCTACAGAACAATCCCTTAAAAGGCAGGAACTCAAATATAAACACATAATGCTGGATCCACTGAAGCTACCTCAGAACGTACGCTAACATCTGAGCGTTAGCGTTTCAATTCTTCTTGAAAAAAGAATTGGTTTGTTTCAGGGTTTAAAATACTCATAGTAACACATGCAAGTTTAGAGCAGGCTGTGCAATCTAGTCACTGGGACTCTCTGCACAGGAATTCCCAGAATCCTGGGAACTGTTTACCTCTCTTATGAGCTTGTTGATGTACTTGAGCAAATCACTTCATTGCTGTTCCTATGTCACCCCCGAAGAATGCCTGAAATATTAAGTCAGATACCACCAGAAAAAGGAGCAGAGTGTAGGAAGGTGACAGGGATCTTAATGCAGAAAACACTGCATCAAGAAACCATATATCCTAGAAGTTACAAATGTACCTGATTAGAGTTCCTCATTGCCTCAAAGACACAAGTAATCCTGTGCATTGACACATATCCCCAATTCTCAAGTTGAAAGTCTCAAAAATAATTGATGCAGGTAATAATTATTCTGCATATGGTGGAGATTTGACCAACTAAAACAATACAGTGACCAAAATCCCATTAAAATACAGAAAATGCTCTGTAGGAAAACTTCTTTTGTAATATTTGTATTCTCTGCATGACAGAAACATATTGTACCACCAAATGTCAAATGGGGATAAAAAGACTGAACTCCTCCAAATTTCTTTAGGGTATCTTTCAAAAACTAAACATTCTTGGAGTTTTGTAATTTCTGATCACACCCCAGTACATAGGGAATTACAGACATGAATTAAGATCTACCCATGAAATGCAACTTTTGCATGATTGAGAATGTGACTCATGGAAAAAAACAGTAAATATATACTTAGAAACTAATTATAGCTGCAGTTGTTTYGACTGACAATGAAACCAGTCTTGCAGTCACTACTGTTCTTACTCAAGCAGGAAAGAGTAAAATTGTAGACAAACTTGCTTAAACACTCTGTAGTCTTAGAAACATTAGTAAATAAGTAAATGGGAGAAAATACTGAATCAACTGCATAAAGAGATCAAAACTCTCAACGGATATTATATAGAGAAATATAGATGCACAGACRCATAACTACAAGGAGAAATATATGTTTGCATGCATATAAATGTATTTAAATAAGCCACCTTGCCAAATTGGTTACTGTTTAAAATAAATACGCAAAATTATAGAGAAACCACTGTTCTTAGAAAACTGATACAAAACTAACAGTATGAGAGAGGGAAAATTAAGATAAGTAGAAAAAGTTTTCTGGAGACAAATAGTTTTATGAAGAAAGCTTATAGCATGAGTTAAAAAGTTTAAAATAACTGTGAGTGGGGGGTTTATATCTCTTTGAGAAATGATACCACCCTGATACGTGCACCAAATTCAGTGCAAGATTGACAGCTATAATGTTAATCATTAAAAAAATTAAGCTTCTGGTTTGTACATTTAAAGCAAGTTAGATATCATGACCAATAAAGATATAAAAGAGGATTTTTATTTAAAAGCTGGGATCCAGAAAAATAAAGTGGTAGTCTGAAAAAGAAGCAAATCAAGCCTCTTTAGCAAATATAGAATTCATACATAATCACACCTATAATCTCAAATATAACCCATACAATTAGAAAATGGATTTGCTTATGAAGAGTATCACATTTTGCTACTTATTCATAGTTTAAACAGGGCATGCATAAAATGGAGCATGACATCATGCCAGAAACTGTCACAATCATGGCAAACCTACAGTTAGACCATCAAGCCTGCTTGAGACAGGCTTAGAGATGTACATGCATGAGCCAACGCTAATCTTGGAGTTCTGTGACAGCTCTGGTCTARCAGTTAACCTTAAAAAAAAAAAAAAGGACATGACATAACCCTGCTACTTTGGCACCTCAGCAACTCAACCTGCTCCTCAAGTTAGATTTTTAATGACGAACAATGTCTTTTGGCACTTCTGGTCCCTAAAATACCATTCTTGCTTTGCTGAACTAACGAAACAGAGGCTACCAAATAAATCAGACCAGTGACGTGCAGTATTGCTCTATAAATCAGCAATTTTGTTCCTAGATTATCTAATAGGGGTCTGCAAAAGACAATAAAGAAAAATAAATACATTTTCAGGCTTAAATCCACTTCAAATAACACTCAAGTGTTGGAAGAAAATATTTACAGGCTTGCTAATTGAAAATGGCACAGATATTACAAGGAGATTTTATCATGAGACKTAGCTTTGAAAGACTGAATGAAAACTGGAAGGAGGGATTGCAGTGTTCTGTACATCCTTAGTGACATTACACTAGCTTGATGTTAAAGTTGTCATGGTCTACACTGAGGGTACCACATCTCCAAAACAGGCAAAACACTATTCATGTACATCATCTGTAATTCTCCTGGATACAACCATTGACTACAGTAAGCAGTTGGCAATGATAACTATGGGATTGATGACTGTGACGGCTATGACCATATTCCTCTTCCAGTTAACGGTATTCTATGACAGGAGAGATGCATTTTTGACATGCTGTAATGGTTAATGTGAGGGATGTCTGCAGAGTCCAAATATGTATGCTTTGAATTCAGTCATTTTTGGAGTAGGGACTACTGGCTATATTGCATCCTGCTCCACACTGCTCCTGGATAGTAATATGACTTAGGATTCCTGACAACTCATTAGGACACAGATGAGCTCTGTTTAAAGTATTGAAGAAAGGACTTGCATTACTCTCTACCATTTGCTTAGAAATGTTTGGATTTTTCCATGTGTGCAGTTAGGTCTACTTAGGAAGACATGCTCTCTAAAAGTGCTGTTGTAGCAATATCTCTTTCTGCTCATCTGTGATGACACCAGCTGTCTCAGTGACTGTTTATTATCCCAGGCTGGGTACTGCTCATGATTTGCAAGTCAGTGTCTTATTCTGTCTCAAACTTCAGGTTTTAAGCTGCAGCCACACTATAGTGTTTGCAAAATGTCTTGTTCCAAGCAAGCCTGTAGGAACAGGAAATGCCTACACTGGTCTTCAAATTTCTTCACTTGGCATCTTGCACCTGTCATCTGTGTGCCACCACCAGTTAGGACTTTGTTAGTTTGTGTTGGGAAAGTAAAGTATTGTGGGCAACCCAAGTGACCATTCTGGCTGGATGAGTTCCCTTCCATTTTTGCATGGGAGATACCTGGCATCTCCAAAGATGAAAAATTCCGAAGTGAAATGGACACAGTCAGAAACCCTGCATTTTTTGTCTCCCCTGAATTAGTCTTTTGCTCTTCCAGGGTTGTGTTCAAAATATGGAACTTGGATCACGGTGTCGTGAACGAAAGGAGTCACAGTGGCTTACAGATTTCAGTTATGGAATACTCTCCAGTGAAAATATACACAGCAGTCTTGTGCASCTTTTACCTTAGAATTATCAACCCTGACATAATTAACGCCCAAAGCACTAATTAATCTGTCATTCCTATTTTGTATGGCAGTGCAAAACCYCTCTCCCAGTGGATCAGTATGCAGGATTCTTGCCATATAACCTTTTTTCCCATGTAAAACAAAAGCATTTTCCTCCCAGTGTTGATCACTGATTTTATAACAAATAATTCATCATCTCCACCTAACAGTGGGTTTCTGGGAATGCACTAAAAGAGGGCAGAAATTAATAACAGTGTTTGTGACTGGCCAACTGCTCCTTTGCTAAGCATTAGGTCCAGCTAGTTTATTATTTTCAGGATTAGGGATGAATTATTCTAATCTATTCCCTTTCTCCTCTAGCAGACTGGCCTGAGCATCAAGATTTCATCCCCCAGGAAGTAAGGAGGGATTGAGATATGAGGTTTCTCTTGTCACTGCACAGTTGCTGCTTTGCAGAAGTTAAAAGGACCCTCAAGGCTGTGACTGACTTTATGAGATACTTGAAAATTACACTGTAATTCATGGGATTGTAGGATTTCAGGCCTTTCCGTTGTCTATCACTGCTCTGGTCACTGGTCTCTATGGCTAATTTCCCTCCAACACCCCTTGTAAACTTGTCTGTTTTCTATGTTTTTTTAAGGAAAAAGCACTTATCATTCTTGACATCACTACACAAGACTATAAGAAGTTCCACTGACTAGAATTTTTTTTYGAAATAACAGTGTTTCAAAAACTAATTGCTGTATAATGAAAGGCAGGTTTGATTTGTCTACAGAGCAAAGAATCTCTGCCACAACTATTTCTATCAAATAATTGCAGACTGCTATTTTTTCAATGTAAGCCCATCTGCAAATATTGTGACTAATGAGCTACAGCAATTGCAATTTAATTTGAGGAAAGCTCTATTACTTGACAATTTTGTGGACAGTTTGTTCCACCTCTTCACTATTTGTCTCCACGCATAAGCAAGACGCAAATGATAGTTCTGAAGCCACAAAGACAGACAATTTTTAATTTCACATCATGTACCAGTTTACACAATCTGGCAAATCTTCAGTGTTGATAAATAAAAWTGCTCAGAAAAGGTATGGAAGGGAAGACCGTGTCTTTCTTCCTTGCATAACTCTGGGAACGTTTGGCGCTGGGAGACCATTTGTCTGTCCTTTTCTCAAAATACATAATTTTTCCTTTTCCAAATAGTCAATGACTGTTTATATGGCTAGGAGAATTTGTAATTTAAGTGGCAGGAAAAGACAGTAATCTGCTGCAAGAATGAGGGTACAKGTGAAAGTGTGTTAACACGCAATTCAGGCATTTTATTCCATTCATTCATGTGTAACTAGCCAAAAACCTATTCTTTTAAAGCTATTATATTACTTTAAGGAGAGAAATAATTGCAACTTATGTCCAATGTTCAAAAATACCTGTCATATCTCTGAAAGAAATTATACTATTGTGATCAGAAATCTGWATTTAATACAAAGAAGTATTTTCCTATCCAGCTTTCCTTCTATTATTGACAGCATTTTCAAAAATCAGGATTATTATAAGACATTTCAAAAGCCTAATGGTTAAATCTYCTTATCCACCCTAACTGATTAATGTCAGCTAAAGGGACTAGGGCGATATAAGCATTACTTCAAAAGCCACTGTTTTCCCTGGCTACACTCTCCTGGCTGAAGCATCCTGACAAACAGCCAAGAACCTGCTTCCTTGGGGTGTCCTTGCAGGCAAGGCACAGAGGGACCCAGCATAGAAGCTAAAGAGAGTCTTTCTTCAGTATCTTCAGGACAAGGGCATATGCCTCTGCTTTTGTGCCCTTTCTTCTTAACTTAAATRGCTCCTCTCTTCACCTGTGAAGTTTCTACTTGTTCATAGTAGAAACTATGAACTAGTAGAAATTCTTCTTCTTACTTCTAATTGTTCATAGTCAGAAAACAGATCTTCTTTAAACCTCCCCTTCTCCAGCTCTCTCAGTAGCCTCTCTCTTTCTCCAGTCCTTTTGAAACATCAGTGGTCCTGCCAGGACAGTCTTCAAGAATCTCACCAGGTCCTCTCTCACTGACATTCATACCAGYACTGCTGGAAATGCCTGTCCTGGTACATGCTGGAATTACATTCACCTTTTCCATGGCAGCTTAAAATGACTGAGCAATACCTATCCTGYGATCAGGCCATGTATCTTCTTCACAGGTTATTTGTGTTTGCTTTGTAATGGGGCACCGAGCTTCTAGAAGGACTTGCATCTGTCAGTCCCTGAGTACAAGACCTTGCCCTTTCATTCTGTGCTCTGAATTTCATGCCAGCTTTAACTGTACAGTGACCAAGGTTGTTTACTTCTTCCTTTACRAAATTCTGGCCCTCTTCTGTTTTGACAATGCATCCAAGTCCAATGTAATCAGAAATTTTCATTTTTAAGTGCTTACTGAGTCAGAGTCATCAGAGAAGATTTCAAACAGGACCAGTCCTAGGAATGATGCTCAAAGAGCTATCTTGGTCACTGCTTCATGTCCTGATACATTSCTTTGCAACACAGCCCACTGTCCCCTCCTTTTTCACCAGTTCCCTATCTTTTCTCATACCAATTCCCATCTGTGATGACCCACCCTGAAGGGGAAGGAAGCACCTAATCCACCCTATGACTAAAGCCATCTTCTCTGGGCCTCTACACCCTCTTCTATGCCTTAGTACTTAGTGCCTTTGGGCTACAGGAAGGCTACTAGGAGAGTTCTTGATTAATAAAACCTGACAGCATCCATTAATCTAAAATCTGAGGACTTGTACAGAAATGTCAAGCACATTTCATAAAAGAAATGAGTTGATAACACAGTGTTTACAGAAAGCCATATGAGATTCATATAATTTCCTTTCTCTACAAGACTGGGAAGACCTATCGGAACAGCCTGATGCCATCTGTCCTGATACATCTATATTACATTTTACCCTATTTTCCAAGCAGCTTCATGTCTTTAATTATTCTTTAAAATATGTACAAAATATTTATGTTCTTCATGTGCTTCAAAATTTATGCACTTACTCTTGTTGCTGTAATTGTCCTAATTTGTGTGTTTTGTCAGGCTTCAAACTAAGGATGGTTTTCTGAATTTGTAGACTTTTAAGTGTTTCAGAAAAAATCCCCTCAACACTTGCACAGCAGAGTAGGCAAACAAAAATTATCAGCTAAATTTTAGTTTATTTATTTTAGCATACTTCAGGTCAATTAAGGAATAAAACTGATTAGGCTTGAAAGAATTTCTTTTGATCCACATTCGTCGTGGCTGGTGCACACCACCCGCCAGGCTGAGGGGGAGCAATATCGAATGTGACATGCAAAAGAAAAAGGAAACAGTAAGTTACATTGTACAGATAGATAGTGGGCAATGAGGCAGGCATTTGAGTGTCTTTGCACCTTTGGGTATGCCCAAACCTGCCTTTTTGCTTCCCACATGGCACACAGAGCCAAGGGTGATTCCAGGCTGTGGGGCTCTGAGCTGACCCTCTGTCCCTCTCCACAGGATCCAGTCAGGGCTGTATCTCAGGAATGGCTCGAGCATTTTCTCCTGACATCATCAAAAACCCTGCTCATCTGTGGCCAAAAGGAAAGMCAAACTTAAACCTCTAAGACACCACAAGCACAAAGTTGTTGTATTGTGTGGGTTCTGTCTGAGATTCATTTAGCTTTCTTCAGAGCAGCATGTTGCTTGCACATTATCAAGGCCTTCTGTTTGTCACTCTGCCCCCAGCGAGGAGGCTGAGGGGTGGGCAAGAGGTTGGGATGGGATACAGCCGGGACATCTGACCACCACTGACCCCAGCTGGCCCCAGGAATATTCCATAACGTTTGATGTCATGCTCAGCAATGTGAGGTGGTGAGTTTCCTGAGGGGACTGTTGCTCAGGGGTTYGGTCAGCATCATTCAGTTGGTGGGAAGTGATTGCTTTTGCATCACTTTTGGTTGTTTGGTTTTCCCTTTTTTTTTTCTGCTTTTTCTAAAAAACCTTTTACTTGTTATACTGTATTCTATCTCAAACCATGACTTTTGTCATTTCTACCATTCCAGGTCTTTCTCCTATTCCACTGAGGGCCCACCACAGTCCTTCTTGGCACCCAACACAGGGCACTAAGTGTTCAGGATAATGACAGATTTGATCAGAGCATCAAATGCTAGAGGGAACTAGTTATTATATCTGTTTAGCAGCTGCTGTTTGCAATGTTGACTTACTTGTTCTTGACACTGTCTTGTTTGTTCCCTTACCTGCTCCATGCCACACCCCATCTCTTGCTGTACATCAAACTTGAGAGAGATTTAAAAGCTGATCTTGGCTTTTGCAGTTTGCTATGCTGTGTATCGTTTGTTCACTGGTTTTGAGAGTGATCTAGTGTTTGGGCCCAGCATTGCAGTCACCCCATACCTTGTGCACCATCTCATGAAAACAATTACCAACTACACCTCTTCACTTTTCTTCTTTGAGAGCTAATCTATGGTCAAGACGAAGAATGGCACCTTCCACTTCTCCTGTGGTGAGATGCTTTCAGCCTTGTTGCGATGGCTCCTCAGTCCCTCCAGCAACCTTGGGTAATCAGAATGCACATACTGGTGTGTCTCAAGAATCTGTTTCTGGCTTTTCCCAAGATGCATCTATTTAGGAATTTCACACAGGGAGTGTCCTGAAGCAGTATGGTCATGGGTAGCAAGGTGCATGGGAGAATATGCGCAGGTACCTAGAACAGTTTTCACCTATGAGGTTGTGGCATTTCACCCCAAACACACGTGGAAGGACGGAAAAAGCTGATGTGCACCTCGAGGAGAATTAAACGTGGGCAAAATAAGCCATGACTTTAATTACATGGTGCCATTGCTGTATGAGACTGTACATCACCATTAACAGCAAAATATCTTCATGTTAAAAAGGCTGGTTTGGCCTAAAATGAGCAGCAAGCAAACAGTATTTCAAAGAGTGGAGTCTACCTACAGGACCTGGCTTTTGAACATTTTTCTTTAAGCCAAACTGACTCCACATCTGGCCCATCAGAACAGTGTTGGGTTTAGCATGTCTCACCTGTGCCTGACCCCACAATAAGAGCTCTTATGCAGCACTGGGAACTGGCTGGCACTGGTGTGGGGTGAGGCAGGGCTGCTGGGGCTCATCACTCACTGTGTGCGCACTCCTGAGAACAGAGAGCCAAATCTAGCCAAATAAAAGAACATGATTACAAACCTAATTCTCATATTTTCAAAAACCAGATCAGCCTGATCACCCCATCTGCCCAAAAGGAAGGCCACACCACCACCTGTCCATAAGGAAAATCCGTCTGGATCAAGCAGAGACGCTTGCTTGTATAATAAATCAGTTTGCATTGATTATACGACTCTGTCCTTCTGTCCCTCTGTCCCACTTTTGCTCACAAGCCTGCACTGTAATCCCACACGGAACACTGTGTGTCTGATCAGGCCAACCTAATGACACACAGGGCTGGTGTGATAAGCGCAATACATATATATTCTCTCATACACGCAGAATTTAACTCTGTTTACAGATTGATTGATTTTTCACAGCACTAACAGCTCCACTGAGTACATTATGTTTTCCACATTTTTATAATGAGAAACAGAGTTTAAAAAAACCATTCTGGAATAGAGAAAAGTGAAGATATTAAATACATCCAGGTTCACAAAATTGTTTTGAATAGAAACTGCACACTCTTAACTGAGAGTGAGCTCCCTATTTTACACACTGTAAAGACAGACTTATTGTTCACAATTACTTACTGTCCTCTAGCAAACAGTACATACTGCTCTGGGAATGCCACTTGCTAGGCTGGGAAAGCCAGGATTCTATAACTAAATTACAGCAACTGATAAAGAAAATATTTCATTGTTTATTTACTGCTTTAATAGACATAACGCTAATATAATATTAGAAACCTCTTTATTTATAATCAATGTATCATATATACATATCTATTTTGGATTTGGACCCCTCTGCAACCATAGCTGTGTACAATGCTGACTTTCATGTCTGTTGATAAAATTCCCATTTGTTTCTAAAGAAAACATATAAMTAAAATACTTTTCACCTATTTTAATTTTCATTAAGTGCTGATTTATGAGGCACATTACAGGTACAAGCATGGTAACATGGGAATGCTGCAGCTAAATCAGCGTGTATTATTTCAATTTGTGATGGTGAAGTGAGAACCACATGCCAGTCTGTTTGAACATGATAAGAACAGGAGCAAACATTCAGTTTGTGTTTTGCTGGAGATTGTCAGCATTTTAATATTATGTGGCAGGCAAACCACTACAATGGAAGTGAGAACAGATGGGGAGAACATTAATGCTCTCCTAGACTGCAGAACACAACTGGATATTGTACTTCAGTTGTCACCAGGCTCCACAATCCTTGTATGGTCTCACATTCAGCTGATAGGGAAAGCAATGAAAGATAATATTTTTATAAATTAAAATTACATCATTCATGCTGCAAATGAAGAGCATCTTCTTCCTTAATAAGTCCATATCATCAGGAATGAGATTCAGGTACAATGGAATCAATGGGCAGGAAACACCAAAGGACTTCACACAAATTTAAAGGTATTTTAAATACAGGGGAGAGAGAGATCTCTCAGCTCCTTTTCTGGAACACTTATAGAAAAAAACCCCAAAACYTGTGATTAAAAAATATTATCAAAGCAACAACTGGGCAGTAAGACATTTATTCTGAAATTTGTTCTTAACATCTGCGCTTGCATTCCCAATTGCAATCTCAACACAGCAAGATATGTCACCCTATATTACAAAAAGGGTTGCTCCTGTATGCAATGTAATAAAAAAAAGTACATCTTGTATCTTAAAATCTACAGCAATATGTAACCAGATTGCTCACAAAGTAACTTGCGAGGCCTGGTAGCTAGAAAATAGACCAGAGTCAGAGCCAGCCCTTGCCTGAAAAGCTTGCACTCTTACGATGGACATAGGTTAAGACAAGGAGATGCCAATCAGAGATTCAAGCCTTTATACCAGCACCTTGTTAAAGAACTGGTAGTGTGTGAAGTTTATACAGTGTCTGACAGCTTCCTAGAAATACATTATGAAAGTATAATACTCTTTATGAAAGCTTTGAACCTCTGATGGAAGGTCTAGCTCTAAAAAGACAATGTGGAAGAAGTCCTGCAGAGAGGAATAAAGGAAGAAAACAATCAGGAGAAAAGACTGGAGCCATTACTGGAGCAAGGGGAGCAAGGTAAGAGAGAAGATCAGACTGCTGAATGAGATGGAGCTACAAGGACCTTCAAGACAAAGAGGAGACATTTAAAGTGACTGTGGAAATGGGCAAAAAAGGAGAAACAGTGGCAGGTGTCAGAGAGTGTTGTGTTTTGAGTGATGGGGAGTGAAGGGAGACAGTTCCCAGTGAGACTGCAAGGAAAGAAGTTATAGCAAGGGAGGAAAGACACCTGAAGGAGAGCGGATATGTTTAACCTGTTTTTAGGTTAACAGTGTGGAGGGAAGGAGCAGAAAGACTTTCACAGCCAAGTCAGGATGTGGAGGAGGGAGGAGCTTCCTTCAGTTAGGAGCCCGAGTGACAGGATGGAGCTGTTGTCAACAGCGACAGATAAAGGCAGCAGTGATAGGATTAAGGACAAGAAATAAGAAGCTTGGTGTCACCAGTGTGTTATGCCTGCGCTGCCAGGGAGGCCTGCGCTGCCAGGGAGTCCTGCACTGCCATGCCAGGGGCGTTCTGCAGCACAGCACTGGACACACAGCACAGGACACGAGGGAATTCATGATTCCTCAGTGAAAAATTAGTAAGTGAAATAGTTCGAGAAGTTCTTCGGGGTAAACACATGAAGCAGTGAGTTGAGCTCCATACCACAAATTCCTCTCTTTCTTAAAGAACATTTTCTCTCTTTGGCCCATGCTCTGTACCAGCTCTGTGGACTGCCTGGATCCTTCTCAGGTACCTTCAGTTTTCTATTGCCTCTGGCAAGCATCCTTTCCTAGAGCGTTTTTGCAGTTTATATTTAAAGCATGCACATGTCTGCAAAATCTTCACTACTGATCAGGAAAATGGTGCTTCCTCTGTGTTAGACTCCTGTATCTCAGCTTTTGGAGTCTTTAAAGCCTTGTCACTTCTTACAGCTTCAGCRTGTTTGATCTACCAGTTTCTTCTCTTACAGTTATGTTTTGCAAAATTGACATGAATATTTTCACCTCAAGACTTTACTTTTCTGACCTGAGTTTTTGTATTCATCAAATTTCAGTCCAAGGAATGAAAAAGCTTTTTTCTAAAAAAATATACCAAGAATAATGTTAATAATTCTGCTGTGATCCAATTCCCACTTTTCCTGGTTTATTTTCACCTAGGCTTTCTGATATAAGCCAGATGGATTTTGTTCCCTAACAGAGTCTTTTATTTAGCCTTATAATTGAAAATGGATCAGACACTCAACAGATGTGTAGGAAAACAAGTTACCTGTACCACAACTTTTATATTAAATACTAAGAAAGTGTGAGTTGCAAGAAAATTCATTAATCTATTTTAAAAACTTGAATGAATATAGTAGGAAATTGTACTATAGGATATKCCAATAAGGCAGATTTTATTAGGCAATAACTAAAAAGATAGAAATAATTTGTAAAAAAAATGATAAATGAACAGAATCAAATACTCAGAAAGAGAATTAAGCAAACTTGTTCCTCATTCAGTGAAATACAATTAGTACTATTTCCATTTCTTAATCTGCCTTATGGAGAGGTGCTTTGAAGACATGCAGCATCTAACTAGGCATTAGTCAGTATAATCCTGATATTTGTCCCTACAATAAAACTTAAAAGATACAACTGTCCCATTCTTTCCAGGATAACTTGGAAACCTGAATTAATTTAGAATTAACAAGCAATATTACATAGGGAAACACATTTGACATAGCTGTCATTAATCTCTTCATTATGCACCAAGGCTAAACAAACACTTCTCTCTTCTTCAACTCTCCAAATATCAACCACCCGGAGGTTTATGGCTGGCAGAAACTGCTGTAGCACTGTTGAGGGCAGAAATCTCACACCTACCTGCAAACAGCAGCCACTGCAAGAGTTCTCATCACCTTCTGATTGCATTAGGAATTAAAAAGTTTATGACAGCAATTTACATAAAAGTATAGCAGATTTTAATTCCTGTACCAGAAAAAGAGGTGGGTTGAAAGTGAGGGTAATGCCAGACAAGGAGAATAGTGTCAGATGAATACCCAAATATTTTCTGTCCTACTAGAAAGAGTAGAACAGCAGATACCAGGCAGTGTCCCCATCCAAATGGAGTAGGCAGCCCCACACTCTGCATTTAGATTAGCAGCTGCAACAAAAAGCCCTTCAAGCAAACCTGGAGCTGACATTTCCACAAAGGGTTCAGAAAGCCCACTAACCAATAACAAAATATGATGCCATACTAAAAATAGAAATTTTAAAATGCAGTCAGCTTAGTAGAGAAGGACAACTACTTATAAACACAGCAAAAATTGTCCGTATTGCTTGTATATTCTGTAAGGAAGAACAGTTAACAGAAGTTACTGAGAAATTGTTTCAAGAGGGCATCTCTGCTACTTCTTGCCTCCCAGAAGCCAGGTGTACACTCCTGGGGATACCAGGGAYACCCCTGGGATCAGTGTCAAAGGTATATAAACTCACCAGTTTTGCTTAGTAAGAAGGGCAGAAGTACCTAAAACTCAGCCTAAGATCCCAGGGGACAATATAAGCAGGGATAAGATTGGCAAGTGAATGAGCATCAGTTTAAAAAAATCAAATCTACTGGAATATCTCCATGTCTCAGTAAAAAGGGATGCAGACAAGGACTATAAATATTTTATATGTAWTTGGCTCTACATTTTAGCAGTGATTGCAGTGGGGAAGAGTAAATTCTGAATCTTGTCATTCTGAACAAGGACTCTTCCTGCAGACAGGCACTGATTAATGATACCATCCTCTGAAATCTGAGTCACAGAGTCCTTCAGACTTCAAGAACATTTTAGACTGAATTTATCTGTCCTTCCTAGTTCACTGAGCTCACTGTTTCATTTTGTCACATTTGCTTACAAGAGAAGACTTGAGACTATAACTGGCTGATATTTTTCCTGTTTTTTCATGACACATTGACATAACATTTGACAAAAATTGTGATTTTGAGTAGGAAATCTTTTAAGCTGGCAGTGGTCACTCCGATCATATATATAAAAAAAAAATCCATGCACACTGGAGAACTGTATGTCTTTGCCATTGCTATTTATGCTTCTAAACTCTGTACAGTTCACATTTTTTCYCTGATCTCATCATCTGTATATCACAGTGGTACTCTACTAATGAGACTAAAATATATTCTCATCAAGAGGTGAAGTTAAAGTCAGACTTTAACTTGTTTTAGAGAGAGATCTCCACAGCTGGACCATCTTCATTGTCTAGGAACATTTATAAATGACTGACGAATTCCTTCCATGTCTTCACKTAACCCAGTCCAAAGTACAGATGATGGTGAGTTCTGAAATCCTGATCATTGCAAAAAGCCTTCAAGGTCACTGTTAGGGATAAGCATTGGAAATTAGGTTCTCTGGCCAAGAGTCACAGATAATGTGACTCAAGGTGATATCCAAGTTTATACTTCCTTTAAATTTGTGACAAGCAGAAATAAGCAGAAATATAAGAACCTCAGTTGTCTAACTGCTGGTTTCACTTCTTTAAAATTAAAGTTTTCATTTTGACTCTTTTTAGGCATAATCCCTAAAAAGTGGAACTCCCAAGAAATCCACATACTTATATGTCACTGGATCAAGTCAGTCTGTCTGGACTCTCTGCCTGTCTCCAGGACAGGAGAAGGAACAGTATGATACTTCAAGCAGAAAGTCTTATGCCAGAGATATTTCTTCCCCTAGCATGCAAGATAATTATAGAATCCCACAGAAAACACTAGGTTCCTGCTGAGCATACAGTAAAAAGACTTTATTGCTTAGACATTTTCAGGTAGATATATCAGGTTACAGAGGCTACAGCGTTCCAGCACACTCTTGTCTTGTGTGGTAGTTCTGCCACTGGAAAATCCCTTTCTCCGGTTCTAAAGACAAAGCTCTCCCTCCTCATCCTGGATGCGGTCAACTCTGACACTCTAAATGTTTGGAAACGTGAGTTTTGTCTCCCCAACTTGTGACTGGTTGAATGGATAAAAACCAACAATAAGATAGCTGGCAGAAACCAGCAAGATTGTCAGCTGGTCATAATTTCTGTAACCAAGTAAAAGAGAGAATGTGTCATCAACAAGACGGTTACTGAACATGGCTGACTATTTTGGTGGTAACTTCAGCTGGGGATGTGCTGCATGTCCTGTCTCTGCACCAAGCACACCCAGGCAGGTGATTTACTGCAACAGAACCAAGGCACAAGTTAAGACCCTTGCCAGGTACTGTGGAGGCTGCAACCACAAATCTAATATCCGGTAGATAAATGAGTTTTAAAAAGATTACAACGGGGGGGAAGGGAGGCGGTGGGGTGAAGGGGAGAGTGGGCAGCAGGGGGAGTGAAGTGTGATACTATTAAGCAAACAAGACTAAATTCAGTAGGCTTCAYGCAGAAAGCCGAGTGGAGCTGCTCCGGGTTTGAAGCCTCCCTCCTATCCGAGCTCCTGACACTAGATGTCATTGGCACTGCACCTCCTGGGCACCAGAGCCAGCTCCCGCGGCAGGGCTGCCTTACTGCCTGGCCGGCAGAGGCCTGTCACTTGCAATATTTAGGAATATAAACCTTTTGTTCTTGTTGCTGTAAATACTTTTGCCCTTTCCTTCAGCCTGTTTTTAGTACTATTATTTCAGATGCAGAATGATGCCTGAACAGAGAGAGACGGTCAGGGAGGGAGGCTTGATTCCTTGAGAAAGTCTCCAACACCCAGAAGGGATGTCACACACCTGTAATTCTGCCCTTGTATTATGTCAGTATATATATATATATACAAAGTGCATGTGGATAGGCATCTCTGCCTGTTCACATCACAACAGGAAGGCTGGAGGGGCCTCCCTTTGCTCCATGTGTGCTGTTGGCAGGGAACCACAGGGCAACATCCTCTTCACACTCAGCATGCCTTGCATTTTTCTCTGAGAGTGATGAAGGACTCTCTTCAGTCATATCAGCATTTCGTTCACATGCAGGGTTAAACTTTTATCATCCTTCAGCACGGTGCAAAGGAAATTCCCGTTTTCTCTCATACTGACCCAGACATAGCCAGGGGGATTGGAAATACTTATTGTTTCACCATGAAAAACCCTGATGAATTAAAAATAAAAAACAATATTACACAGTTGGCAGGTGGATGAATATTAAAGAGAGGAAAAAATGCCATATTAAATTAATGAGTATTCAACTAGCCAATATCTTTTCACTAACAAAGTTTTTCTGAGAAGGTAGAAGAAAATGATGCTGTAGATGATTAGAGAATTACTGATCTACAGGAAATATTCACATTGAATCCTCAAGAACCAGAGGTTATAATTTACTCCAATACAGAGAATTTATATATCTAGAAACTCTGGTCTTACAAACCATAGAAGTCTCTTGAGGTATTTACTGATTCCTAAAAAGAAGTAATTCCAAGATTTGATAAACTCGATTTTTGTACCCTGCAAAGCATTGAAACTCATGGTTTCATACCGCAGTTCTCACCCACCAAGAATGCTTCAGAAGAAACAATTTTTTTAACTGAGTGCTGCATTTTCTGAATCCAAAGAGTCCGAAAGAGATTTTATTGTGTCCAATTTTGGGTCACCTACTACTGGAAAGATAGATGAGGCATCCCAAAGGAGGATCACCAAGGACGTCTGAAGCTGGAGCACCGGCCCTAAGGGCCGAGGGAGCTGGGCTTGTTCAGCCTGAAGAAGAGATGGCTTCAAGGGTGGGGCTGAGAGCAGCTTTCAAATTCACAAGCTGAGATCCAGCTCCGCACTAGTGCAGCTGCCTTAGTTTTTGGATAGCCTGGCACGCGAGAGGGAGCAAGCTTGCTTCTGCTAGCACAAAAATAGAGTGCCACAACTCCTCAGTTGCCCTGTGCTTTTATCGCTCTCCCTGTGAAACAGGAAGAGCACAACCCCTTTTTTCACCTTTGTCTCCGTCTCTGTCTGTCTGAGCCTCTCACTATCAAAGTGTGCGGTATCTAAAGCTGCTGATTAGGGTTTCTCCTCACAGCGATGACACAGATAGATAGTCAAAATCATTGGAGTGCTCAGTTAAATCTCCATGAGTGGTTTCAGAGGTTCAGAGCTGCCATCTGCAGTTTTTAGCTATGTTTTCAAAGATTGGGTTTTTCGTAAATCAGATGTCACCAGAAGCTATTGTTCTCAGGGACCGCTGCACCACTTGTAAGAAATATTCCAAGTTATTTATCACCTGCTTAACAGCCATAATCTGCAAGACGTCTCCATTCTCAAATAAAGTGTATTGAGACATAAAGCAGGCATTCTTCAGCTGTAAGAGTGGATTTCTTCATATTGCCTTTGGATAGTTTTCCCTAAAACTGTGACAATCTCATTATGCTCTTGCTGATTTTTCAGAAAGACTCCTCCTTTCATTAATTTAGTAATGGTCCTTGATCTACAGGCAGCACTAGTGGAACAGTATTTTGGCAGCATCTCAAACTATATCTTTAGTTTCATGATGTTTATTTTTATTCTCAAAATAATCCTTATGCCATAGTGTACCTTTTTGTGTAACATTAAATGTTTCCTAAAAAGGATTTTTTCCTTTTGGTTCAATGATGCAAACCCATGATGTTGACCCATATAAGGATGCAGTACATTAACTTTGCCAGATCTGGAGTACTGGCAGTCTTTTTCACTCATTTCTGCAGCTAAGGGAAGGGATCTAGTAAACATCTCCACTTCAGCCGTACTCCCTATTTCCAGAAAGGTACAAGAGCAATCATCATGGGGACTTCTTTCTTTACAGGAATGAATCAGCTTAACCAACAGGATTTGTTTTGGTATACTCTAGCTAATTTGCTGTAGAGATTCTGGTTTGCCAGAACAAAATGTCATGGTAACACAGTTAAACACTCATACTTCCCCCAGCCCTAAATAAGAACCATTGTGAGCTTTCTTCTGCTTCCCTCAGAGAGGCCAAAAAGTATACCTTCCATGCAAGGCAAAAGGCTGCATTTCCTGCTGTGGTTCCTGAGAATGGAACATGTCAGCCCCTGCAGTGCTGCAGGATGACTGCAGGGAACATGACTGACCTGACTTTAACTCAAGCAAGAAATCCTGTGTTTTCAGCCTACTGTGCTTTGCTGGCAGGAGTACACCAGCAAGACACTTACAACCTACTCAGGAGTGCCTACAGAATCTGTGGCTCCTGCAGAAAAGCTCTGGCTCAGCACTCTGAGGGAAAACCCATTCCCTCAAATTTACACTGACCTCGTGGCAGAGCTGCTGCTTCCCAAGCTGCTCACTCGGTTCTGTGTTCTTGGCACCTGCCTGGTTCAGACACACTTCGTRTTCTTTCATCGTCTGCATTTCTCAGTCCCCTTGCTCACATGGCAGACAGTTCTGCTGGGCTGAATTTAATATTGCATGACTGCTCTCTGAAGGGGAAAAAAAAAAGGAAAAAAAAACCACCTCCTTTCTCCTTTTAATTTTAGACTATGGCACAGTTTCAGATGATCCTGGACTCATTTCTTCATTGACTGACACTTGCCATTAATCTCACAGATCTGTGAGGGAAACAGTGCTTAAAAATTAAAAGAACCCTGTATCTCTGGTAGAAAGGCCCTGGAAGTAAGATGAAACCCATGTCAGAAGCAAGAGCTGCTTCTCCCTGATGCTTGCTCGCCTGTCAGCATCGCCTCTGCCCACTCCCCCAGAGAAGTCAGGCTTTCTGGTATGTCAGATGCTTATCAGATGGTGTCTGTCTACATCAAAGACCAAATAATGCTGTTACACAGCATGTAGAGGTGTTTTGTTTTGGTCGTTTTCGATAATTCTGCCTAAAAATATATGCCTTCACAGTCAGAATATACATTTTACAAATACTCCTTTAATAATGGCTCATCTGTCTTTGAGAAACCATAAAAACCCTACTGTTTTACTTCACTTAGGAAATTAAACATCTATTAAATAGAGGTTGTTATGCTTAGAAGTCTTTCAGAGTGCTAAGGCAGTGCTCCAACATATCCTGTCTTCAATATATTTCACTGGGTACAGATCAGCTCTATCATTTGAAAGCATTAGCATCCATAGGCTAAGGATCTCTGTTAGAAGGTGGTATATCATGCTGGATCTAACAGCCATAGAGGTGAGGCTGCACCATCCATGTCTCCATGTCCAACCAGTAGCGAGTCTGAGATGTGTTCTTAGTAAGTACATGCACACAGAGCACAGGTATATGACATGTATACTTATATTCATGCCCAGACACACAGATGGCAGATACACAGGGCACTCATACGGACACTGAGAATCCACAGGAAATCTTTCTTCCCCCTTTCTTTTCAAGACTGTCTCCTCTTCTCTCCAAGCTCTTTCTCCACTGTCAAACCACACTACTGGTAACTGTCACAACCACAGTGTCTGCGCACAACTTGAAAAGCAACCAAAATTAGTGTCCCTCAAGGAAGGGCCCCAGTATGAACTCAACAGTCTTCTGTTTGCCTCCCAAAACCAAACAGCATCAAGACAGCTCCATACTGAACAGAGCTGTTCTTGGGCAATGTATAGGAGACTTGGTGTGAAAATGATGGTTAGCTCTTAAGAGAGGGTTACTGGAGGCATTACCAATGCAAAGAGTGTTATAGGTGACAGAGCAGGAAAATGCCAATAAAATATAGTGAGAAGAGTGTAGAAAGAGTACACAAGGCTTTAAAAGTTAGGTGTTATTAGTTCCATCATTAATGTAATAAGTTGTTCTGCCAAGACTTTAGTGTAGAAAGTATGTCTTCCTTTTCCTAAAGAGACTAGGACCTCAATCTTGCCATTTGAGGAAACGTTTAATGTCAACATTTCCACTTCAGTATTCAAAAAGGGCTCTGTACTTGTGTCATCTGAGCTGGAATGCCTCAGGTAAAAGCAGATGAAAAGAGCACAATGGATGAATAAGCTTGCCTAAAGTGTGCCTTGCTGCGTTGCTGGTAGTCTTCAAATACTGAACTCTCTACTGATGTTACTAACATGCACAGGGGTGTTGCTGTAGAACTCCTGACAAACAGTTGCAAACCCAAATTTCAAACGTCCTTTGGTAGCTATAAAAAAAAAGAATAATTTAATATGAGTTTATCTAAAGGATTTCTTATGTGTGCATGAAAAGCATTCTGTACTAAAATCAAAATTGTGTGCTGTGTCACGATTACATACAAGCTACTGCTTCTGCACTGCTGTGAAAGAGCAGCAGCAATCCTGCACACAGAGTTTGGCTAGCAACCACTACGATGTTTTTTGAAATTATTAAGATGCCAGTTATGAAACAACATTTATGGAAAAAAAAAAAGGAAAACAAGGAGACTTGCAAATCTCAGGAAGATGTGCTTATTAGTCAGTGCTTATTCATGCACTGACTAATGTGAGATGTCACTCGTACAGAAACCAATGTGTCTCCACAGCCTGCAGCAGCGGCCCACAGGTGGTCTTCAGACAGTTACAGACTTCCCTTAGATCAGAAAACATTCTGTTTAAACTATCTTGATATATTTTACAAAGCACAGTTCAAAATTATAGCTCAGTCTTCCCTAGGGTGTTGTGTCATTTTCCTGAACTCTTTGGGAATTTGCTGTCTGTGCTCTTTGCTTTCTTCATTGTCCCATTTCTTGTCAGTATAAGGGAACAGAGGAAACCCCAGGTACACTATGGACGATTGTGTCCTTGGGCTCTCACAACACAGACTGATGTTATAAGCTGGAATCTTATGGTTTGGAGGCAAGAGGATCCAGATGTACTAAATAACAAGATACCTCAGACTGACAATGAAAGGCAACTCTGAAAAAGGCAAAGACAATCCTTAGATGTATTAATTACAGTACTGCAAGCAGATATAGGAGAATATCAATGTTCTTGTGTGAAGCATTTCTGCTATCATCTCCGGGGTCATGCACCTCATTCCAGTCACTCAGGCTTGAGACATAAACTCAAAAATGGCCAGGATTACCCTGAATTTGGAGACCCTATCACATAAGGGTGGCTTGGCTTCTTTAATCCATCAAAGCAGCATTGAGAATTTATATGATCGTTGATTGCAAATAGATCATTGCAGTGTTATGAAAGGAAAATTCAGCCAAAGTGAGAACAATTTGTCACTAGTAATTATAGGCTCATAATACCTAGCTTTAGGGTAGAAAATTAGAAAAAAATCTCTGAATAAGAAGTAAACTGAGCTTGTGAAACAGTCTTCCACAAGCAATAGAGGATACAAAAAAGGTGTCAAGGCATAGTGAGGCCAGGTGAAAAATCCCCAGAGGGGCCATCAGGGCTCCCAAGAGCAGCTGGGGACACCAGGCCAGCCTCAGCCCTGAGCATGTGGCACCTCCCTGGGGATGGGAGCAGCCCAAGGCCAGGCCAAGCCTTCAGCCCATGGATGGGCCTGGCTCAGGGGGTCCCATGGCTGGGCAAGGGAGCTGGACACTGGCATCCTACAGTGTCATTGGGGCTGGGATAGACATCCCTAATTAGGGACTGAAATGGCATCCTGGGCAGGATGGGCAGAGTCCCCAAGGGGCTGAGAAGGGACTATCAGGCCTCTTGGTACCCCCAGGGCCCCAGTGAAAAGATAAGCCACAACCTAGCTATTACTAAATTGGGTTTTGAAAGTCATTCATTATATCATGTCTATAATAGTAAAGGACAGTAACTGATGCATACAGAGTCATTTCCAGTCCTATATTCTCACATAGTATGATGACATGGGGCCAAAAAAAGGACTCCCATGGTCAAATTTTTCCCAAAATCCATAGAACAGACTCACTGGCAGCTGGATYATACACCCAAAATAAGCCGGCAAAAATGATGCCCAAATGGCGTTCTATTTCCTGCTTTCAGAATGAGTCACTCAGATGACAAAGGTGGCTGGCAGSCATTTGTCAGTCCTGGGTACAGTTCTAGACTACACCTCCAAGACACAGACCACAGTCAGAGATGAGGTGTAACATCTGCAGCCTCTCCCTAGTCTGCTGGTCTCCTTGATGCAGCAGAGCAGTCATCTTCTCTTGACTCAACTCTAAACCTGCCTCTGGACATTAAGGTATCAGCACTTAGTGATCTGTCAATAAATTTCTCAACAGCACAAGTGATGCTACATCAGTTTTAGCACAGCCTCTGTGTGGAAGGTCCATTATCACCAGATAGCTTTCCTTGGCAGAGTTCACCCACCCCACTGGAACAGTACAACCACTAATTTTAGAGGGTCTTGGTACTCCTCACCTGACATGCTTATTTTTGTCCATATTCTTCAGGCAAATACTATGTATGAGAAAGAGGGCAGGAAATCTACTGGCTAGTAGAATCCTGTGAAAATATTAACGAAAACTTAATGAGCTGCACGTCCTGAAGAGGACACATGGTGGCTCATAGAACTCTTCACTCAAAAATACATATGTCCTACAGCTCCATTCTTTGCGAATTTTAACAAGAGACTCAAAAATATTGGTCGTTGTGACTCTAGAGGTTCACAGAACGTGTGAAAACTATGACTAGCAAAACTCCCTCTGTTAAGCACACTTCTACTCTCCTGTAGGAGTATCTGGTTCTTTACAGACACCATATAGCTATGTATTTGGCCATGGCAGGGTCATCACTGTCTTCCTGGTGCTGAGTCCTGCAAAGCTTGATGTGCTAAATAATGGCTTTTAGGCGCTGGAGGTCATGGCAGAGAATGTATTGTACCCATGAACTCGCTGTTCTCACATCAAGAGAACCACCATCTGAATGATTTAACAATTCCATCTGCCAGAAATGTTTTTAGACCATAAAACCTCAACATTCCTGAAATAGCAACAGAAAAACAGACAAACAAACAAACAAAATAAAACCACAACCCCAAAGCTTTTAGCACATAATTTACTGTGGTATATTGGGACTCATAAACTGGGTGATTTTAGAAGTTTTTTTTTAAATCAATACTGGTTGCCCTAGATTAAGAGTATCACATTGAATTTGGATGTGCTGCCAGAGTAATTCGGATTGAAGAGGAGGGGGGATAAAGCACTCTTAGTTGCTTTCTTACATATGTGTGAAAGCTGGGTAGCACATAAGGATGCAAGAATAGATGTTTCCAGACAAAACTAACAGCTGATGCAAAGCCAGGTGAAAATCCATCCTCTGAATAATTTAGTCTTGATATTAAACCAAAAAGAGTTAATTTACTCTAAATTCCTTGAATGCTTGTGGTGTGATCCTGGATCACAAGTCTCTGAGGTAGGTGCCCTCTGGGCCTCCTCCGTTTAAGTGAGTTCACTGAAACTAGGCTTTGACAGTTCGAAACATAGGCTGGATGCATTACATAGGTATTAATAAACATTTATTTATAACTTGGATGTGGTCATCAGCCTTGTAAGAACATATGGTGTTATTTAGAACACCTTTTTGAATGAAATGCCATGAATGAACAAGGTATGTACCTGTGCATATCTGTGTCTCTGCATGCAATTAATGCATGGTTTGCTACAGAGTAAATAGTGTACTCTTAGAATTTGGGGTCTGTTGTGGGTTAACTAAAGTTACACTATCTGACCCTGCATTGACCAGGGAGGGTGGGAACAGGCCATCTCCAAAGGTCTTTTCATCATGTTTTTATCCAACATCCAAACCTTTTTTTTATCAAATAGCTAACATAAGTTAGAGAAGCACACAGGTCAGGCCCTCACTCAGTACCATGGAAACCCTTGATGCAGTTGTGCATTGGGGTCAATCACAACACAGCCCTGACACTGCCAGCCCAAGTAAGCTCTGCCAGTCTAGCAAGAGTTACTCTAGGTTCATAAAGGCTTCTGAATGACATGTGACACTGCCTTCTTTCATGGGTTGCCTGTGATCTCTACAGCATGACAATATTTCTTGACAGCTTACTTCATATTATAATTCTCTGCATTTAGGAAAAGTGTTTCATCAGTGGATTTTACAGAGCCGTACAAGAGATAGATTTTTTTTTTATTGTGAGTTTACATAAAAACAGATTTCATGTTCTGAATCCYCTGCTTTACTTAGTAGTCAAAGCTATTTCTTTTTTAATAAGTATGTCTCATTTAACTGTCTCTCATTAGCAGGATTGTGTGAATTTCTGCCTGCTTTTTCTCTAGAGGAAGTTGTCAGGAGCAGAGTAATGGGCCACATGGGCCAGATAACAGCACAGGACCACTCACCACCTAAACTTTCTAAAGCAGGGATCAAGCAAGAACAAAAGGGTAAAAACCAAAACTTTCTTCCTCTGAAAAAGAATTAGTTAAACCCAGAGAGAAAAAAAAAAAAAAAAACCAACAAACCAAAACCCTACACAAGGAACTACAGTTCAATCTACTGTGTTTTTTAGAGGATACTTAAGCATAAACATGTGAGAACAAATTATTGGCAYATGTATCTCCTTTGTTAATATATTTAGTTTAATTGAGCTAACTCTTGAAATGAGCAGACCAATTTTTAATTAATGCTGGCTTAAAATAATTGTTACCATTACTAYAGTGCATTCCTCTCAGCAACAACTGATTCTGCATGGTTCTTGTATGACAGAAGTGAAGATGTGACTGAGAACAGGAAGGGCTCTGTGTCATAAATTCAATTATTTCTAGAATTTTGCCTTTTTAATAAGGACTGACACTTAATTGTCATCTAATAAACAGGCCTCCAGGACAATCTAATGTCCCTCCCCAGTGAGAGTATACTCTCACTGCCAGTAAATGCTGTTAAGCCTCCTGTGTCAGGCCAGGCCTGACAACATATCATCATTAACAGTCATGCCAAAATCATCAGCAAAATCAGGTAGTTCTCTTTCTAAAAATTAAAAATTCTTCCTTATATGCTAACATGAGGTGATCCAAAAGAGGTGTATGCCTACAGTAATTCACAAATATACACAATTTACCTCCCAGGTAAACTGTTTCAGAAGTTATTTTCCTCCATTTACAATTATTATGTAGCCCAAAGATACCCACAGATTGTACAACAATCAACAGATGATTGATAAACCAGTTTAATGTCTCCTTTTGGTGTTTCCATTACACACACAGATATTGCAGATGATGACATTGGTGCAACACCACAGAGATTTAGGGTTTAAGTTCTATTTAAAGACCTAATTCTCAGTGGTTTCAGTGGAAAGAAGGCAATTTAAACAGGCTTTAGACATTTAATTCCCTTAAGGATGTAAGCCTTTGTCTTTCTGTTGTAGATAGATCACCATTGCTTTCTTGACAGTTCAGTGCTGAGGATTGTAGATTTTGGTTCTTTAGGCTCTGTAAAAGCTAGTCATTATATGTAATGCAGAAATTCTAGGAGAAATTTGGATCATTATCAACTATATTTAGCAATCCATTTCTAAAGCATAAATAACTCCATCATTAGGAAAACAATTCTATCATAATGTCTGCACACAGACAAATTGAGCTAAGAAGCCCATGTGAAATTTCCCAGCACAATTTGATTTTTGTTCTGCCACTTTGCATTGCATTTTTTGCATGTACATTAAAGCATTCTGAAATATGGGGGGGAAGGGTTCTTTTTGTCCTGTCTAGCAGCTGTTAAATTGGTAGATCTTTGAACTTTATGGACCTAAAGTTATTGAAAAGACTCTTACTTGGGCTTTAGAATCATTGGAATTAGTACTATTTCCTATTCAATAGGAAGAGTTTCTTGACACTTAACACATCGAATGGCTCGACTGTAGTAACTTAAGAAATAGGTTACAAATGGAGTTAATCTAATCTCACTTAAGGAGCTTCTCAGTTAAGAAGCCCTAATGCCCCTTTCAGTGGGGTCATCTTGGCAGACTCCACTTAAAATCAAGTTCAGAGAAGCATAGAAAACAAAGGTCTCTGAAAGCTAGTTGAATAGTTTGGAATCAGATTTTCCCTATGTGGAAAACGTTATTAACACTTCTACAGTTCAGTTCAAGTCTGTCCTCATAAATGTTGCACATTTGAGAGTTCCGTTTGCTGGGCGGAGTAATCTCCCAGGTAAATGAACATTTTGGTGATTTACATAGTGGAGTTGAGATGGTCTCTCTTCCAGAGCTCTGAGGAAAGCTTTGGGATTACAACTTTTTCTGGATACATTGTCACACCTTCTGATGCAAATCCTTCTTCACCATTTCAGTACTTCCCTGTAKTTAGATGAATTACTCTGTGACACTACTGCTTTTTTGAAGTCTTTTGCCTCTTTTTTGTTCCTTTTGCCTACCAGGCTTCTTTTTAATTTGCATATGTTAGTCTTTGTCTGCCTCATTTGCTTAATTAAGAMTATGGTTCTGCTCTACTAATGAGAACAAAACCCAACTTCTAAAGGGCTTGTTAACGTAGAATGGAGAAACTGTGTTATGATTCTAATTCTTGGAAAGCAATCTATTCTGCAGCACAGGATTAATATTAATGTTAGAAGGAAGAAACTTCTCATGCCTCAAGGTACAAGAAATATTCCCTATGCTATTAACTATGCTATAGGAACCTTAACTATATATAAGCTACCATCAGAAGGCTGAAGATCAACAATTTCACATGTGGGTGCCTCGAGGTAATTACTGTAAGCTGCTTCTATTATAGGTCTGATTTTTTACGGTGGTGCCACATACACACCATACCCTCCTTTAATGGGAGTGAGGAAATGTGTATGCGTTCACAAGACCTGGAAACGAGGCAACCTTATTTTGAGGCCTAAATGGCATTCCTTAACATACTCAGCTTTGACAAGTTTAGTTTGGATTCAAGCTGTTAGAAACCAGAGCACAGCGAATCCAAGCCAGTACAGGAATGGCACGGGAAAGCTACTGCATCCCGGAGAACTGTATCTTCCCGTGTGCATGTCACATGGCAGTCAAAATTATTCTGGCTCTCAGCAGTGGCATTAGTGGTATGCCACAGGGAGCAGAGACTAGGTCACCAGCAAAACGTGACAACTATAAATGGAGTGGCCGATTATCAGCTGCAAAAACAGCATGTAGGAAAGAGCACCATGACTCAAAATAAAATGCTGATGTCAAAATTGAATCCCGTATATGGCATCAGTATCCTTCCTTAAATGAAGGATACTGTCTAACCCTCAGGGGTATCCCAGGTATATGAGTGACAACTGGAAGCCAATGAATTTTTTAGAAGTTTATTTGGTCAGAATGTTCTTAATTCTTTTTTAATAGCTAAAAGTCTTTGTATGATGAGAAATTTCATTATTGTTTGTCTCCAGTATACTCTCACATTTCTCCTCATGTTGATAACAGCACCAAATATTACAGCCTTTCTTGTCAGACCAAATCAACAATGAGCATTCAGAAAGGAATATGTTTTGTTTGCATCTGTCTCTCACTAAAACACAGTGTATAATCTGTCTCTGGGAAGAACAAAAGCTTTCCTGGTTTAGAAGCTATGTATTCCTTTTGTTGTTGGAAGTAACACAGGTATGGCATCTCCTGTGCATGGCAGTAGACCGTGGAAACATTGCAAACAACAGAGTATCTCCAGCATAGCAGTCATTGTAACAWATGTAGAAGGTGTTCTGTTACGTGTCAACTCTGTTTCGTAACCCCAAATAGGGTTACAAAAGATGCCACTTCAGCTTTAACTGCTCAACAATTTTGGCAATTGTAAATCGCCTCATTTCATTTGGTTTAGGCTGTTGTGAAATACGGAGGTATAAATAAATATGGTTTTCCGAGCCTCCATTACACCTGTTTCATTCAGGATAATTTTCAATAGAGTGAAATAGAGTAACCCATAACCTATATACGCCTGCAGACACCGGTTAAAGCGTTATGCTCAGAGACTCCATATTCGGGTAATTTTTCACATGGGGAAGTTTACACGTACTTCCAGGTGGTGTATACCTTATGTCTTTAACCAGGAAAACAATTGCTTTTCTTCTTACTTAAGGCAATTACAGGGAGTATTCTAATGTATATAACATCTTAAATGTTATCTTTGTAAGTGACTGAATTCAGTGCAGGAATTCGACTGGAAGTTAGCCTGAGGCAAAGAATTCCACGGGTTAATTATGCAACATTCCTTCTATCTCTTCTAAATCAATTGCCTCTTGATTTCAATGTCTGTCCCCTTAAGAGGGTGAGAAGGATCTAATTGCCTCCCTRTGGACCGCTTGTAACTGCCTCTCCCTGTGAAATTCACTTTTATGCGCCTGTGCAGTATTTGCAATTTAACTGGATCGAAATTCGTTCCTTCCCCCCACTTGTTAATTATTTTGTCATCTCCTCAGATGGTTTCTTATACATTTCCTGACAAGATGTCCTAAACAGAATGCTGTATTACTGGAGAAAGTGCAGACCGGGCTGATACAACAGGTTTGGTTTGGGTTTTTTCCCCCCCCAAAATTTACATATAATTTTCCTTTCTTCTACGCACTGAGGGTGCCAGGGAAATAAACTTTTGTCAATGTCACTGACAAAAATTACCTTTGCTGAAGTAGAATTTAGTTTAATAACATCATATCTTTGTATTACTAGTAGCTCCAGATAAAGCTGAATTGATTCAAACATAAAAAGGGATGTAGCTTCTGCGGAAGGGGGACTAACAACAGTATTTTAACAGATAACACAGTGTTTCAGACCTTTTGAGATTAACATTATATATCTTGGAGAAGAGCACAGAAATTAAAGGTCCATATATGATCAACAGCCTTTACTTTGTATTGACTTTTTAGGGCTCGCACGGTTCTTTCCACCACACAGAGGTCATGGAGAGAGAGGGATTCTGCAACCACTCGTTATTGCTGGGGCATGTGAAGTGCATGAGTGGTTACTATTCGAATTGTCTTACAACATTCAAGCTTTCCCTCAGATTTTCCCTTGGCTCTCTGACAAAGCTAAGAACCTCTAAAGGTGAGAAATAACCAAGGTTTAGCTCTGTAACAGCTGAAGCTAATCTAAAACTGTATTTTAGATTTTGCAATCTTCCTGCACTCTTTTAACAGTCCTGTGAAACAGGCCAATATTCATTTAATTGAAAACCAACCTGGCACCTCTTTCATTTGATTTGGCCCAGTTCAGATCTAGGAATGGAAACACATGAATGCCAGTATCTGAGCAAGGGATGGGGGAATAAGGGGTGGCCTGGAGAAACAAGTGCAGGACTGCAGCAATCCAGAATCACATTCTCTTAAACTGCAGGGAATTTGATCTTCACCATCTGGAACAAATTCTGATCCTACAAAGGTCATTGGAAACAGAATTTCATACGAATTCTTGGTATGTTTGCATTTTTGTATATAGAATTATCATGTTCTCATAGTATTTTTATGACAATAGTAACTCAAACTATTGTATTTTTTAGCTTTCAATGTATTTCAGTGTATCAGGGTCAGAAAATATTCATTACAGTTTGTCTTTCATCTTCCATTCGATAAACAGCATTCTGACACTGACTCCACACAAATCTGGCTAGAATTAAAATTAAGTGTTAGGTCTTAAAAAAGAGTATTTGTCTTGTTGATATTTGTAAAAAATACTTTATTAATATATATAATTCCTAAAGAACCTATATGTTCACAAGTAATGCATTATAAAATGTTGTCATAATAGCAGCAGATATTGATGTGTAAGATTAATTCTCATTTCAAACTTCTTGTACCATTTCTGTTTGAGTTTTCACCATTTAAACCTCAAAACATGGAGAAATAACAGCTGCAGCCCGAAAGAAAAAAAAAAAAAAAACAAAACAAACCACAGCATAAAGACGTATTTTACATTCCTTTTAGAAAAGCTGATGGCTACTCACCATCAGACAAAACCTGTACATAAATGCAATGCTATGCTAAGTGATGTGGAAATACCAAGACTCTGAAATACTTTCTAACGAGTTGTTAACAGGTGCCTGAGGCTATACTGCTGAGTTGCAAATTTAAGGGGCGTGTTTTCATCAGTATTCAAGTCATCTGTTAGTCAGCAAAGGAGAACCATAAATAAAGCTAAAAGAAAAGTGAAAAATTCCTATGAATTTTAGAAATTCCTTGTACTGAGCAGTGCAACAGCATAATCTTTGATTTTTCACTACTTTCTTAGCTACTGCTCTGAAAAGCAGCTCTAAGTCCACACACCTTCCTCACAGAATCTTCCATTTTTTTCAGGCCCAGAGCCTTAAGCATAACGTTAGTATTCAACTCTCAATGCATCTTTGCTATCACGTGCCTAATGGTAAATATCTACAGGCCTGGAGAACTGAGCCTTCTGGAATAGAAATCGATCATTGTATGTTTCACAAGCCACTATATGTATTTGTGATCCACTAAGTAAATAGGAAGTAAACAATAACATTTGAGCATTCTCTAGAGCAACCTAATACGATGTTCATGACATCACTATGTAACTACCGCTATGAAGATGAAGCACTCTTGAAAAAGATGCAAGAGAAACTGGGTTTTCCAAATAATTGATAAATGTTTTAACATGTGCCCAGGGCCAGCCCAGGATAGCAGATTTTTCCATCTCCACAGGTATGTCAATGTGAAGTGCCATTGCAGARATATCCCCACTCAGGCACTCAAGAGAAGAGCTGCAGGACATCTAGGAGCAGCAACTTCAACTATTCCTAATAAATCTGCAGCCAAATATGAGTCAGCTGTGATTCCCCAGGAGGCTRAGCAATTGCAGCTTGAGCTTGCTGAAGATCTCTTTTCAAAAAAACCCCAAGACTTAAAGCACAAGGATTATTGTGGAAACATTTAAAAATTGCTAAGATTTGCTAAACAAGTTATTAAAAACTAAGTCAAGTCTTAATAGGGGGAAAAGTAACAATTCATTAATTCAATTCCCTTTTATATGGGCTGAAGAATGGAAACTTCAGGAGTACCATCAGAGTCTCATTGAGAAGATCCGCATTTGGGTTTATCGTCTCTTAAATACTTGAGGCACCTAAAAAACCAGAAAAATAAAAAAGCTTTTGAAACTCTGACTCTGGATTTTTCACAGGAGTTTCTGCAGGCATACTTGCTACTTCCAAGCCACAGACATTATTTGGCTATTTATGAGAACTTAGTGAATAAGGTATCTATAATGCATCAGCTACATAATTGCAAGTAAATATCAAATTTATATTAAAAATCGTAGGATGTGAGCAGAGGTCAGTGCATTAAGAAACCACAAAGGCAACCCTTGCTAGGAGGGAAAATATCTTCTATGAACTAATGTAGTTGCAAAAATGTAAACATGATTCTGGGCATGTAAGATTTTATTTATGTACGTTTATTTATTATCTGTTATGTATAAGAGATAATACAGCTTTGGTGCACAAAAACAACTTATGGCAAATGTAGACTCTTTGCTTTATCTTTAGCATGAAATATCGACATAATAAATACATACAGATCCAAGGAGGAGAAGAAAAACAAGCTGGTTTCATATGGATAATTTGCTTTTTAATGGGTAAATGCCAATTATTTAACGAAAATGTAGCTCTTCGAACTCCAAACAAGGGRAAAATGCAATTACATTTAGGGCAGAAATGAAAAATACAAAACCTCTTGCAACAATCCCAGTGCAGTTGTGTACAGCCTTTACTGCTACTGGAGCAGAATGGCTGCATAAGCCAACTCCAGACAGGTTCTTGGGAAATTTCAGCATCTTTTTATCTTGAAATGCTTACACCTGTCTGCATGAAAGGCTTTACACCCCGGTACTGCAATGCTGGTTCTTCCTACATTTGAGAATCTGAAGCTTTTCTCTTCCCCTCTTCCCCAACCTGTTCCCTCAGCCCCTAAAGGAGAATCCCACAGGGCTCCCCCATGCCTGTTTTACTGGTCAATGGGCCAAGAACACACCAAAAGCATTGCTCTTATTACATACTGTATTCACATGCTGTGCAAGGCAGTCCTATCATACCCCTCTACCCTGATGCTTTTTTCTCCATTTGATAGGAAAACCTCAACTCACCTTACAAATGAAACAAGTTAAAGAGACAAAAGCACAAAGTAGCACACATTTCAGGGGCTTCTGCCAACTAGATATAAAAGCTTTGCCTTGCTGTATCGTGCAGAGCTGATGGTACACGTGATTTATATTAATAGCATTAGRAGGAGAGAAGAATAAAATTTATCCAAAGTTACATAGGAAACATGAAGGGCTGTATGGGGTTCAGCTTCATTTGAACAGACACACAACTTGGCCCCAGGGGCAACTCAGGAGATAAACTTGCAGTTTGTAAAGCACCTTACCAGCACTCGGAGTTGAATGGCATAAAACTATAGGATATTATAAAATATGAAAGGGATGAAGAGAAGACCGATCATAAAGGAAATACTGACTGTGGACAGGAATTGCCTTCCCCACTCAGCCCTATGAGAGGAGGAACTCAGGGACCAGAGGACCCGCATAGCCTCTGCTGCAGGAGGTCACTACGGCGACTCAATCCCTGCTGCCAAGGACGATGGTTCTCCCAAGCAAAACTAAAAGTCCGCCGTCTCAGTAGCTCAAGGCACACACCCAGTATCCCAGAAGCTACCGCTGGGACAGAGTTCCCCCAGCAGCCACGTTTAGGGACGCCGTGGGAGCCAGCGGCTACTGCCGCAAGGTGAAGAGCGGAGCTGGGAAAGGGGAGACAACAAGGGCGGAGGGGCTCTCCCCGGACTGCCTCTACACAGAGCCGCGGCACCCCCGAGCCTGCTCCTCTGGCCGCCCCCGTCCAGCTGCCCGAGATCCGCGCAGCTGTGCCCCGTCACAGGCCGGCCGCCATTCCCGGGACAGGGCGGTGCCGCCAGCGCCGCCACGCCCGCCGCGGCCTCCCCGCCGCGCACGCGCACGCACCGCCCCGCGCACGCACCCRGGAGCTCCGCAGCCGGGAGCAGCCCCCGCGCACGCGCGGCGCGGCGCGGCCGAGGCCGGTCAGAGCCGCCGTGTGGCGCCCGCCGGCCCCGGCCCCGGCCCGGCCCGGCCCGGCCCGCCCTGCGCGCAGCTCCCCGCGGGGCGGGGCCGCCTCCGAGGCCGCCCCAGCGCGGCCCCGCCGGGCCCGGCCGAGCCCACGGCATTTCCGGGGGAGGGCGCGCGGCGCGGGCTGGTGGGGAGCGGCGCGGCGCGAGCAGAGTTGACTATATATGGTCAAAGGCAGCGGAGAGCGGCGCGCGGCGCGGGCGCTTCCTGGTTCGCGCCGCGGGGCCGAGCGGGGCTGAGCGGCGGCAGCGGAGCGAGAGAGCCCGGCCCGGCCGCGCCCGCCGCCCTTCCCTGCCCGTCCCTGCCGCCGCCGCTGTAACAAGTGGGCGAAGATGCCGTACGAGATCAGTAAGCTGGTGGGGGCGCCGGGGCGGAGAGGTGCCGGGCGAGGATCGGGGACGGGCACGGGGAGCCCTGCGGGCTGGGGACCGCCGTGCGGCCCCGCGGGATGGCGTGGAGCCGGCGGCGCCTCGCAGCCCGCTGACAGCAACAAGTGACGGCGGCTGCCGGCAGGGCAGGGCGTGTGCCGGTAGCGGGGAGGCATTGAGCGCCTTCCTTTTTTTATTTATWTTTTTAGTTATTATTTCTTTTCATTTTATCCCCTTTCTCCTTTTATTTTTCGTAGAAAAAGTGTTCGCCAGCCTTCCGCAGGTTGAACGAGGCGTTTCCAAAATTATCGGAGGTGATCCTAAGGGCAACAATTTTCTTTATACCAATGGAAAATGTGTCGTCATCAGAAACATTGATGTAATGTATCCTGATTTATTTTGTTTCCTAATGTAAAGCTTTCGCTAAGTTTCATTTTGTCTCTCTGCCCCTCCTTCAACAGCCTGTGCTTCATTCACTCTTGATGATTTCAATCGAGGTCACAGATCTGTGATCAGCAGCAGGGGAATAAGTAGAGTGCATGACTCAGGCATAAAACCATAGGCAGCGACTGTAAAAACCTGTAGAAAATCTCAGTAAAATGTGAAATTCTTTCCCTCTTCGCATAGGACTTGAGAGATGAGAGACTGGTATATTCTGGTTGGCCCTGTTTATCCTCTTAGGTATCACTATTATGAAGTTGAGTGCTGTGTTTGCCTAATAAATGAACTCTTCCCTTTTGGCTGTCTCCCTTAGTCTGTCAGAGAAGCATGTAAATAATTGCAAACCCGTGTCTTTCAACGCGTTAGTCCTTAGCTTCTTTCCCCAACTCCAGGAATCGAAACAGTTGTGAGTTGCTGGACTCCATGACAAGCTGAGTGTGAGTTCTCAGCCATGCTCACAGGGAATTTTGTTCATCGATTAAATATTAGAATGCTCCAGTTAATGTTTTCAGTACTGTGGAGGTTTGTGTTTGGTTTTTTTCTTCTCTGGTGCTAACTAGAGAAATGTCAAGAGAGTTATTTGAATGATTTCTTTTTAAAGATGGCATCCCTTTGAGAAGTATGGAGGAAGCATTACATGTTTAGGCCATTGTCTTGCTACTGGTTTTCAAAAAATACATTTCTTCAAAGTGATTGCTTGTTCTTTAGAACTCAAATTCTCCCCTAGATTTGCTTTCCTCTCCTACTGCAGATTTGGCCTGCAGCAGGAAGGGCTGCGGGGGGAGGGGCAGGACATACCTCTCTGGAATTTTTAGATCTCCACAACAATGGATTTGTTTATGGCTGCTTCTGTAAATCACCTTTGTAAACTGAGCTGTTTCCCTGTTTTATTTCATCGCCTCCACTATATTCAGACATTTCTTCATTGTTATGCCATAATAGACAAGTCCTGCTAATAATTACTTGCAGATTTTCTTGCTTGCTATCAGTTTAAATTCATCCACTTAAAACCAAAAATAAGCTCGCACTCTGGTTTCAGTGTCTCAAGTATAATGTCTTTGTAATAGTGTTTTGCTCTTGGTATCAAGAAAAGTTCAAGTTTCTGAAACCAGAAGCGCCAGTTAAGCACTGTAATGGCACACAGTGTGATGAGAGAAGAGAGAAAAGCCACTCTGCTTACGTTACAGTTTCTGTCCAAGTCATGAATGCTGACCTCCTCCCTTGCACTGTCATTAAAGCTCTTCTGACCCTATTTTGGAGGTTAAACTGGAATAAAGCAATTTGTTTTTCCTGAATCAGCTCACTGAAGATTTGCCCAGTACAAGAGTGAGCCCCAGCGTGAGCTGGGGGCGTAGGGCACATGGTGACCTGAGTACAGGCAAGGTGGGATTGTGGGAAGTCAAATTTAGACTGCTTAAACTCTCAAGGGAAGTAGAGAATGGAAGTCATGAATTCTTCAGTTTTATGGTGCAATTCATGCTGATATGCAGACTTACCTGACTGGCGAGGGGAGTATGCTACTGTTAATAATTGACAGGTGACTACAGAATGTATTGTAGCAGTAACATGAAAACTGACCAAAACCTGTGCTATGGCTTTTGTGTTGGAGAATGTTGCTGTTTGTAACCTGACATGCGTGTCAACTCTTAATTAAGAGCCATGCCCTCTCTGGATAATATAGGTGCCTCTCTAATAGTTTGCAACAACCAAATGAAATGCTGAGGGGTTTGTGTGTAATCCCTCCATGAACAGTTCTCCAATGGGCTGGTTGTGCTCTAATTAAAAAAACAGGTCATCAAAATGCAGTGATCACCTTTCTCCTTAAGTCTAAAGCTCTCTAGCATTAGCTAATCAGATGAATATAGCATTCAGGGCTAATGCTTGATCTTTGAGTATGATCTAGAGACTTCCTTTAACAAGAAGTAGTACTGGAGCAGTGCTGGAAAAGCACTGTGAGAAAGACCAGTGATATTTTTAAGGTCTTATACTTCATTAATATTTTATCTTCGTGGGTCTAAGACTACTTTGAAGCTTGGAACTGAAACTGCTCACTTTCATATGTGGCTCTGGTTTCAGTGTTCAAATAAGCCACATAAGCTCACTGCTTGGTGAATCTAGGTGCTGCATTTGTCCCAGCTCACACTATAATTTTCTCCTAAAATATCTTTTTAGAAGTGTTTTTGGGGGGTTGGCCTTGATTTGGAAAACTGACTTTACAAGCAGAAATACCATCAAATAAAGAACATATGATTTGACAGCTCTAACATATTACCTAATTTCCGGAATCTATTTACTATATCTTAAATTTGGGTCGCTTATCTTTCATTTAACCCTTTAAGTCAGTATCTCAGCTTGGTTTCCTAGACTGTTGGAGATTCTTGCTGTAAAATAGCACCTACTTACATATACCATTAATAACAAAGTGTGGGGGGATTTGAGCTCCCTGAACATGTAGGTGATGCAGCTATAGGATAGGAAAAACATTACCTTGTCTTGCTTAGATAAAATCCAGTTGGATGCAAAATGAAGAGGGATGTGCATGTTGTAAGTGCAGATGGTTGTGACTTAAGTAGGGCTGTAATGCACTCTAGCAATGCATAAAGGCAGGAATGAAAAAGAGCTTTTTGCATGAGCAAGCTGTATTCTGTCTCCTGAGATGTAACAGTACTGCAACAGCAAGAACTCTTGCGAGCAGGAGACTGCTAACACAGAGCGGGTGTTTTAGTTTTTCCTGATTGGATGGCTGAGTCATACCATAACATCAGGTGGTTTTCTGGTTCAATTGAATAAATCTGTATTAATTATAACTGTTAAAATGGAATTTTGTTTTAACCATATGAGTCAGGTTTCTGGAACTGGAACAAACCTGTTAAATGGTAGAAAAACATTTCTAAAGAGTAGTGTATTACTATTGTAGCATATATATGCTATAACTGGGAGGGGTGCAGAATGGCTTTTTTATACAATTAATTTGGAAGCAGTTTTCTGCCTTGATGTCGCCCTTTTTTTGATTTGTCTGGCGCCTCCATTGTGTAACACTACTGATCTGCTGAGACACTGAGTCCATTTTTTGTCCAACATGAAGCATCTGAAAACACAGTTAAGACTGGAGAGATAGTTATGATGGAGTGGCAGTGAATTTCTTTCAGAATTCCTATACAACTCTTGATACAAGGGAAAACACCTTGTCCTGTGTTGGTCTACTGGCTTTTTAAGGAGATTGCAATTGGCAAGAAAGAGCAAGCCTAGTACACCTCAGTGGTTACTGAGTTGTTTGGTGTACATGGTGATGATTAACAGCCATGTGTTATGGTTAACTGCATGCTTAAGTTTCGTACTTGGGTACAGTAGAACTTCAGATGTGCGCTGCAAAGCACGGATCATGTTTAGTATTCTACTTGGGTAACTGCTTTATCCCTGGGCTAGCCCTAAAAAGAGAAAGCCTGATGCCTGGCCTCTTATTTTTGAGAGTGTTTTTCTACCGTTCAGCAGGTATTGGAGAAGGGTGAGTTCCAGCAATTCAGGCTTCTTTAAGAGGAAATCCTTTAAATGTGTCAATTGTTAGAAATTAGTGCGTTGCTTCAGTGGTACTGGTCAGCAGTGTTCTGCAATTTGTATTGCACTTCTCACTTTTAGACAATTGCTCAATTTAAGCTGGAAGGGTGTGAGAGAGGGCAGTGCAGGGAGAAATTCCAAATTTTATCTTTGAAATTCTGATTTTATTCCTTTGAAAATGAGGAAATGCGACTTAACTTTTTTCTCCTTTAAACTAGAATCCTGCAATTGCTGACATCTACACTGAGCATGCCCATCAGGTTGTAGCTGCCAAGTATGCTCCCAGTGGATTCTACATAGCATCCGGAGGTAAAGTATCAGTGTGTATGTGCATGAGATATCTGGACAGAGCTGTTAAAGTTACTGGCAAAACGGTAGTAACACTTCACATACATGTAGGGAATATGCAGTCCATGTGGTGTGCTTTGGTGGAATTAGGTATGTGTGTCTGAAGGASGAATTATTTCTGTAGTTGTTCCTCTAACCTCTTTCTCAGGCAGTGAATTTAGTGACATTCTTGGTCTTTTAAAATGTATTATTTAAATTTAAAAAAACCTGGAAATGAACTCTAAATGTTTAGTGTGATGAAGACGTGTAAATGCAACAGAGTGAAAAGTTATTTCTGAAATATAGGACTATTGTTTCTAATTGTTAGTAGGCTTTGATACTTTATGGGCAGGGGAGGGATTCTAAAACAGTGTATACTCCTTTCTTTTCTGTCCTCCTTTCTTTCTGACCGAAGTTGTCGACATTTATGACATTTGTTACCTTTAAACCTGAACTAAAAAAGCTTTCTTTGGTAAGTTATCAGGGAAAGGGGCTGATTCTCAGTTTCCATATAATGCCTATGAATAAATAGTCTGAGAATGTGTAACATGAATTTTTACAGTATGAATTTCCTGTATTATAGCAGTTTTTGACTACCAAAGAACTAAACAAACCCTTTTTAATAGAAGTTGCATCAAATAATTGATATTTTTTTCGGGAGGACTGGTATACAGTGAAGAATATTRATAAATACAATACTATAATTTGAATTTCTTAAAAATATTTGCAGCTAATATATGGATTTTTTTTAACTGCTTGCCATTGTCAATTAGAAGTGCTTCAGAAGCAAGTAGTGTGCCCAAATACAGATATATTTTCTAAGTAATATATCTGAAAATAAAACATTCTGAATGAGGTCTTCGGGGAGCCCAGATTGTTGCAAAGATCTAAGTAGAATGGGAGTTTCTCTTTCAGCAATTTCAAGAGAACAGTATTTTTTTAAATGTAACATGTTCTGTCCTTCTTGGCTTCCTTCATATCAGAAAGCTATATTAGAATAAGTATTTTTGGAGTACTGGGGAGCCTTTAAGAACACTGATAGCACAGCGTTTTTTTCCCCCCTTCTTTTTTCCTTTTGCTTTTTCTCACATTCTTGTCTAAAAGGAACTACAGCCAGGATTTTCTTGGCTCAGTCTTGTGTGTGGACCATGTGTCAAATTGAATACCCTCCTAAAATCCAGTTTGCATTCTGTATTTTACAGACTTGGTGCTCTAGGCTTGTGCAGTGCTTAATCCTCGTAATAACTATCTAATTTGTTCTTGTAATCTTGTAGATTTCTGGTCCTTTGTAAAAGAACAGTAATAGATACTGTAATAGGGAACTATTTGGTTGACTTTTTTCAGATTTTTTTGTCATATCCAAGTAAAAGAGTTTAGGTTGCAATATTTCCYTTAAAAAGTGTCTTCCTTATGTCGTTTATAAATAGTTTTGTGATACTGCTGAGCATRGGGTCTGAAGATAGATGACCAGGCTGTTTAGGCTGTTTCTAAGTATAACGTGTAAGATTCATTTCTCTCTATAAATCTGCATTAGCCATGCAGCCTGCATTAATACTTCATGTGCTTCATGAGACAGACCTTTGGCAATATGCTTTTGGCTTTTATGGTAATTTCTCTTATTGCAGATGTAGTAATGGGAGATACTGCGAAGTTAAAGCTCTGTGTCTTACCTATTAATGGATGGAGAAAACAATTAGATTTTAAAGTCCACATTAAAATTCTGCTTCAATAACAAATTCTCTGTATAAAATTCTGAATCTGTTCTTTTAGCAGAAGTGAAGAAGATGAGTCTATGACCAGATTCCAAAGATGCAGGGTTGCTGTACATTTAAATTGAACTGTAAAGATGCACCAGTAAATGGTGAACAGAATTGAAGCATTCTGCTGAGGTGAAAGATGCATATTTTAGCACGTGGTTTATTCTAAAACAGTGGCTTTTATGAAGGGCACAATACACACAGACTTTGCTGTGTGGGTTTCATTAGAGATGTGTAAATTTGTCTGTGTATAGAACAATTCCTCTGGTTACAATGCTGCACCACAGTAATTCCTCTGAATAGAAGTAAGCTCTTGGGTTTTGCAATACTGAGTGGAAACAGCAAGCCAAGAAGGCCAGGAAACTTTCATTATCTTAAGTCTTAAATTGTTACTGCTTATGCCATGCCTGCTGCTTTTGATGTTTCTACTTCTGAATATTCTATTGGATTCCTGTGTGGTATTCCGGGTAGTGCAGGCATCCACACACACGATTAAGTGTGTACATGATTCTGTAGAGAAAAAGTACACTGATGGGTGTGCATGCATCAAGTTCTGTGAACAGAAATCTCTTTGTACGTCTACATATGCCTGGTATTTGTATGCAAAACAGGTTTCCTTTGAAGGTACAAATTGTAGTGCATCAGCCACTGTCCACTGGATTGCTCCCTTCTTGTAGACGGGAGGTGGCTTACTTCCCAATGAAGGTTCAGTGAGCTGGCTTGTAGCTGCTGGGCACGGTGGGCTGCTCTGGGTTGTTCTTTGTATAACACAGATACTTAACACATACCAGCTGATAACATTAGAGTTTCTACTCTCTTACTGTGCAGTTTTTTTATGTCTGCAAATGTTTTCTCTGTATGTTCTATTTGGTGCTGTGTGCCTTGAACCATAATATCTGATTAAAAACATAGTTTGGTGAAATAGATATAGTCTTCAGTGTTCCTAAATAAAGTAATTTGTAGTAGTTGTAATAGGGTAAGGTAGTAGGTCCCTAGTACAAGTGTTCAGTGTAGCTGAAAATCTGTACTCTGGCAGATTGATGAGTCATGTGACTGAGTCATGCTGGAACAATAGTTATATTCTATTTTATTATGGCAGATGTCTCTGGAAAGCTGAGAATCTGGGATACKACACAGAAGGAACACCTACTGAAGTATGAGTATCAGCCATTTGCAGGAAAAATAAAGGACCTTGCATGGACTGAAGACAGCAAGAGAATTGCTGTGGTTGGAGAAGGAAGGGAAAAGTGAGTAATTCTTTTGTGTTTGCACGTGTKTGTGTATATATAGAGAGAGACACACACGTATTTGCTGTAAACTTCATATTCTAACAAAACAGGTTCCTCACAGAAAGATTTCAGTTCTTCAAGGGAAGGAAATCATTKCTTCTTCACTGCATAGCCTTCAAATTGTGCTGTTCCACAACAAAATTCTCTATATAGTGTTTGACAGCTGTAAATTAGTTGGAAAATACAGTTCTGTTACAACTGCTTAGCTTAAAATGTGTGTGGGTCTTGTTYGCTTCTTCAAGGTAGATGAGTATTACATTCAAAGATAGCTATTTCGTGGATTTTTTTTGTCAAATTCTGATATGGTAGGAAGGGGAAAACACAAGATATTCTCCCTCTTTCTTCAGTTATTGGAGTCATGGTCTTATTCAGTTGAGTGAATGAGAGTTAAAAAAAAGAAAGCATATCTGAATTTTCTCCCTTGGCAACACATCTATATTTTTAGGCCTTATTAAGGTAATTTAATGAAATTGCAACCAGTTGTCCTTTACCTGATTAAATGAGATTCACATTCAGGTTTGTGTCCTTTCTTTAATGTTCAAAGACTATCAGAACTTTAAGGCAGAGTCCWGACTGGGTAGTCCTATGCCTGAAGGGCTGAAAAGCATTGTGTGGTCCTGTTCCTGGACCCCCTGCACCATTTTTTAATTGCTGTCAAATAGTGTGTCCTGATACTTGAAAGAGATTCGTTGTCCTCCATTGCTCCCTCCACCCCATCTGCCCTTGGGTAGATACAATGTAAGTTTGCTTTCCTACTTCAAAAACTTGGCCAGTCCCTTGTTAGGTGGCTGTGCTTTCAGTCTGGAATATTGCTGAAGGGATTCTAAAGAAGGCCTTTTTAATAGCAATGCTCTGGCATTTAATTTAGTGCCACTGTATCGATTATACTGATTTTTTTTTTAATCATTTGAAGTAAGAACTAACAGAAATGCTTTTAAAACTCTTCTTCCTTAAATCTTTAAGTAATAATATTTGTAAAAGCGATGGTACCCAATCTAGGCTAATTAGTCAGATAACTATGATCCAGTGTCATTGTTATCCTAGCTTTCTGCATTCTGTGTAGTGACTAGGCAGATGGAATAATTTACTGCTTGCTTTTATAAACCAACAATCTCATTGAARAATATACATTGGATCTCTGAATTTTAGAAGCTTTATATGCAARACTTGATTGTTTGTCCCCTTCAGCAAACGTCTCCTATTGAAGATTAGATTCTCTCACCAGCAAGATCTCAAGTAGCCTTCAGGGAACTATGATGCGCATGCATGAGATTAACGAGATGACCTAATTTCTTTTCTTTGAGTGCACTCAAATCTGCGGTTTGCAGATGCTCAAGGAGTTAATCTACATGTAACTTTTATGAATTGTAGTTATTGTGTGCTTTTCTAACTAGATTCGGAGCAGTGTTCCTGTGGGATAGTGGCTCTTCTGTTGGTGAAATTACTGGGCACAACAAAGTGATCAATAGTGTGGACATTAAGCAAACAAGACCATATCGTCTGGCAACTGGCAGTGATGACAACTGTGCTGCTTTCTTTGAGGGACCGCCATTCAAGTTCAAGTTTACACTAAGTGTGAGTTTAAGCTTAGATGTGGCTCTATTAAGCTGTGCAGCAAGGTGACTAAAAGCTTTCCAACAAGTTTGCAGTTCCTGTCACAAGTAGCTGTTATAACAAAAGTTCTTAGTTCTGCTTTTTGAGGCATAGCTGGTGCCAAGTGGATTTCTTAAAACAGTGTATAACCACTTGTCTCAGGCCAAGAAAACAGAAATAAATGATTGGTTAGAAAGAAAACCTGAAGCACTTTTTCCAATATTCTTTTTTCTTTGTCTCTTCATAAGTTATGGAAGAAATGAAGTAGGATGTTTTATTGGCCCTGTTGATGYTTTCACAGCTCTGTTTCCCAGTGCAAATGTGTAGAATTTCTTAATACTTTCTAAGATGCTTGATTCAAGAAATGTGGTGATTTTAATGGAGTTTTCTGATCTGATAAAGAGTGTTCAAATCTGAAATCCCAGAGTTGCTTAGAAAKGGTAGGTGTAGATGTTTGAAAGCATAACTTGATTTCTGTGACGTGCAATGGGTATGTAACTTGTGTGGTCAGTTTTCTGTTTCTACCTTCTTTTTAACTTTGTTTCTTATTCTGCTAGTTACAATCTCTTAAATGAAACAAAAGCTGGAACTACCACAGTTAAAGGTATTCATTGTTGCTTGAGGCCAAAGAAAATAAAAAGCCACAGGCTTCTGCAGCTGTTTCTGATGGCAGGAGATGTCTCTTGCCTCAAAAAAWACTATTGCAAAGATACTGGATGTTATTGCAGTAGTAAATCCAAAATGTTTAGTTTCTATTTTATTTTTAAAACACAGTAGTAGGCCTCTTATTTTCTTACATATGAGCCTTGAGTAGTCTTCATAYGCTGACTTTAGTCAGAATTCCATTCCAGTTCTAGAAAAGGAATTGTTTTGAGCTCTGCAATCCAGTGAAATGATGTAGTTGCCTAATATATTTCTGAACTTAAGTTGATACTTGCATTTTGCTAAGCTGGTTCTTTTGGAATACTGAAGTCTGAATTGCTTACCAGTGCTGCTTAGACTAGTATGTGATGCAGTCTTCCTTTTATTTAAAGTGATATTTGAGTTGATATATGGGATTCTGGTATGGGCTGTTATATGGTTTAGATTAAAGCCTGCAGTATTATCGGGTGGGGGGGAAGCGTAGTTGAAAAAAGTAGGTTAGAACCTGCCTTTCATAATACTAAAAATAGTCTTCCAAATCTCTCTGCATGGGAGCTTTGGCCTCATTGTGGTGCTTCCCTATTTAACATGTGTTTTCTAGTTTGCATGGTTTGAATAGTCTCCTACTTGTAMATAGTCTATTTGGGGAGCATACATCAGTCTTGCCTCATTACTTCACAGAACTACCGCTAATGCAGTCTCCCAGAAATGGAGTTTCGGTAAAATACTAACTTATTCCTCATGCCTGTGTTTTTGCAATAAGAAGGCTAAAGTACTCTTCTGTGCATAAAACTTAATGTGCAGTGAAGCAAGAGTTGAAATCTGGAGAATGTTGCAGAAGAACTCAGTGACCAGCAGGGCAGAATCTCATGTTTGCTTGTAGGCTGCAGCTGAGGTTTTTTTTTACTACTTATCCCTGAAACTGGGTACTCGTTCTCCTGGTATGTGCTGAGTTGTTATAACCACATCAGTATTGATGTCACAGTTTCTTCCCCTGGACTGTTCTTGATCCTCATGATTCTCTTCAGATGGAGGCTAGACTTGCTTCATAGCAATTTTCTACAGCAGGCATCTCCTACACAGCTAATTTGTGGTTCACATGTAAGAGAAGTTTGTTGTTACTAGATTGTCTTCTATGTAAAAAGGTCTGTTCTTATTTTGTTTGCTGATTCTTCTTTTTTTCCTGCAGGACCATACACGGTTTGTGAACTGTGTGAGATTTTCTCCTGATGGGAACAGATTTGCTACAGCTAGTGCAGATGGGCAGGTAAAAACAAGGAACTCATTTTGTAGTGACTTTAGCATGAGAAGATTTTCTTGTACATTTTGGGAATAGGATTAGTATTGTAAAATCCATGTTGCTTCTTTTTTCATGCCAAGATATGACTGGTTTAAACTTTTAACTGTCCTCTTATAAATCTGTAATAACTGATGTCAACCAGACTATTCTTACTCAGGTTTTTTCCCCATTCCATCTCCCTAGCATATTCTCTTACGGGTTATTTTGGCAGGAACATGTTAGGCTTTTGGAATATGTATGTTCTTGTTATGATCCTGAGATGTCTAGCTGAAATAGTGAMTTCATAGATAGCAACCCAGTTCCATGTGTACCCCCCACTGATAAGGGCAGGTTGCCAATGACACTGTTACCATAGGTAGCTTGTTCTAAGGGAGCAGATTCCCATGACATCAATGCTAAGCAGCTGCCATCACAGCAGGAGTCAAAACTGTAACATCTTCCAGAATTTCAAATGTCAAGATCCAATGTACAGAGGACTTGCTGTGATTATTTACAATTTTCATCTCAATCGTTTAGTTTTAATTATTCAGTGCAGCATAGCTTGTGCCTCTCCTTAAAAGATGTCTAGTGTATCAAAGTATCAAACACTATCTTGGGTTTTTTTCTATTACTTCTTTTCCRTTTAAGTTGTATGTCTGTGTGCTCTTTTAAGATTTTTGTCTATGATGGGAAGACTGGAGAGAAAGTGTGTGCACTTGGTGGGGGCAAAGCACATGATGGAGGTATTTATGCTGTAAGTATCACTYCATTTGGGCAAATGATCCGTAGTGTTTCATTACCCAGTTCATGGACTGTGAAGTCTTGGATTAATAAATGCATTTACTATCTTGTGGTGACATTTGTTTTTACAGATTAGTTGGAGCCCTGACAGTAGTCAGTTGCTTTCTGCTTCTGGAGATAAAACTGCTAAAATCTGGGATGTTGGTGCTAATTCTATTGTAAATACTTTTAACATGGGATCAAACGTATTGGATCAGCAGCTGGGTTGCTTGTGGCAGAAAGACCATTTACTGACTATCTCCCTGTCTGGCTATATCAATTATTTGGACAAGAACAATCCAAATAAGCCTTTACGTGTCATAAAGGTATGTTAAAGTTCCRTTATTGCATGCGTTTCTGCAAGAAATGAGTCAGTGATTGAAGTTGTCTAGGTGGAATAGTARCTATTGAAAAATAGCTTTGTTAAATCAGCATTGCCAAACAAGCTATGTGTGACTGTTTCTTGAAAGTCATGTGAATCAAGAAGTTAATGTTACMTGTGTGACTTGTGCAAATACACAAGACTGATTATTTCATTTTAATTAATCTTATCGACTTATCTTTTGTTGTGGCTTTTAAGCATTCTTGAGATGAGACAAGAAATACAGCATACGTAGAAAACTACCAGTGCTGTCTCGTTCTCCCAGAACTAGTGTATTGTGGACAAGGTGACTAGGGTTATCCTGCAATTGAACCTTAATTKTAGGATTTAAAGAGTTCGCTGACACAACATTCTCATGGGAACTTACATTTTTACATGAACTAGAAATGGTGTCCCAGATTTTTGCCATCACTGCTATAATTCTGGAAGTTGGTGTGGGAACATGACCATATTTAGTCTTCTTCCCTGAATCATAAAGTGCATGAAAAGTGGTGATGAAAAGGACATGAAAGTATTTTGGCCCATCAGGCTAATAAGGATATTCATGGTGCCTACTTTTTCTCTTCAAGGACATAGCAATAGCAGTGCTATAACAGTTAAATGACTGCATTGTTAAATAGTGATTTGTGTTCTGGGTGACTTTTAATGCCTGTGAATAGTATGTTATTTTCTGAATAACCTGTAATTCTTCTCAAATATGTATGTATGTGTTAAGATTAAAAATTGCTCATCGATAATTATTTATGTCCCATTCACAGGGTCACAGTAAATCAATTCAGTGTCTTACAGTGCACAAAAATGGTGGAAAGTCCTTTATTTACTCGGGAAGTAATGATGGTCATATTAATATCCTTTGAATGATAGTGGTACTTGTCCTAGCCTCATAGTCTGAGAGAGCTCATTAGGAGGAGGGGRAAAAAAGAGCTTTGCCAAAGATAAACTTAATGTTTATTGGACACAAGTGAGTATTTTGTCTAAAGAAGTTTATTTTGCTTTTCCCTAACACCTGTATTACTAGTTGCCTTCATGTCTGCCTGCTAAATATAAGCCAGCTCTTAATTTTCAGTTGTTGCTTCTTCATGATAGGTAGCTTGTTAGTAGGGGGGAGCAAGTAAATATATAAATTAGCCTCTTGTAACATCAAGAAACAGCAATACATATTTTACATGTGTGCCAAAAAGTGCAGAAAGTTACATTTTGAGCATTCTGCAGCTTATGGCTATAACTATGGTCCTTATCCTGCCTGATGTGATACATTAAAATGGTGTCATGTTGGCATAAGCTATTGTAGATACAGATCTTGTTTCTCTGCAGACCTGTAATATAGTGTTAGTAGTTCAACCGGACGTTACCATGAGGGAAAGCCAATGTTGCAGGACTTCTATAATTCTTTTAAAAGTATTTTCTATTCTTAGACCTAATGCTAGTTGTTCCAGTATTTGCTACTGTTTATGGTAGGTCCTTTAGCTCACTATGGAACATCAGAAGTTCACTGAATAAATACTTTGAGGGTATGAGGTTGTTTAAACTGTGGTACAGGTTGCCCATGGAGCTTGTAGAGTCTCCATCCCTTAAGATACTCAAAAYCCTATAGAATGTGCAGCCTCTTTGTAGGTGACACCAATTTGAGCAGCAGGCTGGACTAAATCTCAAGAGGTCCCTTCCACCTTAGGTGTTCTGTCAATTATTTGACTTCTTATGATGTGGTATCTGACTGCACTAGTATCTTCAAATGCTCCTTAATTCTATTATGCACATTATTGGGATTCTGAAACTGGAGAGAATGATGGCTTTTCTGGGAAAGGCCACACAAACCAGGTTTCTAGAATGGCAGTGGATGAAATGGACCAGCTGGTCACCTGCAGTATGGATGACACTGTGCGCTACACCAACCTTAGCAACAGGGACTACAGGTTAGTTAAAATGTTGACTTTTATCATAGTATAATTATTTCATGGCAAGAGTTTTTTTGATTTTATATGGTTAAAAAATTCATGCTGCAGTTTATTTAGGTTGTATGTTACCATGGAAACTGTAGAAATGATTACTATACCAACCTCGCTGGTTTTTGTGATAACAAGAAATGCATCCCAGACKTTTCAAGTTGTCTTATCCCTTCCACAGGTTAGGTGGAGAACTGCCTTGTATTGGGTGGCTTAGTTAGGGACTGTAGGAAGGGGTCTGCTTTGTGATTCGTAAATACCCAGGGGTATGGGTGATAAATGTGGTTAGGAGGGGTGGGACACAGCTGTTTCTTCATGGAAACCACAATTGAAGCAAAAAAACYTCAAGAATTCTGTTAAGATCACGTAGTTAGTTTAAAAAAAAATTAAACTCTAGTATAGTAACATTGATTTTCATTTCAAAGGTGTGCTAGCTGATCAAGATAGTAAGGCTTTAAACACAAAACAATAGGAAACTTTGCAGATTATTAGATAAAAAAATTAAATTTTGCATGTTCTTGATGATTAGTGGGTGATTCCTTCAATAGGCAATTTTAAATAATGGTAGACATGAAATAATTTTTTTCTGCTTTGTCCTTCCTGTTTCTTTGCCTTGGCACTCTCTCTTCTAGTGGCCAGGATGCTGTGAAAATGGATGTTCAACCAAAATGTTTAGCTGTGGGTCCTGGTGGTTATACTGTAGTTTTATGCATTGGACAAGTAAGTATTAAYTTGTGGAATATTAACACAATTGCTATGTTAATAATGCCATGTATGGTAACTTTTAGTTATTTAGGGTGGAATCACCTTGTACATCTCCAGAATTTCCTAATAAGAGCCGTAGGGAACATTATTAAGCAGGATACTTGATAGCCTTATCTTTTTGCATCCTGTACCAATTTCACATTTATGTATAGATTTAAATTTCATCATTTCCCTTGTGTGGATGCATCTGTACTTGTTATCAATACAGCTTTGTGCTGGAAGGCTGTACCAGTCAGAATCATGCTCTTGCCAGATTTGTTCATGACATGATTTTGGCAAAAGAAGTTTTTCTCCTGCATTTTATTTTTTTGCAATTAATCCAGCTAACCAATTAACTACTGTTGTACAGCATAGGCAGCTCTAACTTGCTTGCCACTAGTATGCAGATCACACAAAACCAGAGACATTGCACCAAGGATGTCTTGTATCAAAGCATGGCTAACTTGTGATGGTTTATGCCTTCTCTATGGGTGCTGGTTTTATACTTGGGACGTTTGATAGTGTTGTCCAAACCTGTTTTCATGTGAGTTAATTCCAGTTATCCATCGTCTAGAACTGGATAGGAAATAGCATTTAAATTTTAACATTGCAGCATTAACTTGCTGCTAATTTGGTCCTGCCTCCTTTCATTTAAACAGTGAACCAGGAAGGGAGTAAGCATTGCTAAAAATACTATTTTGTCCATGTTTATTTCATGTTCAAACCAAGTGAAGCAAAGCTGAAGGCAATGGAGAATGCCCTGCACTACCTAATTTAGAGCACATGACTACTCCAGTACAGCAGATTAGTTAGTCACCACATGTAGGCATTTCTTTCATTTCTTTTTTTCTTTTTTCAAGAATGAAATTGTTCCCTTAACATCAGAATACAGTAAACTTCTGAGCAACCRGAGGGGATTTGTATTTATGATTAAGCAATGTGGCTTAGTAATAGTTTTGGATTAGGTACTTTGAAGAAGGGTCTTAGTTTCTGGTTTTTTATTTACAGATTGTCCTGATGAAAGATAAGAAAAAATGTTTTGCAATTGATGACCTAGGCTATGAGCCGGAAGCTGTAGCCATTCACCCCACAGGAGGTACAGCAGCAGTGGGAGGAGCGGTAAGGTTGCACTTCCTAAAAATGTACACTTTGAACACTAGAACTAGTAACAGAAGCATTTAATAATAGAGTAGGCGCAGTTGTGTTGAGAAATAGTAGGTGGCAATTTGTAACAACATCAGTATTGTATCAAGTAAACTACATGKATTTGGTATTCCTGGGCTTTCATTCCCCAGGTTCTGCCACAATTGTGACCTAATGTCTATTTCACTTCTTTTTATCTTGTATTTGCTGTTTTTAAATTGTCAGATTGTTTTTGTGTTCTTGAAGTTGACTAATTCTAGAAAATGGGTCTATTTCCACACTGTGGATTGTAGCCAGCACAAATGACAGGTTATTAAAACTATTTCTTAACATAAGCATTACCAGATAGAATTAATGCAAAAAGTTTCAGAAACTCAGTAAACCTTCCTCTGTCTATTGTAAAATGATTTTTCTACCTTTTCTCCTTCTTCACTATTAATTTGCAGGATGGGAATGTCCATTTGTATTCAATCCAAGGAACCTCTTTGAAAAGTGATGATAAGTCTTTGGAAGCTAAAGGTCCTGTTACTGACCTGGCATATTCTCACGATGGTGCCTTTCTTGCAGTCTGTGATGCAAACAAAGTTGTCACTGTCTTTAGTGTTGCTGATGGCTATGCGGTAAGAATTGGTGTAGCAAGAATTTTCTTTGTTTCAAAACAAATTGACTGACAGCTCATGTCTAAATCTGCTGTAGTGAAATACAGTGTAGCTGCTGAGGCTTAATTGCAAACCATTGATAAAAATTTGATGTATCCGTGACTGTCTGTTTACCTGCTATTTTGGGCTAGTATGGGTGTTTATAGCAGCCTATGTGAACCCTCCAGATTGTAAGAATGGTGGAGGAAATGTGCGGCATAGTTKGGCTGCTGGGAAAACACTGAAACCCATCTAATAACAAATGCGTAGTTAAAAAGGGAAGGAGCTGGATTTCCTCGCAGTAGTTACGTACAAAAGATTAGAGCGTGCAGGTTCCTTTGGGTCTGCTGAATCACTARTGTGTTAGTTTGGGTTTTCTGAAGGAAATACAGTCAACAAAATACATTCCATGCATGTTAGAGAACTTGTGTGCATTTTTATAAAGTGGACAAGAATGCAGGCTCAGTTTGATAAGAATTGTGCAGTACAATAAAATTTAATGCAGTAAATAAAGCAGACTTGGCAGTAAAATTCTGCCGGCTGTGGCACACAGTTTCGTGGTAAGCACTAAGCAATGAAAGTGATACGTAAGGACAGGGAGACTTGTTTTATCTGCCAATCTACTGCCTTTTAACTGAGAACCAAGAAATGGGCAATTGCTGCTTTTCAGCCCAAGCAGTCAATGTGTGTCAGCCTGTAAAGTCTTAAGCTTTGACTAAAACAACACTGAAGCTGGCAGTGATGTTGAAGTTGGCARTTGTAGGATGGCATTCCACAAAAAGCATTTCATTTTCTAAGTAAAAACTGGAAGAATTCTGCTTTGAAAAATATCTGTGGGATTATTTTAGAAGCCTCTAAATCTTAACAGATCCAGTTTTCATAGAAAAAAAGTCTTAGTGGTTTTTTACAAAAGGTTTGTATTTTATTGGCCTAGTAAATATTTAAATAAATCACATAAAATGAAGCCACCACTTGGTTTGTTTAGTGCATCCATCTGCACCTGAGATGTACATTGTCTGGAGTCTTGCAGTAGCTTAAATTACTGGARTAACCCTTGTCTCCCTGATTTTCAAATAGGAACATAACGTCTTTTACGGACACCATGCAAAAGTTGTTTGTATTGCATGGTCACCAGACAATGAACACTTTGCTTCTGGAGGCATGGACATGATGGTATATGTTTGGACTGTGAGTGATCCAGAGACCAGAGTCAAGATACCAGGTATGTTTCCTTCAACATATTACTTTTTGAAAGTGGCTAGTAGTTCTTGACATCCAACATAGCTCCTGTTTTCTAGAACTACTGGTAAGCAGGCTTTAAATGTTCCCAAAATAATTTAGCCTTTATGTTAATCTCTAGCTACAATAGCCAAAATTCTTCTGTTATTTTTGTAGTCACTTTTAAAATCCAGTGCTAGTATTTAATGAGCTGAAAATCATAGTTGGAATGTGCTGGAGTTGCCTTGTCAGCCCAGCCTTGCTAATTCTTTTCTGTTACTTTGCACTGCCATACAGATGCTCACAGACTACATCATGTAAGCGGCTTGGCATGGTTGGATGAACATACTCTGGTAACAACATCCCATGATGCTTCTGTTAAAGAGTGGTCTATCTCCTACAATTGAAATAAGCCCCCTCTTTGGAAGGACCTAATCAGGGACTAGAACTACTGCAGTGGAACATAGCATTTCTCTTAAAGAATCTGTATTGGCCTCTGGGTCTGCTATCATATCCTCATATCTTTACAGGGTGTTCATATCTGTAATTAAATGTACTTTGAAAGCTTTAGCGAGTAACAGTTTGCACATGAAAAGCACTTAAATTATGTCTGGAGCTTAACCTTTGTGCTGAACATTCCAGAGGCAACAGCCAAACAAGTTGGTGTGTGAGGTTCAGGCGCGAAAGATTCAAACTCAATCAGTTGTTCTTTTCTAACCAAGAAACATAAAACTGTACAGCATGAGAGTAATACTTCTCATTTTTTCTAATTACAGAACATTTCTGTACTAACGGTCATAGAGTATTTAGTTGTGGTCTGAAACCAATCAAGCTGTGTGCAGCTACTGTATATTGCTTTGCTTCTCTATACTGCACCAAACTGTTGCCTCAGATTTTCTCCTCCAGATAAGAAGATGGGGTACATACATAATAAACTTTTTATGTATTTCATGTCAAATCTTTGTGGTTTATTTTAAGGTGGAAGTGTGGGATTTTAATGTACTTACTGTTGTGGGTATAATGTTTACAAATAATCGTTGTGGCAACTTRTTGCATCAGAAACACAATTGTTACTTTCATGAATTAAGACTGTCTCATCATTTCAGTGTCAGAGAAAAGAAATCATTCTGTTTCAAAGATTAAAAATATTTTCTGTTTGAAGGAGGAGAAGCATGTTATTGTTGAAAAAATGCAGTACTTCTACCACCTTTTGAAAAATACAGGAATTAAAGTGAAGTGTTGTTATGACTTGAAGTGATTTTTGAGAAGATAGTGTTTGCTCAGTAGGTTTTATGCCTTTGCATGTGCAGAACAGTTGCATGAAAGCGTTACCTCATGCGAAGAGAYCCTGATGTTGTGTTTAGTTCCCTTCTCACACTCCACAACACGTTTAAGTGACTAGAAGATAGCAGTCCAACAAGGGTGGAGGAGGACACTCTGATGCAAAGTAGTAGGAAGATTTGTTACCATCTCTGATGGCCAAAAAGAGTTATTGCTGTCTAGAACTTTRGAAGACTTAAAAAAAAATTTTCTCTGCTAAGTCCACCACCACCACCACCTTTCGAATTGTCTTTGGTTTTTATTAAGCTTTCTTTTCTGAGTACTTGCGTGTTGTTTTTTTTACCAATCATATTTCTAATGACACTAATAATACAGCAAATAAAATGCTTTTGCTGCTTCTCATACTGTGGACTATTGCTCAATTGCTGAAAAAAATTGCCTTTCATAATGAAGTGTTGGTGAAACATCTTTTAAAAACAAAAAATATTAATTTATTTTTAGGAGTGACAATCAGCTGTCTTCTACTCTGCAAACCACCATCTACAGTGGAACAGTTGACATAGATTTTTTTTTTTCCGTATTTTACATCATGGTTTCTTTGTGTTTGTGTCTCTCCATTAGAAGTTTTGCTTGTATACTCACTAACAATGCAAGGACAAGAGGAGTTTTAGAAAAGGATGTGTTTGATATTTGGCATAAGATCCAAATGAAAAAGCCTTCTCAGTGTCTAGCCCCTAAAACTTGTTCTGCTGTTGCATAGGGCCTGGCACAGCAAGCAATTCATCCATTGTTCCCTGCGTCTGATCTGGAAGAGTTGCTATTGAATTTGCTCRGGGGGTTCCTGTGGTAGTTGAATCCCTGTCATTTAAGTAATTATAAGGGGGAGGGGAGGAGGAGTTAAGCAGTTACCAGAGCTTATGCACTCTGCCTGAAAGGTGACGTGTAGGATGARCTATTTTTTGATTCCTCGAAGACCTTGTAATACTGCTGCTGTGCAATGCCTGTCAGCTACAAMCCCYGCATTAAGATTTGTGTTTGGAGGGCTGAGAGGGTGCTTGCTCGTGCTTCAGCTTCCATTGGATTTGTTTATTGGCATATGGCCTGAGCTTCTAATTCCTTAAGAGCTAATATGGTCTTTGTAGTTGGCTAACAAATCCTGACTACAGAACTGAAAATATGTTCTGCTGTTGGACCAAATCTTGTAGCACAGGTTCGGTGTTGAGCCAGCATACACGCATCACAAACTGATCTAAGGAGTCGGGCTGTACTGCTCTGAATCAGGCCCTTACGTTACTTGTGTTTACCCCAGACTGCAAAGGTCTTGTGCTAAACTTGGACCCCTTGGCCTGCCCTGGAACAGAGGAACAGTAAAAAAAGACTGGATGGTCTGTACAAATTGTAGTGACTTCAAAAGGAAATACATGAGCTACTTSCTGTGAATATGAAGTCAGGCTGAGAGGATGCAAAGTAAAAAAAAAAACAAAGCAAAACCTACACCAACCCCCAACACATTACAAAAACACCAAAGCACCTTTCATGTTCCTATATTAATAGTTGTATTTTAATGTTAGTCCAAGCCCTGTTCAAACATGGCTCCTCAAACCCCCTTATTCTTAAAGGCTTCTGTTTTAAACATGGACATGTTCTTGAGCTCCTGCTGGCAGTTACTGGAAAGCTGGTTTCACTTCATCATCACTGGCAGTTTGCCTGCTTTACAGTGAAAATGCAGTTTAATKAGGCCAGGGGTAGATTTGGAGAACTAACATGACCAGTAATTCCTCACAAGGCTRTATTGCAGGCACTCCTCTCCCCTCCCCCTTTAGCTGTGATTTAATCCTGGTTGCCTGTTCCATTTCTGCCACGCTTGTACAGCACATTGGCCTTCCAAGAAGCTAGTCTGTAGTCAGCCAGAAACTTAACAGCAGCTGTTGTGTGGACTATCAGCAAATCCTGAGTGAGATTCTTTAATTGGCAATTGGTAGAGGGAAAAGTAAAGGACATCACTGATCTATTTGGAGATGGAAGTTGTTTGGTTGGACACAACAGAATTATGGATAGACTCACCTTAGATGTGCTGGTACCTGCCAAATGCTTTTGCTCTTTACCATTAGAGTTTCTCAGAGTGCAGGTAACAGCCTGAAAATCTTAATTACATGAACACTTYTGTGAAGCAAAATGCCAAAGCTGTGGAATCCTTCAACCTAAAATTGAATTTTTTTTTGGAGGTACATTTCTAAGCACATAATCCAAGAATTTCATCTGCGCGTGTGTCGGAAACTGGAATAATTCATGCCTCAAACATTGATATAAAAGTTTTTACTTATTGCAGCAGAACTGTATGAAAAACCCACCTAAGGATGCCTGACTGGAACTTTGGACTGAGAGTTAAGGTGCTGAGATTAGATAAAGGGAAACCCATGATTCAATCATCTCAGGCCTGTGGAGAAGTACAACAAGGCTGGAAGAAAATTAGAAACAACCCAGCAGCTATGCTGGGAATCTTCCCTGGCCAGGAGTGGAGGAGGCCATAGCCCACAGACCCATTTGCTGGGAGCAGGTTTGCACAGATTTCCCCCCCAATCGAGGGGCGGGGAGCAGGTTTCAGTGTGTTACAACCTCTGCTCAGGGGCAGGGAACCTATCCTCCCTTATGCAAACTGTCTGTGGAACCCCCAACCTCGGGAAGGCCACAACCACGGGACATTCACGTGAGAGGCAGCTGAGGAGGTGTCTTAATCCATCACACACCCCCCGAAGTGCSCTCCAGACTCATTCCTGAGGGCTTGCGCCRCAGGATTGCACGTGATGCAAAGTGATGCAGCAGATCCAAAGTCTGCTGCAAAAGACAATGGCAAACTTCCCCCCACCACCGTGGGGGGGGATGCCTGGATTTTCCTACCTATCCTGAATGTATACTAACCCATGGAATTCTACGTTTCGGGGGGGACCTTCACCACCACGAAGATGGAGAGGATCAACGGAACATCGATTGGGATCCATGGAGTAGTGATATTTTCTTTAATCTGTGTCTTTCTGTCCGCCCCACCTCTTTTTTCTATTTCTTTTTTTCTCTCTCTCTCTCTTATCTACTATCAAATAAAATCCATACTATTGACGCTGGCATATAGTCTCGTTTGCACCTTAATTTGGGCAGAGAAATTTCTAAATTATTTTAATAACCAGATCTTAACAACGTGTTATTATGTCACTGCAGGTAGTGTTTCATGGTTGTGGCACAAGGAAGGATTTGCTGATAAAAACTTTCCCCTACAGTAAATTTATCCATGTCTATCTAAGCGATGAAAGTATACAGAGGAGAACAAGGTGCCTTCCATGTGCCTGGGAGCAGAATGATGCAGTTAACTGACTGGGCTGAGAACAAGTCACAAGTTCTCATATATGCTTGTTCTAGGAGTGCAAAGCTCCTCAGAGAGGCTTGGGAAAGAAGCTGAGCAGTGAAAGAACCATAGAATATCTCAAGTTGGATGGCACCCATAACAATCATCAGACTGCAATGAATAAATGCATGCGTTTTGCCTACTAAAGGTTGTTCTTTTGAAATACCAATATTTTTACTGACAGGAATGAAATCAGTTACACCAATTCATAGACGTGTTGGTGGAAGGACCCTGGAGATCTCGTCTCAAGTATGAAGTAGGGCTATGAGCAATACTAGACCACGTCAGCTGTGTTCTGTTTTCTAATCAAGTCTTCGGAAGACTTCGGAAGACTTCGGAAGACTTCGGAAACTTAAAAGAATGGAGATCATGCAGCCTCTTAGAGTAATCTGTTCCACTCCAATTTTTCCTAATATCCAGCCTGAGACTCCAAGCTGTATTGTGTGACCACTTGTTTACATCATCTGTTACTAGCAGAAGGTTGAACACTGTGCCCTTGGTATTGTCCCCCTGGACTATTTCCTCTGTTACCTCCTGGCCCCCAGTTGGATGTTAAGTTGTTGACTTCCTCTTGCCCCCACCCCCCCAGTTTCTAAGGGAGGCTGTTGTGGGAGGCGGTGTCTGAAGTCCAGATGTGCTGCATCACCTCCCTCACCTCATCTGCATTGCTGTCAGCGGTGAGATGCAGAATTTTCAAGTGGTCAAGTCTGATTTGCCTGTGGCAAGTCCACATTGGTTATTCCTTTGTCCTGCAAGTATTTAGGATTAAATTCCAATGGGAAGTGTACCTTCATTCCTCTGGGGACTGCAGTGGAAGCAAACTAGCCCCTGTTTCTTGGGTCATCTTTTTATTCAGAGTTGAGGTCTTTTACAAGTGATCAGAGCGCTCCCATAATGAGCATGGTTTTTTTCACGGATACTTTAACTATCTCATAATCACATGGGCCAACTACTTCTTAGAGCTCTGTGTGGCCTGTCACAGCCCTATAAACTTAAATAGACCCAGTTTTCAGGCAGACCCTAACATTGCTTCCTCCTGATGGTTGCCCCTCTCCAGAGCACGCTGTCACTTGCAGAGGTGTGGGAGCAGGCCTGTCAGTGAAAACCAAAGCCAAAAAGCGTTGAGTACTTGAGCTTTTGTATCACCTGGTGCCAGTTTATTTCCCCCATTTAAGAACAGACCTCCAGTTTTCCTTGAAAAGTTTAAGTGAAAAAGCTGCATTGTGCACTGTTACAAATATCTGCTGCACTGCCATGTTTCTCTATTAAAACAGAGACAGCAGAAGAAACTTTGTCTTGTTGCCTTGTTGCTTTGAACTTGCAGGAAGCACATCAGGTCTGAGAAATAAGCCTCACTGTAAACCTCATTCTGAACTTTCCATCCTTATTTCTGAAATACTCAGTCCTGGAGCTGTAATAACAATTACATCCTGATGACAGGAGATTGATAGGTGGCTGTAGCTTTATGAAGTTCTACAGATCATGGTTCACACTAGCTGTCTATGAGCCAACCTGAGAGAAACTCAATATACAAGCCAGGCTTAGCTGTTCCCTTTTCCCACTCTGCAGGTTAGCTGGTAGCGGAGTAAACAGCCTATGGGACTGGGAGCATCTGCAGTGGGGCTGTTGGCCCAGACCAGCCAGCTTGTGCTATAAGCAGTCAGCTCCTACCTGTCTCTGGGTTAGATCGATCAGTTCTGATTTCCCGTAGAGAAAGATAAAAGTTTGAAGTGCAATTTACCCTTGACACCGAAAGATATCCAGAATTTCTTGTAATTCCCCATTGCCTGGTCTGTGTGATTGCCAGCAAGTCTGTCCCACATGAACAAGTGAGTCACCTGTATTTAGCAACCCCTGAAAACACGGCTTATCAACATCATTCAGGCGGGGTTGCCAGAGGACCTGACTACCTGAGAGTTGTTTAACATGTCAGTCAGGCCTCMGTGTTTGCCTGTTGGTTTGCTTTACTCTATATTTGCAGGCATTAAAATGGGAAGGGGGAATCTCCTCAGCATAGCCAGGAGTGAATATATGGGCCAAATGTCTATGCCAGGATAAGCATGCTCTTAAGACAGACCACAAAAGACAGAATTCTGGCTTGGCGTATTTAACCTTTCTTTCCTGGACCCTGTTGCCTATATGCCTATACAGAACAGAGGGGATTGCTCCATGTGTTGCCTCTTAAGGCCCTTCATGCTCCCACTGACCTGCAGAGGAGCAGCAGTGGCTTGCTACTGCTCTACTCGAGGACCTCACTATCACTCTTAGTGCAGAGAGTCTAGAAGTGCCCATTGCACCCAGATACAACCCCACAAGGTAGGGGTAGTGGTTCCAGGATGGGGAAGCTGTGTGGGGAAGTAGCTGCAGCCAAGTAAGTTAAGGCATAAGGTATTTAGAGCCAATCTTTTTACAGATTTCTCAACAGCATCTRTTTGGAGGTGGAAAAGAGTCTTTTCTGATGAGTATTTATGATAATCTTCATGTACAATCCACTTCCAAGCAGTTAAAAAACAAATGTTTAATGCATGCAGCAGACTAAGCCATGCCTCTGTTTACAACTACAGAAACACCTACGTCACATGAAAATGTAAAACAGAAACATTAAGGTAAGGAAGCAGTTAAGAAAACACCTAGTCAGATCACATATGTACATATTGGTACTTTTTAGACTTAAACATTAAAAACTAAAATAGAATCATGGAATATCCTGAGTTAGAAGGGACCCACAAGGATCATTGAAGTCCAACTCCTGGCCCTGCACAGGACAACCCCAATTATCACACCATGTGCCTATAAATAATGGCTAAGTAGCAGTTACGTCTTTGCAACCAGTAGTTATCACATTCTAGGACACGGGTTAGTCACCAGGACTGACTTGTGCAAAGAGGAATGATATTTATTAGCAGTAAAAGTCATCCAGAGTTGAAGAACGTTTTTATAGTTCCGTGATGAATGCATGTCCCAGATCGCTGGCTGTGCTGCCGGCAATGCTGGCGGGAGAGGCGCTCGGTGCAGGTTCTCCCCAGGGATGGGTGACATGCTGGAGGGAGGTAGGAAGGGAAGGAGAGAAGCCGGGACGGAGCTCCAGCACCAGGTGGCAGAGCGGCACTGCTGAAGAAATCTCCCACTCCGTTTCCAGCTCATTGTCCTGTCCAGACTGACACTTTCAAGTTATTTCTGTTTCTGGAATGATTTACCTGTTCCCGTGTGGGATGGCAACCTGCAGCCCTGGCCAGACCCTGCTCACATGTCCGTGTGGCCCCCACATGCCACCCAGCTTTGCTCTCCTGCTGCTGTTCCCTGGCCGGTGCTGCCGGTGAGGGAGGTCCCACAGCACCAGGCAGCCTCTCAAGGGGACCAAGGCTGTTCGGCGAGGATTGACAGCCAGTACCTCGTCTCAGATCAGTGTAGTGCCATAATGACAAAGACTGTCSTTTCTGTTATGTACTATATAGAGAAGGGCCACCAATGAGGCAAAACGAATCATAGAATCATAGAGTGGTTTGTGTTGGAACAGATCTTAAAGATCATCTAGTGCCAAGCCCCCTTGCTATGGACAGGGACACCTTCTGTTAGACCAGGTTGAAATTAAGAGATTAAAGGGCAGGCAGTGTCAGAAATAAGCATTCATAAATTTTTACTTTATTTATATGCCTATGTTTAAGGGCAAGTTTGTAACAGTATTTGCTTACAAGAGCAGAGAAAGTGATGCCTGGTCTAACTTGAATCAAAGACAAAGTGATGAGTCCTCAATCTGCAAGGCAGGACAGAGGAGCCGGTGGAAGAAGATGCATGCACTGGAGCTTTGTCACCTGTCAAAGTGGTCACTGTAGGAGTTGAACAGTACCAAGAGAATCAATTTGGTGCTTGATCGGCTAAGAAAAACTCACAGCTGAAAACAGTGGAGGTTTGTTTAATGGTTTTGATACTGTAACAAAATATGAACAAATGAGCCTTTATCAGGTGACCAGATTGTATATGATTTACCAACAAAACAAGTTAAATCAACTCCTCTTTATTGCGGTCAGCACAACTTGATTTATTAATGTCTAGGTTAACAAAGTCCATGACAGCAGTGTGTAACAAGGCTGCAAAATCAATCGTACAAAGAGCTGGAACTGGAACACTGCTGACCCTATCCTGATAACCATGAATGCRCAGAAAACGTCACAGCTGGACTGTGCAAGAGTCAGTGACCAGCTGAGCCAACAAAGGACTGATATGAAGGGAAGGCCTTTCAGGGTGGTTAGATTACACTCCTCGGCAGAGGAGTGCTGCTGGGTTTTGCAACAGCCTCCTGCAGCTGTCAGGTTTGGTCATACTGCAGAGCCAGTCCTGCACCAGCAGCATGAGCAGGATCTCAAGGGCTGTGGGGGATGTGCCATCAGTGGATTGCCTGAGGGGCACAGGGATAACCCAGGACAAAACACCTGACACGGCTTAGGTCTCCAGCAGCATAGCTGCCTCCAGGCTTCTTGATGATGCAGCTATGCCTGACGATACACACACAGCAGGATCCCTTGATAATGTTGTCAGTTCATCCTCTCACATGAGCACTTCTGGAAGGGCACTGGAGAGAGGCTGACCACTGTCGATGATTCCAGCCACCATCTCTCCAGCCATCATCTGCAGAGGGATCCAGAAAGAAGTCCAACAAGTCCAAGTGCTCGGTCCTGCTCTTGGGTCACAACAACCCCAGGCAGCACTACAGGCTGGGGGCAGAGTGGCTGGAAAGCTGCTCAGYAGAAAAGGACTTGGGGGTGCTGGTTGAAAGAGGCTGAAYGCAAGCCAGGGTGYGCCCAGGTGTCCAAGAAGGCCAATGACACCTGGCTTGTGTCAGAAATAGCATGACCAGCAGGACCAGGGCAGTGATTGTCCCTCTGTACTGGGCACTGGTGAGGCCATACCTCAAATCCCATGTCCTGTTCTGGGCCCCTCAGTTCAGGAAGGACATTGAGGTGCTGGAACGAGTCCAAAGAAGGGCTATGAAGCTGGTGAAAGGTCTGGAGAACAAGTCTGATGAGGAGCAGCTGAGTGAGCTCAGAGTGTTTAGCCTGAAAGAGGCTCAGAGGTGACCTTATTGCTCTGTACCTGCTTATGGAATACCAAAAAGGAAATCGGGCCAAGGCCCACATTGGGTACAAAGAAATTCAGCTGAGTTGGSTTGTCAAGGCCAGGTCCAAGAGAGTGCAGCTGGACATGGCACTGTGCCGGGCCCTGTGGCTGCTTGAGTTGCACATCTAGTGTGAACAAGGCTCAGTGTTACAGCAGCTGGACGGACAGCAAGGAGGAAGATTACCAGGTGGCCCTTCCTGGCCTATGGCACTCTGGTCCCTGGAGAACACACTGGTGGGATGGGGGGCTGTGCCTGCCCTCACCAGATCTGGGCAGACTTAGTGGTGGCACTGGGAGAGCTAGGGGTGGGCACATGGGCTGGGAGCACCACAGGGAATGTACCAGGGTCTGCAGAGAGTTTGCCTGGGGACAGAGGCAGATRGTTTTTCCATGCATGTGGCAGTGGGTTTTCCACCTACAAGGTTTCCTCCCTTATAGTGAGGAAGGTCTCTCCCTCCAGGTTCTGTTCTTGGTATATCCCTTGTTCAGTTAGCTGTCAATCTCTGTTCCTTATATGGATATGTTCTAGAGAGTTCTCCTTTCCTCGATACCCCATTGGCTTTGTTTCCCTGCTCCTCCCTTCACCYACCCTCATTGGTTTGTGTATTGTAGTTCCGCCTTTCTCTCCTCCCCCTGACCCTTATGTGATTGGTCCCTAGAGTTCTCTCCGCCCCTGTTTGGTCCRGTATAAAACTCTGTGTACCSCTGTGTTCTGTGCTCTTCTGCCCCTGCTCCTGGACCCGAGCAATAAAGCGTTGCAACCCCAGAAGAGCCACCTCCTGACTCTTTGTCCTCGGGCTTAAGGTGCGGCCTGTGTGGAACACTGCTGGGTGATAAGGAGCTGTTTGTGCCTCCGATAAAGGCTTTCCCTGCTGGGGAGCCTTTGGGTAGGTTGCGGCAGCCACCTCCCACTCAGCACCGCACACCCGCGCCGAGGTACCRCCAGAGATCCGTGGAGCTCTCGGGAAGGTTGCGGCGCATACCATCCATCCACCCACCACGGCACATGCACACAGAGGAGACTGTGCAGAGGTGGCTGGATTTGTTCACAAATCTCTTTCACCTTTTTGAGAAGATGAAAGTTTCTTTATTTGAAAGTCCATAGTTCAAATTTGTGTCATAATCTAGAGTCAAAGCTCTTTCCAAGTGTCATCAGCATGCCGTTTAAGGGAGAGACATAGGCAGTTGCATTTTTAATCAGGTTCCTGTCACAGCAACCGGGATTGGGTGCAGGTTTTGTATAATCTGTTTCGTGTATCTTACCTGGCTCTTCTGTTTTTCCAGAAAAAATCATTGAGAGCTTGGGGGACACCTATATCATCAACTGGTATCAGCTCCTACTATTTCAGCTGTTAAGAAGTTCAAGGGCTTTTTACCATTTCATCTCAACAGTGGCCTGCCTGTAGAGAGCAGACATCATGGCACACCCATATGGACAAGTGACTGAAAGAGCGTTTTTTAATAACTAGTAGGAGAAAACATCTAGCTCAGACAGAGAGACACCTCTGTCCTCTCCGAAAAGTTACTGGATTTCGTTTGATAAGGCTTCCAATGCTTACAAATATAAGAATCTGCTACTTCTTGACAAGCTCTAGACAGATAATGGCTTTTGATTAGTGTATTTTTGAACAGGACCTCCCTAAGATCAGCCTTCCAGACCAAAACCAAATCAAGCCTCTGCTTCTAAAGCATTTCTGCTGGACCCATATTTTATCCCTTATTTGGATCAAGTGTATGGCTGGGTGTCTGTGTGGTTGCTCTCCCATCCCATGTGCTCCACCGAGAGATCTCACCAGTAACCACTCTCTAGCTCCAATGTGACCTTACTGGTTCCCAGAGGGTCTTAGAGTCCCATCACAAGGTCCTGCTAGACCCTTGGTAATGCTGTTATGAGATAAAAGCTATATAATTTAAATTCTTTAAGTCATTATATCTCTTCCTGTTCCCTTGGAGTAGGTTCTGAATGGCCTGGCCAATGCCCTCTCTTCCATAAAGTAGCAAATGGTCAGCACAGACCACGCCATTTCTGCTCTGAAGTTGCCAGGCTTATGAAAGGAAAGCTTGAGATAAAGTACACCATGTGCTCTTGCTGCTGGTTTTTCCCAGATCTATGGTGAGTTTAGTGGAATGCAGCATCCACTCAGCACTGTAAGCCAGATATCTCAACTATGGGCTAATCCTTTTTTTGACATCTCTTCGCTGTACCTGGTGGTATGCATAAATGTAAGACTGGCTTTGAGTGATTATTTACAGAAAGGTGAATTGCTTTCCCAGGTATCATTGCTTTCMAGCCTCTCTATCACCTTGGCATTAAACTATTATAAGTATTAACCTCTGGGACACCTTCATCATATTTTAAGTGGCAATGGTGCAATATGGGGTTTTCGGAAGGAAGTRTACCAATCGCTTACTGAAATTGATTCGAGTTCTGCCAAGTATTTTTAACTTTCTGTATGCTTTTAAGGAAAAGGAAAGCAAGTTCGGATAATGGGAACCTCAGTGTCAAAGATAATATCTTCTTGGAGGGGTTTTCTAAATGGTGCCAGATTCTGATAAATGTAATAGACACTATTTTTGAATATTCATATGTCTGTTGGTTTTGGCATTGTGTTGTGAAGTTCACTTTCAGTCATTAAGCTTTACATTATTAGATTATGATGGCAGCATAAAAAATGCTATACTTTGAAGAGGGATTAATGTATAAATCATAATTGTCCTGATTCGACTCACAGTGGTTTGATTTCTCCATAGAACCTACAGTCTCAAAGAGATAGGCTGTTAAAGAGATCAGCTAAGTTATACTTTGGCTACTCTTTTAGACTTTTAGACTGAAGTCAATAGCTTAAAATTCTTCAACCATAAAATCCTTCTTCTTTACCATGTTCTAGGCAAGCCCTGTGGTAACAACACTGCACTTATGGGTAAGTAGATTGGAACAGAATTTTTTTGAAACTGGAATTTTATACCTAAAAATCTTCCTTTTGTATTTTTAGATGAGTTTGTCCATTATTAGCTAATGCATGATGTATCAAATACTTATATGATGTGTTTTCATGACCATCAGTATGCTAGTGCAGTGCATTATATATTATTGAAGGTATGTAGAACTGGTTTGTGCTATTTATTTGTCCACTTAACTCCTCGTTTTCCTCAATTATTTGTCTTGTTTATTGTTAGTACTTGCCCTTTCAAAGGAGAAAGAGAGCTCAAATGACCATGAGCAACCACATCACGAGTATTTTGGGAAGACTGCCCTTTAGAGATGTGCAGACAGTGTGCCCACCTCCCGTTCACAGCACAAAAGGTCTCGCTTCAGATGGTTGGTAGAAGAGGAGCCTACAGTCACTCAACACTGACGGACATCTCCGCTGAGTCACACGCGCCTGCCTCACGAGCACAGGGGGGYTGGTACTCTGCCAGTATGATACTGTGCCAAAATTGTGTCCTGTGTGGTATAAGTGGCCATTCATCAAGTGCAATTGATGACATCCTGATGATTAAGTCAGGTTTATTTGATTATAGAAGAGACTTTTTCCTTTGTGTGCTGTAAGTGGAACAATCTCCTGTTTGCTGTCGTCGCAGTTTCCGTGTCTCTTTTGCAACCCGTACCAATACAGTCCGCCTRAGGTAACACCTACATTACAATCATTGCTGCATGCCAGTAGATTTTACAGGAATAATTTACTTGATGTTATGTTCCTGTTACCTTATTTAACACAGCGCTGTCTTAGTACTTTTTTTTTTCTCTTAAGTTGTGTCATTTCTTTTCTTGGGCAAGAAAAGGCTTTCCCTGTCATTTATTACCTGAGAAGACGGTAATGTGTCATGCCAAAAAAATTGCTAAAGGAAACAATTCAGGCCACTCTTCTCTGGGCTGTAATTGGCTACCCAGTGCCCCCTGGTGAGACACCTCCCTATGCAACATATCTCACCCAAGTTAAGGTCAGAAGGAACTATTAGATCATCAAATTTGGCCTGATACCTATCAGAGGTATCCAAGTTTCACCCAGGAATGTCTTGCTTGTTGCATATTAAGTTTTCAGGTGATAAAACTACACCATTGTCTAGTGCTTAGGAACAGCTGMGGTCGCTTGGTCTGTTCAGCCTGGAGAAAAGGAGACTGAGGGGAGACCTCATTGCAGTTACAACTTCCTTGTGAGGGGAAGCAGAGGGGCAGACACTGATCTCTTCTCTGTGGTGACAGTGACAGGACCCAAGGGAATGCCTTGAAGTTGGATCAGGGGAGGTTTAGGTTGGAGGTTAGAAAAAGGTGCTTCACCCAGAGGGTGGTTGGGCACAGGAACAGGCTCCCCAAGGGAAGTGGTCACAGGACCAAGCTTGACAGAGTTCAAATAGCGTTCGGACAACACTCTCGGACACACGGTGTGACTCTTGGGGTGGTTCTGTGCAGGGCCAGGATTTGGACTTGATGATCCTTTTGGGTCCCTTCCAATTCATAATATTCTATGATTCTATTGTTTAGCAAGATTGACCCCTCCCTCTACCCCAGCAGAAATATTTCTTGTTCTCACCAGAACCAAGAAGCCTGGAGGTCAAAGACCCTATGGCTGCATACAGACTGCAAAATCAAGCAGAGACAGCTACATACTGCAAGATAAAGCAGGGTCAAAGTGGAACACCTTGTTCATGTCCACACCACACTGTGCTTGGATTTGTACCTCTCCTGAGCATTACACTTTCTGATGAGTTCAACAAGTCTGAAATACTACAAGTGCTGTGTTGCAACCCATCAGGGGCATAGTTTGATAACATGACATGACCTGGGTGTGTTGCATGCTTTGAGAAATTGCCAGAGGGTAAAAAGTCTGCTGGGATAACATTGGAGGATTGTGTAGGGCGGAGGAGCCAAACCTGGCACAGTTTTGTCCATAGTGCGTATCGTGAATGCTCCTTGTAGGCTGCTGTCATGCAGACTGGGCCATTACCACCTCACAGTGGGCGAACTGGGACGGGTCAAAAACATCCACACACTGACAGTCCCTACAGTGGTGTTTGACCCAAGGGTTCGACCTAAGACCTAAAGGTTACTGTGTSTCCCTATTGTTTAGCAGATTTCCCATGTCTTGTAACTGTGTCAAGCAGCCCTTCTGACTGATATAGGAAGAAGGTGACTACAGCTCAGATTACTTACCAGTACATAAATGGAACCTGGAGTTCCAGACTCAGTAGGAAGATCTGGCGTGTATTTTCACCCAAAACTCACAAACCCACGAAGAAGTCACATGCCTTCCTGGTGGACATATATGCAAGTTTTTTGTTGACTAATGATGGATTTTCTTTGAACAGTAATTTTTTGAATAATGAAAAATGGATGGTGATGGAATAATTCTGTCTTTTCCTCTTGAAAGCATCAACACTGACTGAAGGACTAACCTACTTATACATCACAGGAGATTCCTTGATTCTGTAACAAACCGTTAGACAAGGAAATGGATGGATGTAGAATTTCCCAGGGTGTCAGAAAAAGCTCATTTCAGTAGAGTTATGCTGACACAAATACCGAAGCAACACAGTCATTGATCTAGCAAAAACATAGAGGCAATATTTTACTTGTTTTGATTTCTTCCCGCTCTTTTCACTGTGACTTCACCACAGCCATTAAAACTACTTGAATTTTAAAATTTATAATTCTCTTTTAATATGTATAATATTTGTAGGGAATCATAGAGCRGTTGGTGTTGGAAGGGACCTCTGGAGATCATCTTGTCTAAACTCCAGACTCAAGCATGGCCACCTAAAACCAATTGCCCAGGACCATGTCTAGACATCATAACAGTAACACAGATATTTCCTTCTGACACTCATGCATGAGTTTTAATTATCATTTCATCATTGGCTCTTTAAAAAGCAAACTTGTGCCTTTCATCATCCCCAGACAAACTCCTTGAGTGTCTGTGAGGAAGACTAGTAACTTCAGCAGCAATGATCTTGGGAGTCTGTGTACTCCAAAATTACATGTTAGAGACCCCAAAGAGATTATTTACCCATTTGTGGAGTATTATTTGCTTTTTAAGGTTACGTTCATGAAAAGATTTTCAATTCCTTTGTCTGGGAAAACAATCTAGATTGGTCTTCCTGAATCTKCCAATTCCTTGAAAATGCTATTCACTGACTGTGAACTGCCTTTTGGGATTCTTAGCAGTACAGCCTACCATACCATTTAGTCTTTCTTTTCTGATAATTTTTAAAGATTACTATTTTGCCAATGAAATTCCCCAATTCTTACTCAGTTCTAGTTTGATTCATGACAGCACTCAACATGAAACATCTGTGACCAAATCAAAACCATGAACAAGCAGCAAGTCAATAGAATTTAATCTTTAAGTAAGTAACTGGGATACTGCCCGAGAACACATTATTCATCAAAAAGAGAAGGATTCTTCCTTCTAAAGGCCTTGCTACTGCATACAACAGCTTTCTTGGGCCTCACCTGTACTCTAGGGTTCTGCTGCAGATTTCAATCCCATTTGCCATGTCTTAGATTCTGAAATGTTTCTCACAATTGACCTTGAATATTGAACATGAGAAACAACTTAAATATAAGAATCCTTTCCCAACAGAATCAGAGCATGATCTCCCCTCTGCAGTCTGGTGACCCAGCAGGACAGGACAGTTCACTGGTCCCTGAAGCTCCACTCACTGCACAAGGGATCAGCCTGTCTTCTTTACAAGTCCAGGTACCTTGTAGTTTAACAAGTTTTAAATAGCTGCTTGGGGCCCTGCTGTCACTGCTATGAACACAGCTCATGCAGCCCTTAATAAAAACAATTATCYAGATATAACAAGAAACCCCACCAAAAAATGCTTCTCTAGAGCAAACCAGGCTCCTTATCCAAGCATGTAGTTTGTTTTTCAGCTGCCTCAGAAACATAACTGCAGAGCACAACTTTGAGGTCTTACACATGAACAAGCAGCAACAGAAATCTGATGTGAGGGAAAGCTATGGCAWGTTTGTACAACCATGGCACAGCAAGATTGAGACAAGTATTGAGGTGAAATATGTGTTGGCAATGCCAAGCCAGGTTATAGGTTAAAAAAGGTGACTTATTTTGCAACAGAGGTACTCTCTTGTGTAGGTCACGTGTTAGCCGTAACCCATCTCGATCCAGTATCATGACCTTCCTCATAACAGTAATGAGCTGTTGAATTGAAAATGTGAGAGTAAGAGGTACAGTTTTAAAAACATGGGCTTTTTATCAGTAAGCAAGAATTAAGACCCTTACACATTTTTTAGTAAATCAGTATGCTATAACATTTTTCCTTATTGTCGTGTTCCACCCAAGACTGTCCTTTGTAAGTTACATGACAAGATACAAAGGTTTGGAACAGGCCACTTCGCTATTTGTTCAATTAAATCACATCCACTACAGAGTTTTCGGTTCAATGGTTAAGCTGTTGCTAGATACTGCTCAGGCCTTATCCTGGGTAGTACCAAAGGATACCTACTCCATTTTCTGTTTTCCTTTTTAAACAAGAATCAGCACAAATCAGCACAAATGCTAAAGCCTTTTGAGACAGGGGTGCAAACATCAATGATTTTGAGGTTCTGTTCCTAATCCTAAACAGGGAACCTCAGTGGCCACTTTGCAGATTACACACAGCTGCAGCTAGCATTTTTCTATGTATTTATACTGTGTTATAATTCCTAAAATCTGTTAGAAAGGAGACAACAGGCACATATAATGTCATACCTTGTTGTAATTTAAACATCACCCTCTAAAATTGACTGGACCCACCTCTGTGCTCTCACTTGGTGCTAAGACATGGGATGGTGTCAGAAAACTGGTGAGTTGCAGAGATTCTCTGCAATTTCCTAGAATAAATTCTCCAGTAAAACATCTGAAGTGAGATGGCCCTTTACCTCTGACTGACATGGAAATGGCYGACACCTCTCCAAAGGGACTCTAAACCCAAAGAAATATTCTCCCTGGACAACAGAGGCATCTTTTACGTTTGGAAAGAAATTTTAGTGCAAATACCTGAAATTACACTTTCTTTCCTCCCGGCAAACAACTGCTCCTATAAGACTAGGCAAGGAATCTTCTGAAACCTATCTTCTTTTCCATCTGAGCTCTTCAGGGAGGGAGAGGAGGTGTTTCTGGAAACCTGTGAAGAAAGCCAGGTGTCTGCAGCAAGAAGCCTGTACTTTGCAGCATGTAAAAATGCGTGCATGTATCTGCTTTTATGACAGCTGAACAGATGTAAAACTCAATTAATAACATATCAAATTGTTTAGCTAAAATGGACCCATAATTTTGTCATGTTTTCGTTATTGTTTATACCATCCTGAATTTTATAATTTACACTTAACAGGCTTTAACAAACAAGCAAATAAAGAAAGCAGCAAATTTGCAATTTATTGAGTTCTTTTCTCAGCACTTCATAAAATGAGCTGAAAGATTCCATTTTATTTGAAATGCAAGAAAAGATGCAGAAGTCATTATGCAACTGCTGCCAGTACCAAAATATCCATCTGTTTCAATAAGCCCAGGATTCATGTGACGTAGTCTGTTTTTCATTCACTAGTATTTTATTATCCATCACAAATCATGGACTCACAAACCCGAGGCCCTGTTGTTTTGGATGTTGCACAAATGCAAAAGACCTGTGCACTTTCAGTCTCTCTCCAGTACTGCACTTCATAATTATATATAAGACACAAATCTACTTAAGAGAGAACTCAATGTCGTGTGACTCAGAACTGCAAGGGGCAGCCGGGGCCATGTTTACACCCAGCTACATTCTTCGTTGTTAGGAAACTTACAGTATATTTTACAAGTTCCACCATTGCATTCAAGGTAAAAACTGGGGTCCACCTCCAGTTGTTTTGGAGCCYGTGTGTGAAAAATACAATGCTGTACTTTTTGTGCCTTGGTGCAGATCTGCCCAGAGCTCTGCAGTCCCAAACACAGGCAGCTGAACCGCCTTGGGTGCCAAAAGGAGAAAGGCCACGTTGGTTCAGTGCTGCTCTAAGGTGGAGAAGCAGGCTGAAAGTCACTCATGGGCTTTTTGAGACAGGAGTACCCAAGGAGACATTAGTGCCACACAGCATGTGCAACGATTTTGTCCATCCGTGTTCTCTCTTGTAAAAGGAAAGTTGCTTCAGGTGTCAGGGTTGTCCTGTGCAGGACCAGRAGCTGGACTTGATGATCCTTGTGGGTCACTTCCAACTCAGGGTATTGCATGATTCTATGATACTCCACAGAAAGCCTGTTCTAAAGGGTAAATTTGAAACTTAAAGTAGGTCAAAAGCTCTCATATTCTGGAAAATTGTTCAAATTAATTAACAATAGACATAAGACCAAATTCAGCCTTTGAGCTGCCAAATGCTGTGACAGGGGCATTTCCTTGCAGAACTGAGTCTTGGGGCACTTCACTTGGAGAAGAGTCAGGAAGCCCCATCACGGAGTATTTGATTTAATCCTTGTTAATGAATCAACTTGTTTTTCCCTAGAAGATATTATGTGGAATTATTATATTCCCAGCTTCACTGTCCATGTTTTCTGTCCAGCAACACTCACTTTTGACGTCTTGTTATTAAATCTGACCTGCCAATTCTGTGGAAATTTTCTACTCCTATTACTGCTCAGCCTCTTCAATGGTGTGTCTGTCACAATAGCCACTTGGTGCAGTTAGAGAGAGAATATTCCTCGTCTTGACAGAGTATATGAACAGCCCTRCACCAATATGCTATTATGTTGAAATTTGTCCTCTTTTAACCTTACTTTTGCTATTTAAAATGCAATTTTCATTTGTACAAATTAGAACCTAGTGAAGCATGGAAACGTCAACTAAATGTGAACTCTTGGAAATTTCTTCTTGCTGAGAAGCAGCATTTGAGCAATGCAGAAGATTTGTATTTCCTGTTCACAAATAAAAAATATTTAATTTTACATTTTTGCCTAGTCTCTTTATTTTAATTCTGTGTTCTTGACTTTCATTCAAAATGTTTATTCTTATAAGATGGTTTGAAGTGGACACTAACTATAATATATACAAAATACCTGCTAAGAAAAGACTGGCTCCGACCATATTAAGAGAATGTCACTAACTTTATTTGCTTCCAGTGTTTTCTGACGTTTTCGAAATATTCTAATGTTTAAAAAAAAAGGGGTGATAACTTAGACGGGAAGTCACCGGCTGCCTCTGCCCCTTGGCTGTCATAGTCATTTTGGCATCAGCAGATTTCTCTTTAACAAAGAAAGGGAATGAGATGAGATCTGTTTGCTGGTAGGATTAGAATTCATAGATCAATTCCACTCAGAGGATCTTGACGTCATGATATACTGGCACAAGAGGTTCAGAGTTGTATAAGGTAGAAAAAAAGGTCTTCCCCAGGCAGTTGTTTCCTGAAACTAATATGTAGTCTTTGTATTAATCCTGGGGAAAAGGAGTGGGTACTTTTTGTTTCTTTGATGTTTGTTTTTGCTATTTGTGTCATTTACTCTGTGTAAAAGGAAGGAAATCCAAGACGTGGTGTGGTGGAAATGCCCCAAGGAAAGTAGCAGAGATGGATGTAGACCTGAGTYACAGAACCACAGAGTGGGTAAGGTTGAAAGGAACTACTAGTCCAACCTCCCTGCTCAAGAAGGGGGCATGTTGCTCAGGATTGTATCCAGACAGCTTTTTAACATCTTCATGGAAGGAGACTCCACAATCTCTGTGGGCGGCCTGTTCCAGTGCTCAGTCGCCCTCACAATAAAGAAGTCCTTCCTCATTTTCAAGTGTTCAGAGGCACCTTCTACCCCTTCGCCACAGATTTGTTACTCTTCTATTAACTCCAGAAAAGTATTGTCATATTTATCTTAAAATACGACTTCTTTTAATTTTCTGGATTACTTCATTAGCTTAGTAGTATTTGGCAGGAACACTCTAATAATTTTTCTTTAAATTGACATTTTCTGAAAATATGTTCATTTGGACTAAACTTTCATTGAGAACCAGGAGAAAATTATGAAGGTAAGTCTCCCTGCCTTGCCTGCAGAGGRCAGACCACAGCACAGTCACTGGAGTGCTCTTTAGGATATCAGAAAACACTGAAGTGGTTTCTTGTTATTATTAAGAAGGGCAGGAGATAAGAAGGTATATTAATGGAGAGAATTTTATTTCAGGGAGAAATCGTGTGGCTAGGGCTTGTACAACACTCTAATCTCTTAACCTGGGCTTCCTTCCAACAGCATTGCAGTAAAGCATTCTTGACATTATAGTTCTGACTAATAGACTCAGCAGCTGAAGTAGAGGATGAAGAATTTTTTTATTTCTGCAGATAAACTTTTACACCTTGATCTTATTTGTTCAGTGTCAGACATGTACCTACAGGCCCTTTGCTGACTGCAGCGTCTCTGAAAGTGCATTTTCAATGCAGATAATGCAGATAGTGTTCCTTTTCCTTTTTTTTAAATCATTTATTTGGTAGTTTATTGTTACATATCTTCAGGAATACACTCGAACATTGAAACCTATTAAAAGCTCAACAAGTAACAATGTGAGTGGTTTCCCCCTATATACAGCATAGCTTCTGCCCTAGAAACTATGGCCAACTCCTGTTATTTATAAGGAATTACTCTACAACTAAGAAGCACTAAATTTTACATATATTCTTTTAAGGTGAGCCATGAGAATCTACACCAGATTATATTCCTTGCAGAGTGTTAAATTATTGTATTTCTGAACCTGCTTTTAGAAGACTSTGATCTGAGTTGATAACAGCTCTTAACCAAGAATTCTTTGGTCTGAATCCAGTAAAAAGGCATAGAAATGGCTACTCCAGTTTATGCTGGCTCTTAATAACTCCTGTGTCCTGTTCCATTAGCTGAGAACTGACTGCACTGGGAAAACTCTCTTGCATTCCCTTGTCCAGAAGTTGGATTTGGGGAAAAGAAGAACAGCTCTTAGGAAGAAATTCCTATCCTAAGCTAGAATATAGAGCCAGGCAAAGCATCTCACACATTACTGCTATCTTGGTCCCTACAGCAGTCTACTGTTGCCACCTGATTTACAGTAATATCTGTTTACATTTGGATTTTTCCCCTGCTCYCCGAGTTCTTCTTCAGTTCCAAACTCCATAACAGCCCCATTCAGGAATGCTGCCTCAGTCATAGTGAAACAGTACTTCTAGTGCAGGAAAAAAAATTATTAGTAATTTCATTGTGACAAACAAAGTACCTGAATTGTCAGGAGTTGGCATAAATCAGAAAATAAATTATTTTTCCTCTCAGAAGAGTCTCTGGAACAATAGGAGGTTATCAAGATACGAACAAAGAAAGTAGATGTTAGCGAAGAAAGGAGTATATCTTGCAGAGGGAGAATTTGATGAGAGAGAATAAAAATAATAAAGAAGGGTTGGTTCTTAGCCAAACAAAAGTTCAGCAGAGGAACTAAGCTGTGCTTACAGCAGCCTAATAAAGGACTTGGGACTTAGCTTTTCTCAGCTTTAAAAAATGAATCAGGTGTGGAGACGAACAGAAAGGTCATTGCATTTTGGAAAGGCCACCATTTCTAAATGATCTTTACTTTCTTGTTCGTATCCCAAGAAGAAAAAAACTCGGTCCAAAGAGTGTCTCTGTTCATCTGCTTGTTTACATCAGTCATCTATAAACGTGAGATCATCAGAGAATGAGAAGATTCAAACTTTAAAGGGGACTTTGTCAGTCTGAGGGTTACTACTAGACCTAGGGATGGGCAATTGGCTCAAGGACTCTTGTGTCTCAGGTGGCGACTGGAGGCAGGTTTGCTATTTGGTAAAACAAGCCTGGGGGGCCTGAAACTTTCTGAGGAGTTGTTGGTAGTATCTTCTCAAGGAGTATTCAACAGGGAAGCTCATCCAGAATATTGAAATTGTTGCATGGAAAACTGACATAACAGTAATCTCCTTGTATCATTTTCAACGACTTGGAGAAATGTTTCACTGTTCCATGAGGCTGAAAATATAGTTAACTCTGTTCCTAATTTTTTTTCATTTCTGTCTTGTTCTTTTTAGAATTAAATGAAGTTAAAGTAACAGGCAGGAAATTGTAGGACTCAGACAATAATTAGAATTCTGCAGATGAAAACTGAAGTTTTATTTCCYGGAATAAATTGTAAGATTTATATATGTAAATATATAAAAATGCATTATGTAATGTAATATATAAGTGAGTTATATACTTGAATATTGAATGCACTTGCAACACATGATTTCAATTATGTATTAAAATATATATTGTATATAATTTATTGCCATATACAGAATATAACAATGTATTAAGCCATAGAAAATTGTAAGGCGAGAGAATCTGACATGCTAAAATGCTGTACCCAGCTTCCACAACTTGCAGGCTATTCCACAGGGGTTCTTTTCAGACCTTAATTGATAAAAACTCAATGAGAATGAATTAGATACTTCATTAACCAGTAATTTGCAGAATCTGGAGGGAATGTCTAGTATCCACTGCTTAATATGACCTTGATAATAACCGTGTCCTCCATGAAGATCCAGTCCCAAAACATTGTCAGACGAAGTCCTGGTATCTTCCACCAAAGCTGAAGGATTGTGCTTAGTTTTAAGCTGTAAATAGGAGATGAAGGTCAGCTGCAATCTGCATCTGTTATCTCCTGGATAAGTACAAATGAGGAATCACTTTTTATGAAGTAGAAGCTCAAGTGTAATTTGTTGATGTCAAAGGGAAGAATTTCATATTAAAAAAAGTCACGACACTGAGAGCAAAGTTTATGGTTTTATTGTCTATAAAATGGGGCCAAAATATTTATGTAAAAACAAAGCACTAACTCTTTTTGTAAATGTTTCAATGTATAAATATTGTCATTTCCTATTTTTCTTTCCTTTAGCTCTATTACATGAATGTTTTATTGGGCAATTTATAATATTCAGTGTATTTTATGTTCTGGCAAAATCTGTTGATCCCACAACAAGCAACAATTAGCCATATACCTTGTATCTTAACCTCTAATCTAGAATTCTTCATCTACTAATAACTTGTGTTTGTAAAGCTGTTACCAGAAGGACAAAGGACAGTATAGAAGTCCAGTTTTTTACAAAACAGATGTGTATTATTCTTGTTATGCTACAACAGCAAGCAAGACGACTCAAAATGGGTTATGGTTCACTTGCGTGGTGACTATATCTCTGAAGTGATACATTTGATGATCAAAGGGTTGAAAAATCTTCCCTGTCAGGAAAGACTGAAGGGGTTATGTCTTTTCTCCCTGGAGAAGAGAAGATTCGGGGGGACCTCACCACAGAATTTTCATTTTTAAACCATGGCTATGAAGAGGGCAGAGGCTCTCTCTTCTCAAGGAGCCACATAGAGAAGACAAGGAGAAAGGGATACCAGTTCATCCAGCAGAGGTTTCATTTCAATATAAGAAAGAAATCTTTTACAGTGAGTACAATAAATTATGGGAACAACCTTCCCAGGTTGTGGCAGAGTTCCCATCATTGGAGGTTTTCAAGGTGCAAACGAACAGGATGTTAGTCAATCTCATCTGGGCTCCCTTTCCCATGAAAAGCTGGATCAGACAGCCTTCTGAGGTTCCTTCCAGCTGAGGTTGTTCTGTGATTCTCAAAAACTACCTTTTTTAAAAAAAACCCTCCTGGTGTTCAAGAATTTAATTTTGAAATATGTTTGAAAGCTCCTGGGCAATATGACTGAATGATACACATCTACAAGTACTTTTATTTTCAAAATTGTCATTCACAAAAATGTAACAGGCTAAAAAGATCAGGGATTCATAAACCCATAAGGCACTATGAATAGAGATGTGTTAAGACCACTAATACAAGGTCAAGGCTGGTGGAGACTGAGTCTCTGTACTGTAGAATTGAAGCAGTATACGATTTTATAGTTAAAGACTGTAGCATAGTACATATATAAAAAGATCTCCCAGGAATGTAAGTGGTACATTCAATATTAACTTCTGAGTCTGAGTAATTAGGTATTTTACCATGCAATCATAAGGTACAGGTGAGGTGAGGGAGAGCATGGACAATCCTTACTCTTCTAGGCCAATGGCTCTTCTGTATGGGCAATTTCTTCCAAATCCTCACATTTATTTTCCAGTGAAAGGAAAAGGGAGAGAGTAGTGCCCTTGGGTCCTTGTCCTCCTGTGCATTTTGGGCATTAAAGTGAGTGAATGCACCGCTAACACTGTTAGCTCTGAGTTCAGCCAGGCAAGTAGCCCAGCCAGCCACATTTGGGTTTCAGGGAACCGCAGGTGTTTCCAGCCTGATAACCAGATTAACTTGTACCTATATTTTCTTAGACACATCTAAGACTTATGTGTAACTATTCACAATATGATTACCACCAACTGAGAACAGTTATATTTCTAGTAAACATGTTTTCTTATGTCTCTACAAATGCTGAGTCTGACTAACCAGCCTGAGTCCTAGAAGGAAGCAAATACCACGACTGATGTGCCTACAAAGTGTTGTAATTTTCAATGAGTCACATCTACTGATAATCAAAGGAAATCATCACCTCTCAATTGTGGCTATTAAATAGAAAAAATAGGCCACTTGGGCTGTATGGACAAGAAGTGCATTTAAAGAATGAAGAAGCTCCATATGTAAGCAAGACACTGAAGTAAGTGGAAGGATTACCATGATTTACTCATAGATGGGATCAGCCCACATAGCCTGAAAACAGACGTGTGTGGAGTCTAGACAATATTTCCTGGTATTATCTTCCAGAGCTTTCCTATCTCTAAGAGAAAAATTAGACATGTTGTGTTACTTACACGCTGTGTGAGAAGGGACAGTACCCTGGGAGATCTCTCGGGGGGGGCAGAAAACAGTCCTTCATGAAATAGAGACAACTCTTTCTGAGAGGAAAACAAAGGAAAAAATTAACATGTGGGCACTGACAGTACCAAAGAAAAATAATGTGTGTTCCCAAGAGGCTGAGAAAGGATTCCAAGGATTTCTCTAGAAGCCCTGGGTTGTGCAGATACCAATACTCCAAGCCTTCAAGTGAAAACCTCCCAAGCTATCATTTTCTGATGAACCGGGAGAAATCCAACATACACAAACCAAAAGAGCAGCATATGAAAGAAGCCCAAACAGTGAACCAGAATCTCTGTAGTTTATTTTTTTACATTTTAAGAGTTCATAGTATGCTGTTACAGTTCCACGTGACTCTCTTCTCAAGAGAGAGGTGTTGGGGTGGTCTTTAATGAATAGTAGGCATTTATTCTGGCCTAATATTTCAAATTTGAACAAAAGCCTATTTCTTAATCTGAGGGTCATATTTCCACCTTTGGCTTTCACTTTGCTTTTTTTTCCACATACTGTATTTTACGTTTATTTCTTTGAGAGACTCTGATTTTGAGTTTGAACTTAAATTTCTTATTTTTATACGCTCAAAAGAGACACTATAAGCTAGAAAGGTAGGAGAGGTCAGTAAGTGCTCATAGCCTTTAAACCTCTGTCCAGTTAGTCTTTGTGTAGTATGGCATGATAGTGAATGCCAGAATTGTGGACTTTACAATTGCTATGCCTCTGTTTCCTCACCTCTAAACAAGGTTTGTTGATAAGGGTAAAATTATTCATGTACTTAAATGATATGTAAATCAAGCGTCTAATATATATATAATCCCTCAGCCTGAAGATTTCTTGAACTTAAAAAGTACTTGAAGGTCCACTGGAGGTTCATTTCTATTAGAGGGAGAAGTCTCTCCTCAATTCTACATCGTTATACACAAAATCAAAATATTGCTGCTGGCAAGCCGCTGGCTGAAAAGCACAGTGCTGGGAGGTAGCTGAGACACCAGGGACCTCGGCTGCTGTGCAGTACAGAGCAGAAATGAGCATTTGCAAATTCCAGAGCAGTTTGAGGATGGCAACAGAAGGAACTGAACCTCTGAAGGCAAGAAAGCTACCTGTGGGCAGAGAGGGAAGGAAAGGGGAGATGGGTAATTAAGAACCAAGCAAGAAAAATTAAAGAGAGAGAATCCTCATGAGCAGAGAGCATTGGGGAGCCAAGAGGGTCATCATCCCAGGTTATTGCCTATCATAGCATCAGGTGGGTTGGAAAAGACCCTTAAGATCATTGAGGTCAGGGACAGCTGCATAATGCTATGCTAGAAAGGTCAGGAATTCAGGGGATAGGGTTCTTCCTAATCACATGTGATGTGATGTGATATGTTGGTGTCCAGCTCCGGGGAAGGATGGAGATGAGGATATGAAAGCAGTATTAAATGTAGCTGGACTAGACAGAGAGAAGACTGAAAACACAAATAGCAGAAAAGAAAAGATAATGACAAATAACCATCCAATTGAGTAAGCTAGATAATCACAAGTGTGTAAACCAGAAATAGGCTAATATTACAATGGAAAAAAGCTTGACTTTCTTTTTGTGAACTGCTCCAACTTATCATCTATATAGTCAAAATAACTTCTAATATGAAAAGGGTTAATAATTATTATCTAACTCCAACATTCAGACCATTTCTAAACCTTTCCTGCAGGCTACATTTATAGACTTTACCAATAACTAGCTTTATCTGCAGTGCTGCCAGGCTACAAAATGGAGCAGAAGCAAAACATTATTTAAGGTCATGGAATCCATGTTGTGTTTAAAATTTATCAAAAACATGTCAAACACAGTCAAATCTATATGAACTGTTAACTCTAACCTTCAATCGCCTTTTGCCCAAACCTATTTGAGCTGAAGTTTTTTGGCAGAGAATTATATTTTTGTGGTTTGTCTAATGAATAGATGAACAGATACATCTGTCTTTTAGATGACTAAATGCTATAGAAAGTAATCTAAGTATCCACTTGGGATATACATCCTGATCCTTCATCTCCTACATTTCAAAGAGTTTTCTAGTTTAAACACATGATTGAATCAACTGCTTCTAGAATAATTTTGTGAGTTGCCTGGAACTAACTCCTCAAACTACTAACCTGATGATGGCTATGGAGCAGCTAAAAAAGAGTTCTAAAATTTTCGGTTTTCTTTGGCAAAGTTCAAGATGAAAGGAAAATATGAGTGGGAGACCAATTGTTTTAGGCACATGTGTGACAGAAAAAAAGCCCAACAAAATATGATAGGCAGAATATTTTTGGAATAATGAAATCTGGGAATAGACAACAAATTAACCACTTCTTGCAGAATGTGGGAAGTTCCTRTGACTGTGAGCTTTTCATTTGTATTAGCTAGAAATCCAGCAGCTCAAAGTCCAGTGGGCAATGACAAATAGCCTGAAATATTCTGTGGCTGTTAATGTGTTTTCCTCAATACTGGGTTTCATTTCTACACTTAATGAGAAATAGCTAAGATTTGCACATGTATTATTCTCCTGCTGACCACTGACTAGAGATTTGGTTTGGAACTATAGGAGGCAGTTGTCAGTATGACAATGTCTTCATTAGTTTTGTTAGTCTGACTGCTTTTGTGATCTTTATATACAGGAAAAGACCTAAAATATAGTAAAGTAAGCCAATTAGAAAGCACTTTCGGTAGTATAATTTATTCCCCTCAGGGAATTTGTACAATGAATGTTGTCAAAGGCTACGTCTATTAAAATTCTTTTGTTGTACAATCATGAAATTATTTAGGTTGGAAGGGAACTCTGGACTTTACCTAGACCAGATTCCTGGAGTTGTGGTGCAGAGCTAACTTCAGTGCTAAAACAAGTTCCTCAGAAGCCAGTGCTTCTCTGGGTGCCTCTTTCAACCAACCGTTATGAACACTGTCTTTTCATACATACAAGAGAATTTCTCCTGCTTCACAGAAGAGTTTGCCCATGTCCTTTCTCACCTCCTCCTACCCCATGAAGTGGAAGACAGTAATTAAATTCACTCCTAACCCCCCACTTCTCCAGACTAAACTCCCTCAGACTCTGCCTCTTTGTTCGCTGTTCCAATACCCTGAGCAGCTTCTGAGCTTCCATCCATCTGCACATCTTTCTCTTGTCCCAGGGGACCCAGAGCTTGACAGAGTATTGCAGAGGCAGCACTGCAAATGCCAAATCATCATCCATTATCACATCCTTTGACTTGCTGCCGAGGCTGCCATTAGTCTTTCTCCTGTAATCACTTTTTAAGACTGACACTCACTCATATAGAAATCTCTCTCTGAATACTAAAGAATTAAACTAACRAAATGTTGAAAAGATCTCAAAGATATAATTTTTCATTGAGAATCTAATTTGGGAATTTCCCTAGGTTGTGTGAGTTTAAAGATCTATATTCATATCTCAGAGCAGCTAAATCCCTACCCTAGATTAATGCCGAAATATAAGAAGGATTATGAAAGAAATCAAGATTTACTTACCATATTTCTAAAGAGATCACAAACCATTTCTTGTGGGGTTTWTTTTTGCCTAATTTTGCTTTGTTTGGAATGAGAGAACTTTTGAAAATACTGAATAAAGGTAAAATCTTATGGTTTTTTTCTTTCTTTAAATTGAATATAATTCATATGATATTTCAATTTTTTTAAAAGCAATATACGTAGGAAAATGCTCAAGGAAATTGTTCCATTTTTCCCAACAGCCACAAAGTGTGAATGTTTCTCTCAGAGTGGGGTTAAGAGTTCTTCCCCTTCCAGGAACCCTAGAGCAGAGGAATGCAGCTGAGCAACTTTACTTAATTAGTCAGTTTATCTGAATTAAGGATGGAGTAACACTCTTAGAACAAACAGTATAAAAGAGGGTCGGCAATCATGAAGAGGAAAAATTGAAGACTTATTGAAAGAACGAGTAAGAGAATAAATTTCAGCCTGAATGAAGACCTTAGTAAGTAGAAGAATATATCTAACAAAAATAATGTTTTTACCAATATTCCTATGTATTTTACAAGCTGGGGTGTTGAATTGGGGCATTCTGAGCTAGCATGTTAAGAGAAGAGTATGTGTGCCAGGGGAAGGTGGGTGGTTTGTGCCCTCTTCACCTGTATATAAATACAGTGTATATATATATGTTGCATAGGTTGTGACCTGTTTAAAGCTTGTATGACCAGACTCCTAATGAGCTGACTAATACTGCCTCCTTATATTCACTTGGATGTCTCCATACATATATTTTTGTCTTGTATTTTAATTTTATTGGATTAATTTATTGGATGTGCATAGGTTTTCAACATATCAACTACAATTCTCTTGGCACACATCAGAGTCCAGTCTTTTTTCCATTTGTCTGTCTATCTTCATATCCATTAATCCATTATTCTGTTCAAATAACTCAGGATATAGCTTGTAGGTCAAAAAAAGGAACATTGCTAAGTGATAGCTTCTATTTACTTGTTTTTTAAAATTTATCTTTTATTTTATTTATAACATACCTTAAAAGTATGAAAAGTTTATGTTCCTTGACCCACCTTCAGCACTTGCACAACATCCAAGAAGGATCTTTTCCTTTAGATATTTTTCTAATTACTATTACTGCAGCATAATTGACGCTATGGTTGTTTGGATTAGCAATTAGAACGCCAGAACTGCCATCCTTTGAGACAGATAATTAACCACAATTTATTCTTGAATAAAACTTAGCGTTTGCCATAAAATCCCAGAGGCATATTTGTATTTCACAAAACCTTAGTCCATCACATGATGCACAATGGAGCACAGTTATTAGCATAGTCTAGTCTAGTCGTGCTTCCTCTCACATTAGCATGTACTTAGTAGGATGAGAGAGGATTGTTAGAATAGAATTTCTCATGCAAGACTAAACTCTGGTTTAAAGGTAGATAGGCTTCCTAAAAAGTAGAATAAACAACAAAGAATGCAAATACTAATAGGAGGAAAATACCTGTTAACCAGATGTTGCATTATGAAATAATGGATAGAGCTTGTGCTTTTTATAATTTCAAGTAAGTATTTGCACATAGTTAATATGGTTCTTGAGAAAGAAACCAAGTTCTTTTTAAAGGCCAAGTCTTCAATTGTTCAAAAAATAAATATTATACACTGAAAACAAGTCTGGGTTTTACTTTTCTTCCAGGGTTTCTGGTTGTCTTCTACTCCCTGGTCTGTGCTCCAGGATTAAATATGGCTTGTTCTGGTTCAGCATAAGGTTCAGATACACAGAGAAAAAGATTCCCTGTGAAAAATAACAACACGTGGCTGGACTGCAAATATACTTGAGTGAATATCGAAGTCCATGAAATTTCTTGACTACATCCAGGTTTTGATCTCTGGATTAAGTTCTTGTGCATTTCCACAGAGAAGTCGTTCTGGTACAGGAGCCATCATGTACATCAGCACGCTGTCACTCAAGATCAGAGATTAATCACTGGGTTGAATACATGATATTTCTTTCAGCTGTGGCTTGTGTCCTTCCAGGACATGTCTACGCTCAGTTCAACTTGACCAGTGTGAGTTTAACACATTTGATCCTTACCCTGCTAGCTCAGCAATTTCACCATATTTTCTTGTTAATAGGAAAACTCCTTAAGACTTATTTCCGTTCAGTCTGTCCACAGCCTTTTTTTTTTCCAATCTACAGCTACTTCTGCAGTGACTGTAGTAGCACAGTGGTGGATTCCTGCACCTGCACAGTGTGAGCTGGTACAAATCCCCAGCCCACTGTGATGGGTGAGGTCTCAGGTCTGGTTCTGTCCTGTGCCCTGCCCCACGTGGACACTGGGTTGCTGTGCCTAACACTGTCTTTTGTCTCTGAGCCAGCTTGGAGACTTTCCACTCTAATCTCCTGTAAATCTGGCTCCAGGGTGGAATGATGATCACTCAGTGGCTGCAGATTAACAAGATTATATGGGGGCTTTTTTGGCCTAGTAGTTCAGTTAGTCAAGTGGTTGAGTTCAACACAGGACTCAGATGGAACTGGAAGATTCAAAACTGACTTTATAAAAGTCCAAACAAATTTGATTTTAACCAGCATTGTGTGAACTGGATAGCCCTAAACACAGTAGGCAACTCTGTAGATGTCTGCTGTTTCTACAGGAGCCATAGTGCTCAGTTTGGGCTAAAGTGATAGAAATAGTCTCAACTAGGAATCTGCTCTGAGCACACTGAGAACCTCTCTGAGCAGGTGCATTTACTGCATGCCCCAGTGCAGCAGCTAGGACCAGACTTGACAAAAAGAGGCAGCCAGGGACATGTAGCTGGAGGAGCAGCTTCAATGACCTCTTCACTCCGATGACTCAAAGGCTTGCTGACCCCAAGACACAGGCTGTATGCTGCTCTAGAGTGACTGAAGGGATCAGGACTGTATCACCCTGCAAAAATCACACCAAATGCAGTCTTCTTTTATCCCTGTTTGGTGAGAGTGTCTCCTAGGCTGTGAACCTGGCTCTGTACCAGAGTGCCATGCACACGTATGCCACAGCCTCAAGCTTTCCCTTGGCTACATTTTTTTCCCTAGTGACCCTCTTCTTCATTGCTGCACACTCAGTACCACTTATTCAGGACAGGTTCCAGCAGTGGCTTTCCAAGTCTCCACTAGTCTGAGCCTGATCTATGTAGGAACTAGAGGAACAGGACCAAATCTCCTTATGCTGAGTAAGAGACTGAAGCAAAGTTTCCCACTTCCTATGCTGTTACAGGTGATTATAGTGGCAGTGCTAGAAACATAAATGCCCTGAGTTTTAGGGGAAAAACAAACAGGCAGTGGGTGTTAGTCTGCTCCCACAAAGAATGGCTGCTGGTATTGTCCTCACAGCAGGTTTCTGAGCCGTAAATCTCCAAAGCTGTAAGTATGTCATGGTTATAAGAGACAAACTCAGCAGCACACTCTGACTCACTGGACATGGTATGTTTTTCTTTAAAGCATTTGCATAGTCCTGGCATAAAAAGTCCTCAGCAAACTCTTTATGTCTCAGCCATAGTCTTGAAAACACACAGCTCTTCAGTACTTCCTGAAATACCTCATTGATGTTTTAGAATGATCCTGTACTGTGGTGGTCAGAAGGTTCCAGCAGGATGAGATGCAAGTGTATCGCATGACTAACTGGGATTTGCCCTTTCTTCTTTTGTTTGCTTTTCTCATATTGTTTTCTTCACCCCGTGTTCTGTGAACTCCCTACCAAGAAGCTCTTTATCTACTGGATAGTGAAGCAGAATGCCAAACCTGGGGTTTGTTGTCACTCCTCTGTAAATATTTAATGTCCATGATAATGGCTCTTTGGGAGAAAAGAGTGTATCACCCATAAGTGTTACTGGCACTGCTATTAGAGTCTCCTGGACCCAAGCCAGGAGGTCTGGCAGATGCAAAGGGAAGCACACTTAAGTGAGGCACTAATGTAAATACAGCAGTGTGTCCTCTGTCAGTACCTATTCAAGCAGTGTGTGGTCACTTGGACTGGATAGTGCTGAGTCTGAGGAAGTTGCTGTGATAATCGTGAACCCAAGGCTGAGTTCCAGTACAGTTCAGATGGAGAAAGATACTGGTTTGAAAAGAGTTCTGAAAATAACCAACTAGATTCTGGAGTCAGCTTCAAATTACTTAATTTATTAGCATCCATATGACCGAAGCTGAAAAATGCAAAATTTCTTAGATGTGTCAAGTCTTTAAATATTCAGCTTCTATGGTCTTCAGAATGCTCCATAAGGTAAGATCGAATGAAAAAGAGCAAGTACAGATCTGGGTATTTCAATGAATAATAGTTCTCTATTAATGTGTTAATACCTAATTTAAAATGCCTATTCTTTTTTTTTTCCTTAGTCCAAAGGTTTTCTAAAACAGGTGTTGTTGTCTTTTTAAGGCTTTTGCTGCGGTAAAACAGACTGTCTGACATGAAGACCAATGAAACAAAACAAATAAATGCTTGTTTTCTCTGCAGATTTACCTCACTGATCTTTCTTCTTTCAACTTTATTCTAGTACATTTAATTGCTTAATATTAAGAGAACAGATTAGCTTATCTGTTGCATATTTCTTCCCRCATTAGTTGACTTTGTTCCTTACGTATTATTCAGCTTCCTCCCTCCTGAGAAACTCAAGGCTAGGTACTTACCACCCCAATGCGGGGAGTGAGCGTGCAGGACATAGGAAGAGATTTCTTGGGGAGCAGAGGGGCGTGTTTTATGATGCCTTTGGTTGCTGTACACAAGAGGGACAGAGGGAGCCCGGAGCAGTCTGTACCCCACTGGGAGGGCAGGCACGCCTCCCCTGCCCCCACGCACTGACTGAATTTCGACTTGTGGACAGAGGGGTTGGCTGTCTCTGTTCATACTGTCCAGAGCCCTTTCTGCTGGCTAGGAGGGAAGGAAGAGGATCTTCACTTTCTCATCCTTTCTCTGGAGTGCCACCACAGCAGAGAAAGCCCAGCAACCCCTCATCTCTTTACTGATTCACGAAAGGTTTGTTTTTGTGGGGAATCTTATGATTGAGAGGAGTCTGTGCATGTAATGTCGCAGCTTTTATCTTCTGGAGGAACTGTTCTGTAACTATGGCATTCCTTGGAGGCAAAAAAATTCTTTAATGCTTTCTTTAATTGATGTAAGTATAGATTAATAATATGCTAACTTGGCGAGTGGCTTTATTAAAAATCACTTCTGTCTTCAAGCAGAGTAAAAAGCTCATTATAAAAAGGAAACCAAAAATCTTGGGGAGTTTCAGCTCCTTGGCACAAATTCTGAGTTGTAAACTTGGGGTCTGACATAAGTATTTTAACCAATATGCAAGGGAATAGACTTATAACAGTAAGATCTAAAGGAGAGGTATGGTGGTTTCTTAGAGTGTGTAGGAATTTATGTGGAAATTTGTAACAGATAGATGGAGACTCTTGTATCCTTCTTGGTTTATATTTGGGATGATCAAACATTTATGTAAGTTAATGGGAATTTCTTCACTTGATCTTATGGGATCTGTTTTAGGTCTAAATACATTTCAAAACTGTGAAAGATATTTTCTTTGCACCATATCCTTCTTAGCAAAATAAACTAAGACATTCCTTAGTCAAGGGTCCTAATCCTGTTTTACATATGTTGCTTCTGGTGATGATGCCACCGTGAGGCAATTCAGGAGGTAAAGATTTATACTGTTCTCCCAAAAACACTGAAAAGTACTGTAGGCTTAAGCTGAGGTTGTCTCTTGTATCTTTTTTTATCCATTATCTTTTTTAGTCCAAAGGTAGAAGAAAGCAATTCGTAGAAAGCATCCTTTGCTTAGGCACACAGTGTGTGAGCAAAGATCACAGACTGCCTCAAGTCTGTCAAGCACATCAGAAAAACAAACCCATCTCTTTTTAATAACCTTCAGTGTTCACCGATTTGGAGTAAATTTTCACTTCAAGATTTTTGAGAAGAACAATACCCAACATCTGTAAAATACTTTCCTCCTGCAAGCACTTTTTGGGTCATCTATCCTCAGAGGTAGGAGGCAATAACTGGCAATAACAGAGGTGGAGTGTGTAGGAACGCTCACTCGCTTTCTTTGAATTTTTTTTCTATGTTTCTGTTCTAATGGTTCTAATGTTCTATGGTCTAATTGGTTGTCCAAATCCTTTAGTCTCAAATACCTGCAGTGGTTAGTCCAGCTCGCTCAGTCCCACTGGCAGGGAACTGGAGAGCCAGCTGATGCCAGGTTCTTCATGCAGCCCTATTTGCTCCTGAAGCAACTAGACCTGATAGCCGGCTCCTAGTCCAGACAGGATTGATCCTCTCTCCCTGTAAGCCCTTGTTTTAGTCTCACTAACCTCATATCTCTCTTTCTCCCCTTCCTTTACTCCTCGCAACGAGGAAGAGTTTTGCTCCTCAGCCTGAAGATGAGATTTGCTCTGTGTTGCTCAGTCACGGTTCTGAGAGGGTAGGGGTAGAAGAGGAGGAAGTAGATGGCTGTATGGAGAAAACAAAAATATGGAAAAAAATCTGCTTCTCAGTTCTCTGGGGTGCAGGTGGTGGTGGTGTGTGTTTTGTTTTGTTCTGTTTTGTTTTCTGAAACAAAAAATTCTAAATAGAGCCATGCTGAAACATGCAGTAGCTCTCCCTATCCAGTGCCATATCCTACACACCTGGTTATCTCTCTGTATCTCAGGGATGTATGTTTCCCAGTGAGTCTCATGTAATAGTAAAAAAAGTCAAATTGTAGGTTCTATAATTCCTATATATGCATAAGTACAGCAAATCATGGAAGATTAATATTCAGTCCTTCTTCATAGTAAAAAAGTGGCTGATAAGAAATAGAAATGAACTCCTGATTTCTGCTGCTAGGCTATAATCCAAACTCCTTAAAGAGAATTAATCTCTACTTCTGGATTTCCAGTCAGACAAAACTGACCAAGGATGAGAAAGAAGAAAACGAGCAAGTAAGGGAACAAGGGGTTTTCTTTGTTTTCTTCACTGCACTGAAACAGAGGGATCCTACCAAGAGATACAACTCTCTCACAGCTTTGTCTTAGCAAACAAAAGTTCTTCCTCATTCCTAAACTGTTTTTTATAATGGAGGGAGTCAATGAAGCTTTTGGCTCTTACCAGAATTTTACAAGGAAGAAATTTTATGAACAAACATCACAGACAATGGGTAGAAGGAAAAATAGTAGAGATTTGTTTAGCAAGGGAGTTGTCAAATCAACTTTCTCTAATTGCGAAAGGATTTTGAGGTGTGCCACAAAGTTTGGAGATGTTTATTACTGTTCCATTACTTTATTACTACTTCTTAGTTTACAAATTGGCAAGGGTTTTTTGTGGCCATACAACAACTATACATTTTAATTTAAGTTTAAAAGGAAGAACAAATAGGTAACATTGGAAGCTACCTGGATTTCCAGCTGAAAAAACCCCTTCAGATTCCGCAATAGGAAGCTATTTCAGTAAAATTTCTTTTTATTGGAAACTGTTTTTTAAAAGGATTAAAAAAGCCCCTATCTGAGCTCTTGAACAAGTGAAGCAGATAGAACAAGATCATAACACAGAGCCAGGAAACTTTAAAGGGAGTGTTATCAACTCCTAGACTTGGACAAAGAGTTTGCAGTCATTCTACACTACTAGAGAAACTGAGTCATTTCATTTCATGCAAAAACACCTAACAGTAACCTTGAAGAGGAGAAACTACAGTTAAAAAAAGTTTTGTCCGCTGAGCTGTCAGTATTTCAAGGCAATCCCTGCAAATGTGGAAGAACATGTTGTGGAGAAGAGGGCAACTTGAAAGAAAGTCACAGCCAGCATCCTCCCTCCTTAGATTTTTGAAAAAAGAAGTCATGTGATCAAAAGTTGTGAGGTCTTCTCAGTCTCCACTGTTACTTGAAGTTGTCACGTCATCCCTTTCATTGCTCATATCTACAAGCTCTCTCACTCTGAACTCCAAGTATTTCCTTGGCAACTTGGGTAGAACAATTTGTATCAGTAGTTCAGATCACTTCAGCTTAGAGGCAACAGTGAATTAGGATAGGTTTGGATGGTCAGCGTCCACCAGTGTCTTCTCCATATTTGCTTTCATGTACAGCTTACCACAACAGAAGTGTAGATCCAAGAAATAAGATCCAAGGAGTAACATCATATGTAATCTGCTGTCTTTAATATCTGTGGTCAGCCAGAGACTGACAAACAAGACATAAACAAGTCTTGATTTGGCCAGAGAGGGCTGTGGCTTCTGTGTAACTGTGTGTACAGGCATGAGTCAGAGCAAAGATGTGCATGTAAGTGTGCTGCAATCTAACCTCTGATTTGAGAGATTATCTTGTCCTTGGTATACCCTATCCCACAAAGGATTCTAGACCTTAATCAGCTGATGTAAGTCAGGAGAGAGGTCACTTAATGAGGTCTGAATGCTGTAGGGTCTGGTACACAGTCTTTGGCTGTTGTATCTGTTGTGGATTTGGGGGTGAAGAATGAGTGTAAGGTAATGTCCACATAAAGAGACGAGGAACAGCACAGTATGTATTCATTCCAACAGGGATTAAATTACTTATACATAGAGGAAGGAGTTGAAGAGTTTAAGCTAGGGTTTCAAACAAAATTGAAGCTGGGATAATTGCAGACAGCAGGATGTTGCAGCAGTGCTTTGCACCTGGAGGGAAGCAAATATTAATCAAAATGATCAAGTGACAAATCAAGTAATGAGGAGGGGTGGGCCGTGGGGCAGAACTGGACCTCAGATAACACCATATTCTGGTCTTGCAGAAGTATGAAGAAAGGCAAGATGGGGACAGCATCTTAAGTAGTTTCATGKGTTAATTTCTTGATTTAACCAAATCATGTGAGGGGTAGAACAGGAAATCATAGTAACAAAAGAACAGGAGAAAGAATGGAGAAGATTATCGAAATTTTTGAAATGTCTGTTTTAAGAGAAGTGCAAAGTCTCTTAGATCTGCAGAATATAGCATTTACCCTACCTTGCTCTCTTGAGGACTGCTGAGACCATATCGAACTAGAGCTGACACCAGCACTCAACTATTCCAAGCAGTAAGACATGCTCAGGGTATTCCATGAAAGTACTGTGTATATCTGTAGTGTACAAGCTTATGCATCCACCCAAGGCAGGTATGATGGCAGGCACTGTAGAGAGAAATGTTACCATGGTCTGTCATCGTTTTCCTTCCTTTGAGACTGTAAGAATTCATACAGGAGTAAGAAAGGCTACATTAAAAGTTTGCCTGTCTTATTCTGGCACACCAGCTGTTTCTTACAGGCTGGCTGGAAGCTGCATGCCTCTTTTGCAACAGCAATTACACRACTCGGTTTTTTACTGTTCCTGCATCCCTGGGTTATGCTTTTGCAGTCTAATGAAACAATCAGGCAAGTTTCCAACTGTTAATTAACTGCATGTGAATTGATTTTTTTCTCTTTTGGGGAAGAAGAAGAAATATCAAACAGAGTCTGTACTAGCTAGGGAAACACCATCAAGAGTTTCAGTTTAGACAAATTCATGGTGTCTCCCTCTTCTGTGATGATTCTTCTCTCAACATCTGTTAAAATCTTCAGTACGAAGTTGGAAAAACTGAAAGCAGTGGCATTATTATCATGTCTGCTTGCAGATTATCAGCTTGCTCTCATGCAGCCGATAAAACAGTAATGGTTCCATTTAAATGTCATACCATTTGTTGATAATCAGTTATTAAACTACAGGGGGGATATTTGCTCTCCGTGTTTCCGCAGAACAACATGTTATGCCTATTACACTGTTTAGTCTGAAGCTTAAATGCCACACAGAAGATTCTTTCAGGGACAGGATTAATATGTTGTCTTCATCTCACTAATTGATATGTGACATATTATGGAACATCCATAAGCAGTTTTAGATTTAGTCATCTATTTAGCAGACTTCATTTTTGCATATCAGAGTTTTATGTTCACAATTTAACTGTCAGGAGGGTGGGGAGAAAAATAAGAGAAAATGTGCGTAATACCAGGGAAGCATTTTACTATATCTTTTGATAAAAGCTCTCAGAAGTTACCATAAGACCAGTCTGTTTCTGCTGCTACAGGACTGGCTGACCTCTTATTTTTAGACCAGATCTAGTCTCACTAATCAAGAATCCAATCTATTTTATAAAATAAATGAAAGGAAAAAGGTTAATGAGTTTGTCTACTTTCCTTGTGCCCCTCCATAGTGAGATTTGTGAGTAATGGTATTGCAGCAGTTTGTGGGGCTCTGGAGCACACTCGACACTCATGATGTGCACAAACTTTTGCTGTGCAATGTCAGTGAACAAAAACCCCTCTGAAAACCTGATGTGCACGCTCTCCTCTTGGAGAGGGGTTGGGCAGAGGGAAAAAGGGTGCAGGCATGCCAGACACTGGTGATATTTAACACCCTGCTGGGTTGAATTCCTCAGCCACAAAGATGAGGCAAGTACAAGAATCTCTATATTTTTGCATAATTACAATATTTCTTTTCCCAGGACTTTTGGAATAGATGGTCAGAAACTGTCAGGCCCCTCTCCTCCAGAGACACTACAAACTTGTATCGCAACTGAAGTAGAAACAGCATAAGCAAGCATCAAATAAGATGGGAATGAAGGGGTGAGAACTTTAATTAACCTGTTTCTGAAATGGAAATAAACAACTGAGCAAGGAATTTTATTTCAGGAATCTTGAGAGGATGAAAAATAGGTAGAAAAAAATTAATTAATTAACTATTGGCCCAAAAGCAAACTAATAACTCAGAGTAGTCTGATAGAAGTCCAGTCTTCTTCAAGGTGTGATTGACTGCCTCTGCTCTATGCTTCCCAGTCAGCCTCTTGCTCTAAGAGGCTATTTACATTRAGGACTCTACCAGCAATAGGCTGCCTCTTAGGCTGTAGTGCTCCATTTTGTTGATAATTCCCCTTTTTCTGGCTCTGGTGCCCTGCTTCTCCCTGTCCTGGAGCATCTGGCTCCAGCTCAGTTTTGCCTCTGCTCTGAGTGCTCTCTTGCACCAGTTCCTGGCACTACTGCAGCAGGTCAGAAAACAARTGAAAAATTTTACCAAAACAGACATTTCTTGTCCAGAACAATGTCTTTTTAAAATAAACACACCAAACCACTACTGGCAGGGGAGAAACCTAAGGCTGAGGTTGCCTGTTTCAGCCTTAGAGGAGGGGAGATTCTCTGGGCACATTGGGGAGATTATGGTGCAACCACAGGGGTGTTTTGGTTTGAATTTCAGTAAACCAAGACATGTTCTGGCTTGTAAGGCAGAATAGTCTTGGAGCATGTGAACTGCATGTCTTCTAAAGTTTAGGAAAATGAGAACTATTTTAGTGACTAATATAGATACAGCCTGTAAGGTGTAATTGCTTAACGTAGCACAACAGGAGTGTGCCCAGGGAATCAAGCAGATACTGGAGGAATGTGCATACCAGGAACCAGCACTACTTCACTTAGGAAGGTAATGGCTGATAAGTCTCACTACACAAGAACTAGGGAGATTCCAGATGAGTAATCAGAAAAGAAGTTGAAATTGACAACTTGATGTATGACAACTTGTAGTTTGACCCTGTCAAACTCATTAACACAGGATGCTGGAACAAAATTATAAATAAATTGGAGAAGTGACACAGGCAAATGAAGAGTGGATCCAAATACATACTTTAAGTTAGTAAATTGCTAAGGAAACAATATGCAGAATCTGGACAGGTAAACGTTCCTTGTTTCTCATTGCATCCTTGAACAGCCACTCCTAGCCATTACAAGATGTGACTACAAAATTTGTGACTACAAATAAAGCACTGGCAAGTTTTATGGAAGTGAAACTGTTTGTGTAGTTATCTCTACCTTGCAAAGGTTCTGCAAAGAAAGGAAAACTTGAGGAAAAGGTCACATCTCCTTCCTAAGCTAAGAGTCCTTAGCATACTTAGTTCAAGAGTAGCATTAATAATTTCTGTCATTCTCTGGATCTGCTGTTAGAGTAAAGGTCTGTTACAGAATCCACTGCCGGCTGTAGTCTGGATCAGTATTGGCATAAGGACTCTTTTATAAAGATTCATTTTAATGCTTTTCTTGTTTTGTCTGCCTCAGAGAACTCAACTGTCCGCTTCCTAAGACAATTCACAATGGTTACAAGATCTTTCAAAAAAATAGTTACCTGTGAGTCCGTTACTGCATATTTATTAAGTTTTTTTCTACATTAATATGCATGTATAAGCAATTCATTTAATCTGTCACTTAAAGCACAAAGTGACTTTCTAACAGGTCTTTGCAATCAGCTTAAGATTTGAGAGTCCCCAGTACACTGTTATGCAAACTTTCTCCTCACATCTGCCCTCCTTTTCAAAATAACTCAGTGATAGGTTGAGCAATACATTCCTCAGACAACAGTGTTATTGTGCATTGCTCTATCATTTAATGGAATTAATTTTACACAGAAGTAGCTCAATTCAGCAATATGACCAAGATCCTGTTTAGCGTAGTGCTTTAGCACTTGCATAACTTTCTTTTGTGCTTAGATCATGTGCACTTGCATCCTATCAGTAGGACTGTTCCTGTCTGGAACAATTACCTTTCACAGACCAAGTCACACAAAGTACTTAACACCTGGATTTTCATTACAACCATAAATGGGAGGTAAGGGGATCTATACCCAAAATTCTGCTATGCAATTACCAATTATTTCAATAATGGCTTGGGGAAAAAGATGACAACTTTGAACATTCTTCCCAATGGCTTAGTGTGTACTACCTATAGATTCCTGTTTCTGTTCTCAGGTTAATATTTTATTAAATGACAGCCTAAGTCTTAACATGAAAGTAATGCCCCTTGAACCAACAGCAAAGTGGAATGCAATAACAAAGTGTCATTATAGGATTTTTTGACCTACATAGCATGAGTCATACACTTGGATATAATTCAGTCACTATCACATCCTGTTCATATAATTGGCAATAAAACTAGGAACAACCTCTGTGTTAGTGACTTGCCTTATATCATGTCAGTGTTCTTGCTTTCATATAGTAGTTTACACCATGAAATCACAGTAGCCTGTTCAATTTTCAAACCTTTAAGAGCAAGAGTGGGCAGAGGTCAGCTCTAACTGAATTTTAAAGCCAGTACTTAAGACTGAAGAGACCAAAAGGTTGCTACAACGGGAAATGCTTGAGTATGAGGGAAGCAGAAAAGCTGGAATGCAGTAGCAGTCAGTAGCAACCCAAACAGAGGATATTGGGCTATCATAGGATGTTATACAGATTTATAACTTAGTGATTTCATGTTACCTGAGTAGCTGTGCATACATCTGTCTGGAAGCTTGTGCAGTTCCAGAGTAGGCTATCACAGAATCATAGAATTGTTTAGGTTGGAAAAGACCTAAGAGTGATTAGGTCATCCATCCTGGAGTCATTTTCTCCAGGCTAAACAATCCCAGTTCCCTCAGCCACTCTTCATAAGAGGAGCTCYTGCCCCTTCGCCAGCTCTGTTGCCTTTCTCTGGACTCACTCCAGCACCTCAACATCCTTCCTGAAGTGAGGGGCCCAGAACCGGACACAGGATTTGAGGTGTAGCCTCACACGTGCTGAGTATAGGGGAATGATCATTGCCCTTGCCCTATTCTTTATCTCCATAGGAAAGTCTGGATCCAAAACGATGGTATTCTGTTAATGCCCTTTTATTCCATAAAATGAGAAAAAAGGTACCTTATCCACTTGAAATTACAGCGGAATTAATTTCATTTCTAATGTCTTCCTAGGATATGCTGTTCTGCTTACATAATTATTTCTATAAATGATTAGAACATCTAAATAATTAGGTGGTTAAAAAGTATTACTTCCCATCCTAAGCAAAGATTGACAATGAAGTTTACTGCAGAAAAATTGTTTTACAATTTGATTGCGACTGAAACAAAGATTATCTTCTTTTATGGAGAATTCCTTTTGCTGTAACTAGTGCTAACCAGTTGAGACAGTCCTKCTTTTGACAAATAAATATACTGTACTAAAATTTTGCAGTGTCTTCAACCTTCCTTTCTGGAGATCACAGTTCAAATGACTCCCGTTTTCAGAGCAAAAAAACATGGAACAGAAACACTACTCAAAATATTGTTTGTTGTCGAAGAGGAAACACACCTTAGATATATTAAGAATTTACTGTTAACTCTGAGCCTGTTTCTATAATTGAAATTTTAAGAGTTTCGTTATTAGTCCAGATCTACTTATTACAGAGAAGCAACAACAATGCAGTCAGCAGTGTTATCTGCACACTGCTCAGGTCCTGCTCCTCGCCTTAGCATTACACTCATCCATCCCCTGCTCCTCCCAAGGTTGATGGTTTCACTCTCATGGGGTGTGGGTTATGACAAATCACCTGCACCTCCAGGTCCTTTGGGGTTATTTTATTGGTCTGCAAGTCCACAGCTTCTGAATTTACAATACAGTGGTGGTTTTCATGTATGTTAGGTACTATTTCTTCGACAACTTCTTTCCTCGACTGCCAGTCATCTAGCAGCAGTGATCAGGCTCAGCCAGAAGCCTGACCTGCAGACAACCCCCTGGTGGTGAGACAGGTTTGGGACTCAGATGCGAACTGAAGTCAGCAAGTCAGGGGCAGAAACAGCCCTGTTATCAACAGGCAAGTCCACAGCGACAAGGCAGGTCTGAGTTTGAAACTCAACAGGCTTGCAGTCAGGGTAAAGGTCTGGATCAGCTTTACCTGGACTGAGTACAATGGCTGGGAATGCCCCTTAGCGTGCTCTCCTGAGGGAAGGCGGAGGGGAGTCCCTACTGTCCCAGGAGGCTCTCCTCGAGGCTGGGTGCCACGAGCTGCTGAAAATGGAAATAACTAACAGACTTTGATCCCAATATCTTTTGAAATGCAAAGCAGGCACTTCAGCCATCAGCTTTTCCAGTGTTTCATAAGCCTTGGAAATATAAGGAACTTTCATATCTTTATGTTCATGTAATTGAAACTTACTGAGTGTGACGAAGCATTTTTTGTACCATTTTAAAAACTATGACAAAAGACATTTAAATGCCCCTGGAAATCACAGCTAAAGCTTGAGAGAGGAGGGAGGATCTACCTTACCAGCTTTTTCTTTCATTCCTCAATTCCTCAAAGTGGGACAAAAACCACAAATGTTCACAACATGCAGAATTTCTCCATATTTACATATACAGATTTAATTACACAAATTGATGTGGTGATACATTAAAGCCAATTCTTGTATTACATTACCTACCCCTACTTTTAGAGAGAATACTTCGATAATATGTCTTAGCCTTCAAATGAATAAATGGTGAACTGCTGCTTGCCAGGTTTCATGAATCTGAGAATGGGAGAATAATTTGTTACACAAATATCTCTGATTATTTGTAGTGCCTAGATGAAGAAAAATGAAACATCAAACCTAAAACTACAGCTAGACAAACTAAAAGGGTTTTGTAGCTTGAAGCAAAGCTGGGATTGGGGTTATTTAAAATAGCTGGGCAGGTTGGATAGGGCAAAGTTTGGCAAAGTTTATTTTCCTAGCTTGATTTCCAGGACTAACTTTCACAAGAAAGTAACATGAGTGTGTATTCCCACCCCGGGCTTGCTCTGCATCCTTTTTAGGCACATTCAGCCTTGTGAGGAATGTGTGTACTCCAGGCTCAAGCAGTGCTTGCTGCTCTCAGGGGACTGGAGCCTTGCAACTCAAGTTTTGAGCAAGCTAGTGACTGGCTGAGGCTGCAATGCATGCAAAGGCATTTTGTTTCTTCCCCCTCCACAGAGGTCAAGAGTGATGTCTAAGGCTAGAAGAAGTCATTATATCAACAAAGATGATCCTTGAGTCAGAATACGGAGCTTCATCTGGAGGGTTAGCAATTTAAGCGATCTTTCAAAAAGATCACCCATTCTCCTCCAAAGATTTCAAGAAAAGTAGTAAACAAACCCTGAATGTAATAGCACTGCTCAAATATATTGGTCTTAGAAATTCGGAGAATGTTTTTCAATGTTCAACCAAAAGAAACTTAAATGCTGGGTACTCTGTCTTCAGGGTTGAGCCCAAAATTACCACCCTGGAAAGGCTTCATTTTGTGGCATCATCCTTCTTTATAGTACAAATTACTGTAAGAGTGTTTCCTTTCCACTTGGAATGAACCTGTACAAAGGAGCAGCTCTGGTCTTACCTCAGGGCATGACCTTACAACATAAAAGCTTTCATTTGTCAATATTTAATTCAACATTTACTAAATGGTACATAGATGCTAGGCTGATTTCACTGGAAATAACTTTGCAAAGGTTTAACTAGCTTTAATCTACATGGAAGGTAATGTTGGAAATAACCCTAACATAATAAAAACATTAAACTCATGGCTCATAAGATTTTTCCTAAATGATGACATACCAGACTAGCAAGTGTACATGGGAAAAAATGGTTAAAACAACACTAATGGCCAACACAGCGAAGGGTAATTATTAACCACTTTTTCTTGCAAAATAGCTGGAAAATACTTTGCTGTAGCTGATCCAATGAACTATTATATAAAATCAGCAAAAACTACTTTTAAATATTCAATATTCTTGTTCTGTTCCCCCAGATCTGTTTGATCTCCTTGTACTGATGCCTAAGTATTCAGAACTTTGAGGTTTTTAAGATTAAAGGACTACTAAATAAAAATGGTCAGTGTCCTGGCTCTTCTCTCCAGACAGTGGTTTTAGCAGTGCAGGAACCTGATACATTTCCATCAAGGACATGCAGCCATAAAAAGGCACCAAATTCCGGTTTTGGTGGTTTGACTAAGTGAGGAGTTAAATGTTCTCAATTTCACTAGCAAAGTATTTATGCACATGGTTAATTTGCCTATGGAATTAGGTTTAAAAACTGAACTGTTTACTACTGCTTTGCTAGACCAGGACATTTTTATAGTCCCAAAATCTTAGCATCAATTTGAGCTTGCATTTCCAAAGGGGCCTATCTGCATTCAAACCAGCTACATATTTACATGTGAATGAGTACATAAAGTTACAGACACTGTACACTCTCTGATTAACACATTTTGTCCAGCATTTGTGTTTCCAACTTCTTAACAATGAAAAAATTCATCTCGAATATGAAACTAAAATTTCACAGACTTCTGTTTGAAGTCACTTGGTAAGCTTTTAACACAGTTTTGCTTGTATATATTCTATTTTTTCTGTTCTGTTTATTATTTATTTCTTGTGTAGTACCTAACAAAGAAATTCATGTTTTGTTTGTGCTGTTTCTTGGTCATGTCTGTGTAAGTTGTCCTTGGGATGGTTTCTTTGTGTTCCTGCTCAGGATGATAAAGGCCAAACTTATAAACCTGAATCTAAAGCTTGGCAAAACTTGGATCAAAGAGGTAGCATTGTTTGGTCTGAAAGGATTAGTCCTATCACAGAATGAGCTACTCTTCAATGATCATTGAATTCATGCTCTTTGAGCACACGTGTCTTCCCAAGGACTATATAACTAAGTAAAACTCATTTTATAATGCAGCAGTGCCAGAATTATAGCCCTTCTGGCTTATTTTCCTGTCCTTATGCTAAGCATGGGATATGCTGAACAAGTCCTTTCCACAAATGACAGATGATGTCAGGATGTAGTGCATCTAGGGTTAGTTGTCACAACCTAATCACCTTGGATTAATTTAAAAGTTGTAAAGATTTCAGTTAAAATGTAGATTATTTGAAATGCAAATTAAATGTATATAGGTCCGGAAGGTATCATCTGTCACTTGTACCTGAGATAAAAGATTTGTTTGAAACTCACCTCTCTTCTCCCTCATTCTCATGCCAGAGTGAGAGAATCTCCTGTTTTCTCATAACCACCATGTTACAAAGGGCTAAAGTACAAGACTGTATTTCCTGTTAGTTGTAAGATATTGGATTCCAAGTCCGAAGATACTTTTACATAAAATATGCTAGGGGATCTTAAGGAGAACTTCCCTGCCTCACAAAAGCGGTGTTTTCATTGATTAGCGTCTTGGAACTGGAGAAGGATGCCTATGTTTAGCTGAAGTAAATCTGATGGTAATATCTTTTGAGAACCTTACCGAGGTTTATGCAACAGGGTCGAAAGTGATCCGGAGGAGCTGCCAGAACAATCATAACTTGAAATACAAACCAAGCACCACATGCTCGATAATCCCACTTTCCCTAAAAGAACAAGGTTACTTCAAATCCCAGCCAGAATTTACAGTTTCAGCCAACTCACATCTGTACAGCTGCTTCTCTATCTAAATCACCTTGGATAGTGTAGCAGCTGCAAGTATAGAGATAATACAACTAAATTGGCTATCAAGGTCCTTAGAAAAATGCTGATGAGACTGTTTTAACATACCTTGTATTTTCAAAGAAAGTAATACATGTACCAGCAGGGAAAAGCCAAAGCAGAGAGCACCTTTTCACAACAGAGCGTTCTTATCTCTCTTAGCTTTGGGATGTAAGGTTCTGATAACAAAGTCAGTACTGCTACACCCTTGTCCTGACCCATTTTTCTTTAGTTTTTAAACTAACACTGATATGGAGCTCCTCTCTGACACTAAGCCAGAAGAGCAGACAAGGTAAATCTTTTTTATTAACTGCTGAGAGGTTATTACTGTACAGTATGTTCTGTACAGTACTGTCCCAGCCTTTTAAAATCTTGCAAAGGGGTGACTCCTGGGAAGTACCAGAAACACCATCTCAGACACTCAGGTATTGGGCCAAAAGGCCACTGTTAAAAGCTATTTACAGCACGTGGAATGCTGTGGGTGTTCCTCAGCATGGTCACTTGTAATCAGGTAAAAGTATAGGAATGCAAGTCCTAGCCTTAGGCACTTGCATTTCAAATGTCTAATGGCTCAAATGTGGGAAGCAAAGCTTTTTACGGTTTGTGGCGTCCGAAACAAAGACTTCTTGTAGGGTGCCACAGCCATACAAGGCAGTTTGTTTCCTATTGGGTAAGAAAGAGACATTGCATGAATTCCAGCTGAAGCGTCATACTATTCTTTGTTTTTACTGTTAATTATTTATTACTTCTGAAAAAGTATAAAAGAGTTAGTCCTGGCTTTACATTTAATTCAATGATTTAGCTGTCCCTATTTCAGAGAAGAAGGCAGCTGTACCAATTCTGAAGAGGACTGCTGCTGAACTGCACTGAACTTTGCTGGAAGTGAAGAATACTTCAGACAAGTGGTGAGTAGCATCTAGACGTTGGACTTGATACAAACAGCAAATGTTCACAAGGGGTTGTCTTGAGGAGGGAAGAACAGATTTATCTTGGTATAAACCGATGTTGAGAAATTTATAAACAAATAATTTCCTGTGGTAGTCAATTACTCAGCTTCTATGTAAGCAGTCATTAACTCTGACATCTGTCTTCCTCTCCTACTGTAATAGATTTCTATGGAAAATAGATTTATAGAAGAATTTATAGAAGAAAATCTGCTAAAACCCAGCAAAAACCCACAACAGAATACTTCACTTTGAAGTAGAAATTCAATCTTTCTGCTTCTTAGCATAAGAGATCAGATTTTAACATGTATGGAATATTGAAATCCACATAAAATAATTCCTCATCTTGTAATGGCACTTTAGGATGGATACTACAGGTACAGGAAAAGAACACACACATACTTTTTTACCACTACATTATCTAATTACTTATGAGACAGGTGTTTCTGGAAGCTGGAGTGTCTACAGTCTAAATAGTTCAGTACCATAGGAATGCTCTGTGTCAAATTAAAATCATGCCCCACCTGATTCCATCAATGGTATTTTGATATTGGAGCTGTCAGATATTTTCCATAAACAGTATAAGAAACATTGACTTATATAGTCTCACTTGCATCAGAATAGATCTAGTTCAAAAAAACTACTTGAGAAAAAAATAATCCCTTCAGTTCTTAATGGAGTTCCAGTGTACCTATTTTAACTAGATAGTCATGTCACTTATCAGGATTTAACACATAACCTGTTACTGCTTTGGGGGACATAGAAACTTGAAATGTGTTCTTCACATTGGATGCTCTAATTAATCAGTCTTTTAATTAATCAGTGGTAGATTTCTCCTGTGTGAGTGTGCATATGTGGTTTATAGTACCAGGAAGAGAATCACATTCATTGCAGCACACACTATAAACTAGTCACAGAAATATCTGGCTTGAAGCATAGGAAAGTCCTCAGCTTAAGTCTGTTACAATACAAGGACAGCTCCATTTTTGAAAGGCACAAGCACTCAGTCATAGAAAACTTCTGCTRTAGTTGAGTAGAAAAAAGATTGCAGTGCACAGATTATGGGATTGGAGTGAGGTGAAAACTTTTCTTCATGCTCTTTTACCAGAGTTTTAGTGTTGAATAAAAAAAAATAAATAAATAAAACATGGACTTTGAAACATAGACTTATTTCCAGCACAAAGTATAGCAAACCAAAGTAATTAAGTTGGGCAAATTTGCTTTCCCAAAGGCAAAAATTACTAGATGTCGGTCTATCATGGACAATACGACTTACTGAGTCTGTTTGGGTTATTTTTACACCAATGTATTTTCCAAAGCTTTGCGATTCACACGCTACTGTGGTGTTGTCTCTCTTAGTGCTTCTTCTTCCTGCTTTTAAAATAAACCAAACTATTCTGTGCTACATTTGAAAGAGGTGTGTCCTGAGTAGTCCCTTTCCGTCCCTGAGAGGCTGTACCAGTTTATAATTACAAGTGAATTTTTTCTGCTGGAGGCTGTTCTTCCACATTTTCCTTGTCTCTAGTAGTTCAATGTTGACATAGACATAATTTTTCTATGGAGGTAGTATAATTTTGCACTTGGGAGATAGATAGGGAAGCTGTGCATGCCCATCATGAGGAATTTGTGACAGCAGAATCTTTTATATCACAGATAAACTGCCTGAAGCTTGTTTGTGTTGTGTTTTGGGAGGAGTGATTGGGGCCTTGTTGTAAGTCCATGCTGATTTGATCAAGATGGCAGATGGGCCCTCACTGGCTACTGAGCCTTACACTTGGACTGGACAATAATAATTGGTCTAGTCCAGGTCTTACGTGCTTCTTGGTTTGGCTTGGTTTTGTTGGGTTTTTTTAACAACTGTCTTTCAACTCAGGTTTCCTGTGATGGCCGTCTCCTTGGTGATTTCGTCATCTAACTTAAGAAATATGGCTGTTTAAATTCTTAGTTCGTCTGAACTGCTCCCTTTGTATATTTGCTTTTTATGAACACGACAGGTTTGCAACAGCTTTTCCTTTTCCTGACTTGCAAGTCAGTAAATGAAAGTTGAATGTTCAATAGAAGTTCAAAACTAAAACTGGATCACAGTAGGTTTATTCATACCTCTCCCACGTCAGTTTGCTGTGCCAGTCATAATGGTCCTTTTCTGTGAACTGCTGAGCCATCCTTGCCAAGGCTAACAATTCGTAGGACTCAGCTGGATTGCACGTCCTACCAATGAACTCAACTTACACATTACTGAATAAACTCCTGGATAAGTAGATAAACAAACTGTAGCTAAAATGGAAGATGCCCCTGGCCTGATATTAATGAGCCTTTCCTGATATGTGAGTTACCTCCTGTCTAACTGTACAAGCTATGGAGCAGACAAATCTAATCTGCTGTGACGAATTAAAAATAATGAGTCTGGATCGACAGCTTTAGCAACTTTATCTCGTAGTAGCTATATGAACATCAGAGGGAAGGAATACACTTTTCCACACTATCTATTGACATTTTCCAGTGAATGGTAAACAACAGCATCAGAGCAAATATGAGCCTTTCATTCCCCTAGGTGGATCATCACTTCCTTAGATTTTGTCAAACACTGCAATCTGAAGATCAGTTTTCTGCTTGCTGCAATCACGTCTCTCTTCCCTGCACACAAACCAATAAGACACAAAAATAACGTTGACAAATTCATGAGGGATTTCAGTGACTTCTACTCAATCCCCAGTCCGGATTTCTAATTTTTTGTATCAACTAGAGTATCTGTTCTGGATATGGTAACATTCCTTTTTCTACAGTCAAGTCGATRTGTTAAAAAAGTAAAAAAGGGATACCTGAAATACAGGAAGGAGAGCTCAATCTGAACACTTACACAGATGGTGCACTGCCAGCAATTAAGCTTTCCAGACACAACAGATGTGTCTTAAAATTTTTTAAAGATGTTAAAAAAAAAATTCAGTCATATAAAAATAAACTCAGTTAGGGAAGGCAGACACAAGTTATCCCTCCTAGTGTCTTAGCTGTGAGGTTATGTCCCCTTAGATGCTTAGCAGATTGTTTCTGACTGTGTTGTTTCTGTTTCAGTGCTATGACCCATATACTCTTTATCTTGTCAGCTCTTAAATTCCAGTTTGATGATGCTTTGTTTGTGCTCTGTCAGAACCTTCATTAATTTAATTATCTAATTATCCATATATGAAATCTGTATAGGATGTGGGAGATTCAGACAGCAAGTCTTGACGTTATTTTTCATATACTTGTTAAATGTGGCATGAGACTGTTTGACGATGAGACTAAACCTCTCTCCTGTAAAGTGAAATACATTTGCCTTGAAAGCCCTTTTTGAAGAACAATTTAGCAGAAGTTGACTAAAGCCCTTTGAAGCAGAGGAAAAGGAGTTGTTTACAGGATTTTAGTATTGACTGCACTGGTAGGTAGAGAGGGAAGAAGGTAACTTTTCTGGCTTTAGCGCTTATAAGATGCTATCACATCTTTAGTTTCTCTTACTTAAAAGCTCAGACTGATTTATTGGAACCATCTGATATAATGGCCCCAGTACTGCTAACGTCTCATAGAATTGATTCATCCTAAAAACCTCTTGAGTGTGGGATGGCCTCAACACAATTTCCACTCCAGTGTGCTGTTTCACCAAACTGCCTCTTACTCCCCATGTATCATAGCTCACTGTCTTGTAGACTCTTGTCTGGAAGACAACTTTTACTCAGGAGTGGATCTATCATTACCATAATGGTCACATAAGSAAAAATCTTGAAATGTGCTGTCATCTCAAGATGTTGAAGAAGAAGAACACCGTAATCCGTGTTCCAAATTAACTGAACATCTTGGCGGACTGCCCAAGATCATGCGAGGAAGCACCATATAAATACCAGATCCTCTCTGAAATGCCAGAAACCGGTTTAGATTTTTAATAAGTTAAGATTAAAATGTCCTTTAACATTATTAAAGTACCTATGGCGATATTGAGGCATGAATTTGCTCAATAGAGCAGTAAATAAATGGACTCCTCCTTTCCGAATGTGTAATGACCCAGCTAGTATAAGGTCTAATAATCATTAGAATCACACCAACAATTAATCTAAATGTCCTGGCTGGAACCCAGCCGTAGTAATGTGGTTCCACCTGACTGACTAAACTTCTTTTGTAGTTGCAGTGGGTCTGATGTTCCTGCTCTAATAGTGGCAGCATATATACTAAAGAGCCTGTAGCTTTTTCTCTTACTGAACAGTAGCACAACTTTCCCCCTTTTCTTCCTCAGCTGTTACTTAACAAGATAATAGCATGGAGAACAAACAGCAAAGCAACGGCGTGACGAAAGAAAATAATGCGGTGAAGAAAAAAGTGGTGAGTGAATTCATCAAATCTTCCATCAAGACATTTATTTGCTATTTGGGGACTGGAGGAAGAAAATAGCTGTTTGGAACCTATACAAATACCTTTTTTTTTTTTTTTGAGGGGCATAAGCAGTAGCTTGTGTTTAGTTTCCGCAAGTTACCAACAGTGATTATAAAAGGTCAAAATTTGTGAGTATGTTAAGGTGAGAAATTATGTACATATTAATCACAACATGTAGCCATATTATTTGTATTTCAGTATGAACTGAACTATTTGCACTGTGCTATTTAGAGCGAAACAAAACAAAACACAGCTATCTGATTCATCTCAAATACACTATGTATTCTGGAGGCTTGATTCTCCTAACTTGACTCTCTTACTGCTTATGAYCATTCAAAGAGATTATAAATGATGTCCAGATCATCATTCATGTACAATAATTTTACATGTTAATGAGTAGCATCTGGCTTTCTATTCAAACACAGCTCAGCTTGATCTGAGCCAACGACACTTCAACATTGCTGCATCATAAACTGCTTTCAAGCCTGCATTGCTCAATGGCATTACTTATTATGGCTTGGGGAGCTCTAAGCTAGTTCTGAGGTATGTAACATATCAGAAGTGAAAACAGCTCAGATTTACACCAATATTAGCTGCAGTCATCTGGGAACAGTTCCCAGATGCACTTAATACTCATCATTGCCAACTAGAAAGTGTCATTGAACTCTTAGCAGTTCAAAATCTCCATGTTTGCAAGTAGGTACCTTCAAACATAATAGCTGAAAGCTTTTATCTTCCCCAGGTAGCATCCCCATCCTTTACACAGCAGTAGTGTGGCTTGTCAAATCTAAACCTCCTAAGGCTGTGAGAACATCCTTAACATCTTAATTGGCCACAAGTCTTGTGGTATCTTCACTTTCCAGGCTCTGCAACACGGGAAAAGTCTTCCCCACCTTAGTCTAGTGTCTTGCTTTCAGAAAGGCTGCTCAGGTCTCCAGTCGGGACCGCGGTAGGGGGCCCCCTGCAATCCGTGGTGCCCCAGCCGCGGTGCCACTCGGAGGGGGGCCGTGGTGGACACCGAGTCGTGACATTTCCCTGCCCTACGTGCCCTGCTGGGTAAATCCCTGCGGAGGGACGGGGCCTGCCGGGCAGCCACAGGCACATTCGCTTAAGTTATGCGCGAGCACGCAGAGAAATGCGCTCGGGTTCTCTCATGGCTCCAGCCCTGCCCGCAGCCCCGGGCACCGGCTCTGTCCCCTCCCGAGAGCCGCGTCCTCCCGCGGCCGTCGCCGCGCACCGGGGCAGGGCGGCCGCGCCCCCGGACACCCCCCGAGCGCCCGCCGCCGCCGCCCCCCGCGGCCGCGCCCCCGCGGCGCCCCGCGCTGCCCCCAGAGATGCGCGGCCGCTGCGCGGGTGCGGCGGCGGCATGGACGGAGCGGCGGAGCCCGAGGCGGACACGCTGGTGGCGCGGGCAGCGGGGGGCGGCGGCCGCGCCCGCCGGGGCGTAAGTACCGCGGAGCAGCCTTTCGTGCTGYGGGAATGCCGCGGCCCTTTACGCGGAGCGGGAGCGAGCCCGGCGGAACCGGCGGGGAAGCTCGGCCTCAGCTGCCCGCGCCTCGGGGAGGATTAACGGGAGAGGAGTTGATTGCGGTCCTCTCTGGCGTGGTGGGGAGGGAGGGACGCGCGGCTGGCACCGGAGGCTGCGGGAGCCGGAGTAACAGCCCGGGGCTGCCCCGGGAGCCAGGCGGAGCTCAGGTTGCACAGCGGCGGCGCCGAGCCGTTCCCCGCTCGGAAAGTTGCTGGTGCAGGGGAGGCCGGCGGCGGGCAGAGCTAAAAATACCGCGAGCCGGGACGCGGAGGACGGGCGGAGGGCAGCGGCGGGGCCGGCGTGTGCCCACCCGGGGAGCGCGGCCCCGCCGCGGGTGAAGCGCCGGGCGGCGGGAGCAGAGCAGCGCAGAGCGAGGACACAGCTGCTGCTTCCTCGCTGCTCCCCGGGACCACCCGTATTGGCAAGTTCTCCGAGCAAGGGCAGACCCGGAGAGAGACGGATGGAGATTTCCCTTCATCTCCTGCAGCCCGGAGGGCAGAGTAGTGGGAGGGCGCCGGGTCCGCGAGCACCTGCCGGGAGCKCCTGGCTTGCGCAGGACCTTGGTCCCATTAAGGGTATCCGGTAAGGTGCTYCAGAGTCCACCTGTCCTGTGTCAATAGAAAGTCTTTGCAATATCTGTTTAAAAAGCTCAAACCTTCCTTATGCATGGGTGCAATGTTTACCACTAACTGTTGCGCTTAATTATAGTCTGAGAAAGGGCCTATAACTAACAAAATTACAATAACCTAAACTGTGTTTTGAAAACTGAAATAAAAACTGAAATGCTAGCTGTCGGGCAAAAAAAAAAAAAAAAAGAAAACTGAAATAAAAACTGAAATGCTAGCTGTCGGGCAAAAAAAAAAAAAAAAAAAAAAAAGGGTAAACAATTTGAGACTCATGGTGGCCAGCACAAATATCACACTGCATACTGAACATGGACTGGAGTTGGGGAAAGCCTCTTCCGAACACAGTGCCCTGGGGTCTGTGATTAGACCAAAAATGTGGGTTTTCACAGGTAAGCAGTCCTCAGCTATCTGGAGGTGTTTGCTGTGAACTGACATGCAGCTTTCCTGGCTGAACACTTACTGCTGTGGTGACTGTCACACGTTCCTGCCCTTGGGCTGACAGCAGCGACGCGTGAGCACACACATGGCCGTGAAGCCAAGGAGCACCTGTGAAGGAGGCGTGGTTGCCTTTTTGTTTTCTGGCCATTGTAAAAGACATTGTGGGTTGTGTTTCTCTTTCCTTTCCTTTTGCTAATGTGGCCACAGGGTTAACTTTTTTTTGAGCAACAGTTTGATTTTTTTTTTTTTGCATTCTTGCTTCATTGTGCTTTCGTCTTTATCTGGTGTTGCTGAAGCCTGAGCAAATATTTAAAACAGTGAGTGAAGAGACAGATCATGTAAAAGTTGATGTTCATGTTCCAAGTTCCAAAACCTCTGAATTGAGTGAGCCTGAGGTTTTCTGCAGCAGCCTGTATACTTAAAAAATTCATGGTACTGAGGTAGTTTCTAAACCCAGCTATTACAGGTGTGAGGTTTTCTAAGCACATCTTCCACTTRGGCTCACATACATGTAATTTCCCTGTGCTGAAAGGTTTAAGCATTCATTGAAGCTTTTAATAGACCTTAGGCTATATGTTCCAAATAATTTTTCTTGCAGGACTTTTCTGATGGGTCTAACATTGGAGTAGAGCCCTTTAGAAATATTGCATCAAGATTACTGCATAACACTTGGGAACTCATGCTTATCATTTCTGAACCCTTTGGGAGCAGTCTGGTAGACCACCACGACTATTCTGCCCAGCATCATTCATTCAGAGTAGTACTAAGTGTAGGAATGCTTGTGCATAGCAGAGAAATAATAAGCACCTAATACAAGGTGTTATCACCAGAAGCTAAATAAAGCCTTATGTCAAAGTTTCTACATTTTTATTAGTAAAGTAATGGTGTAAACTCTGTGTGTATGACAGGCTCATTTTAAGAAGCTGACTAATAATAATAAATTGTGTTTGGCTTATGTAATTATCTCAATGGGGTGTATTTCTTACATGAGACTTTTTCCCCCTGCATACTTCCTCCTGACCTGACCAAAACCAGGCTGGTTAATGAACTGTGTAATCTCTTAAAAGGTTCCCACATCATGTGGAAGAAGTTAAAAACACTCAGCAGTCATACAGGGTGCATTTTGAACCCTCAGAATTGGCAGCTACAAGTGTGGCAGACCCCGCATGTGCTGGGTTGTAGGCCGTGGTCCTCAGCCTGGCACTCGGGTATCTCATCCCTTCTCCACGGGTCACAGCGAGGCTGTGCCGACAGTGTGGCACAGGAGCTCTGGCACATGCCAATAGCCACGGTGTGTTCGCCTGCCCTGCTGTGCCTGCGAGGCTGGGGGAGCTCGTTCCAGTCCACTGTCACTGCTGCCGTGCCATGTGCCAGCTACACAAACCTCATTCATGCTCCAGGCTTTCGTTTTCCAAAGTGAACATACAACTTTGCACAGTTGACAGAATGTATTGACTCATTAACCTGTTGTGGTGTTGTGAGTGATATAACTGAAGCTGAGTTTCTTTAGGCCTGCTCAAGCAGGTCTTTCCCATCTTGAGAGGATTGAGGCTTTGGTGAATGAGGAAACTGTGCATAAATGACAGTGAGCTGTGACTGAAATTCGAGATTCTTATCACAGTTGTTAAATTGAAAACATGTTAAAAAGACATCCATTTTAGCATATTCAGAGCTGGCTTTCGTGATCTACAAAATGACATTTGCAATTCACCAGCCACAAAGATGCTAATGTCTCTTCGGAATGGCTGGCAGTGGTCTCTTCTGCCACTGTCTGTAATCCAGCAGGAGAACTGAGTGGCGGAAAGTAACACTGGGGAAGATGGAAAGGACGCTGAAATGCAAAGTCTCTCAAATCAAAGCAGTTCTACCTTCTATTCAAGAGCTGATACGGAAAAAGACATTGTTTGCGGAGGTGGCTAAAAACAGCATGAGGAGGATAAAGGGAGGAGACCTGAGAAGGGAGAGGTACAGCTGTGTCATTGGGAAAAGCGCGAATGCGTCTCCACAGGAGAGTGTGTGTGGCAGCAAATTAYTGTGGTGAACTTGCATTTGGGTTATAAAACCTAGCTTGTAGTCATAATTTTAATTTTTTTGGTCACGATTTCACTAATCCTTATGGGAGTGGAGGGCACGCTATCTCATGAGTTTTCACCCAAGTCAGACCTACCCATAGACCTGTTTGTTGTATCACGTAATGCTACTCCCTGCTTCGCTGTGTTGGTGATACATTGTCAACGATTTCCTTTGTTGAGATTATGCTTCCCAGCATTTTACTTTTTGGTGTGGGGACTGGTGGAATGCTTGCAGCACTACTCTGTGAGGTTGAAAGAACTTCAAATGTTCGCTTATGCCTCTGTAGATGTTAACTGAGGTGTTATCACTTCAAATTTACTGTTTCTCAGATTGAGCAAGGGGAAGTGTTTCAGGCTATTATTCTGCAGCAAGGCCATCTGCCTGAATGAGCTGTGCGAGATAGCTAAGGAGCACTTAAAACCTGAGGTACATTAATTTTAAGTATACTAACAGTGGCTGCATCTTTTCTTTGTTTTTCAGAATTGGTCTGGGAGTCTTATTGTAGCCTCTTTAACTGGTGCTTTTGGGTCGTCTTTTCTTTATGGTTACAATCTATCGGTGGTGAACGCCCCCTCAGCGGTAAGTGACTGRCGAAAGTGGAACTTAATATCAGCAGAGGGCAGCCTTGTCCAGCTATTGTGCTCCTCAGCATCCTGCATTTATAATACTCCTGATTACACAGTAGAAGGGGCTTGAATCTCATATGGTAACTTTCCTTTGCCTGAAACCTTCTTTCTGCTCCYTAAGAAGTTATCACATAAATTCAGTAGCTGTCAGAGAGCTAAATGCCACTGCTGAGRTGAATGGGTGCATGGGGTTTGCTTCTCATTCTCCCAAGACCAGGCTGGTACTAAATCTTCTTGCACACTTTTATGTGATAAAGTATTTTTAAAATCTGACTGCTGAGTATTTGGTAGCTGCATGCACATGTTCGGTAACCTCTGTTCACATCATTTAATTCTAGAGGGTTGCACAACATTTCATTCCCACAGTACTGATATTATAAACAGTGTTTCTGGCTTCCTCTTAAATAATGGGCCTCCTGCTCTGTGGTGATGTGGTGATGCCTTGTTTGGTTCTGAATGCAAAGCTGCTGGGTTGACCATCTGTTGGCTGCAATATGTGGGAGAGATATGATGAATAGAGTACTGTGAAATCAGCATAAAAAATTTGTGGGGATTTCATTAAAATATCAGTTATTACAAATGGAAATCTGAACATCTTGCTTTTACACTGGCTGTCTAGAGACCCTCTTAATTCAGTTAAGCACAGCAGTAAGCAATTCAGTGGCATGGCAAGCAACAGTATTTTGAAAAGTAGCTAGTAAATATTAACTGTGGAATTAACTGTGGAAATTTCATTTCAAAGGATTTCCTTTCCAAAGCTAAGCTCCTTCTTTTATGAAAATCTCCCTTTAAAATGTGTGGATAGATTTCCACCTAAACAGGTTATTCATGTTAAAGATGGATGCAATATTTATGAAAATAATGAAAGAAGCAATATTTTTATATTTATGCTTCATATGTGCATTTTATTTGGTAAATTATTGACCCAAAGAACTAGGAAGAAACAGCCTATAGAAATTTTTAATTGCTTGCTTCATAATTTCTGGAAGTTTTCTTCAAGTTTCTGGTACTATATGTACTGATAATTCAAGGTTGGATAAATTCGATGTTAATTCTACCATGACACGTCCAGACATTGCCTTGCAGTCATCAGAGAATAAACATGGCTTAGAAGAAATCAGCAAGAAGATATAATTCTGTGAGCAATGGTATTGATTGCCCTGGTGGCAGAAATCCTTCCTGCACTGCCTTGGGGCTGTCAACAGAGCAGTGAGAATGAGCCAATTTCTAAACTTCTAAGTACCATTTAAAAAATGGACAGTCCTGGTAGTCAGAGCCCTCCTGTCACTTTCTGCAGGAGTAAAGGAAAGAAAGGATTGTAGGATGTGCTCCTTGGCAACGCTCAGACTGTTGTGTTTGAGCCATGTGATGGGTTATAGTGGTGATCAGAGTGTGGGTGGGGAGGTTGAAGATGCCACCATACAGTGACAGATGCTAAATTCCAGGCGCTGTCCTTAGGAACACTTCCAGAATTGCCTACTTTTGCTTGAAATCTTTAGTGTGGCTTTTGGACTGACACTGGGCACTACGCTGATGGCTTTGGTCATACCATTACAGGTACGCATGAAGTCTCCCCTGGTGTTCCAGTGTTTGATTGAGAACTCTGTGTCTCTCTTAGTCGTGTTAAGCCATGCATTAGCTAGGGCTAAGGAGTAGTCCTACTGGCAAGGAAGTTGTGTATTTCAAGAATAAAATACCACTGTGTCCTCTGGCCCTCTTTCTAGCTCCAGGATTAATCTGTGTCATCCATTTGCCTAGGACAGACCACCTTTCTGTCGCTTTCTCCACACCTGCAGTGACCAGGTTGAAGGGAAGAGCATGGACTCAGTTCACAGCCATGGTAGGGAGCAGTGAGCCATACAAAAGCTGTGCTTATTGCAGCACAAAAAAGGAACCTTTGTCCCATCTGTTTTTCTCCTGTATGTCACTAAATCAGTCTGCTGCAAGGTGACCCCTTGGGAGTACTGATGTGAGGTGACTGAGAAACACCAAAGTGGAGCATCTTGTAGCTGTGGATAACAGCAGCCTTATAAGAGGTTATATTGGGAATGTAACAATTCCTACAAATTGTAAGCTGAGTTTCATTCATAAACTTGGCAGGGCAAACAATTTCTTGTGGTGAGATGCAGCTTACATCGGATATCCTTCCCTCTGTAGAATGCTGGGTATCTTCTGCCCCTGTTTACTTGAGTACAATTCCTCTTGATGCTGAAGTCCTCCATCTTTAGAGAAAGACAGTATGGTGCTTTGAGAAATAGTGAAAAAATGCTTCATAATGACTGTTGACTAAAACACAGAATGTTTCCRGGGTCCTGGAACTGAACATGTCAGCAGGGTGACTGAGCTGACTGAGTGGGGGGAGTTAATTTAAGACTGAAGAATTGAAGAACTATTTGTAAATTCTTGTGTCCATAGTCTTTTGGTGCCACAAATCATGACAGCTCATCAAACTATAGGGGAATACTCCTGTAGTTCTCAYTTGTGAGCTTTAGTACAGGTCATCTTTTGAGGTAGAATTAGTCTAACTTCCTGATTGTTGCAAGGTGGAAATAAATTGTACAAACTCTGTTCAGAGCTGAGATCGCTTCCCACTCAGTTCCCTGTGGTTCTGTGGGAAAGAGCAGTAGCCCATTGCAGGTATTATTTCCTGAGAAACCCAGAATTACAAGTCTCCATGGGCTTGTTCAAAGAATTACCAGAATTTATTAAAAACATATGGGAGCATCTGGCAGTAGGAACACAAAGGATTTAATTGAATACAAGTTGAAGCTGTCTTTTTCTGAGCTGAATTTCTTCAGTTCATGTCATGGACCGGTTGTGGGGAATGCTTGTGAGACAATGATGTGCTTTGTGCTCTGTGAGGGAAGCAAAGTCCCTGCTACTTTCTGCTGTGCAGCGCTTGCCCTCTTCCTGCAGGAGACTGCAGCTCTGAATTCCTATGGCACAAGCATACAGCCTGCTGTGTCAGCTGGTTCAGTGGTTGTCACTGTGTGTGGATGACCTTCGCAACAATGGATATGACAAGGAAAATATTTCTCTTATATTTAAAATATATCCATTAGATTCGTATATATAAAACTATACATATCCCTTATATTCCCCTTATCTTCCTCACCCTAGCACTACTATAGTAATGAACTGAGGCAGTTGAGAAAATAAGATACTGCTATCAGTCAGCTACCATTTCTTGTAGGCTTTGATTAGGGGCTAAAACTTTTGTATACAGGTTTATGCCTTGGGTGTTATTGAGACACCTGATCAAAATCCCGAAGAAGCCTTTCCACAGAATTCAGTGCGTTCAAATCCAGTGGATTTGTTTGATCAGATTTGTTTTTTTTCATGTGCATCTCCTCAAAATCTGTGTGTTTTACTAGCTTCCTATTTATTTGCAATGGGAACCCAGAGAGAGGTGCTGTACATATCAGAGCATCCATCTATCTGTTACTATTGAGTGTTGTAGTTTGTACCTTCTTTTTGTGAATATTTGCAGTTATTTGATGTCTTCTTGTAAATAACAAAGCTATGGTGAGAAAATTAGTCATAACACAAGGGGAGAATAATTTACATACTATTTTTAGCCGTTATCATTAACAAGAAATGCTAATAGTGTTCTAAAAGTATCCATTACTATCTGAAATTAACTTCAAATAGACAAGAAGATGTCTGAATCTAAATATAAATGAGATTGGTATTAAAGAACTAAGATGTTATTACTTGATTAAATGGCAGATTCATTTGGAAGCTTACTGTGAGATTCTTCTAAATGATTCAAGCACCAAATTGACTTTTCTTCTTCTTTATTTTTAATGGGGGTTTTTAAAATTTTTTTTCTATTTGTTCAGAAACATATAAGGATGGGAGAAATAACCCTGTCCTCCTTTTAATTCAGGGCACAAAAGGTCTACTAGAAACTTGACAGATGGAAGACAGGAAGTTGTATGTTCTACCACTTCGTTTCTTAGGTACTTTGTGGATATAGAGGTGGTGATTCAAACTAAAAGCCCTCAAATTGAATATCTCATGCATCCAAGGCCAGACTTTAGGTAAAGTTTGAAATTCCTAGTCTGAGCAGGGAAAATGTAGTAGCTTATACTGGTGGGTCATGTCCCAGGATGATTTAGGAGCTGTTACGTGCTGAAGGAGATTGGAGAAGAAACTGGGGTAAAGTGCCAAGATTAAAGTTTTGATACAGTAGAGCTTGAGAGCTTTTCACAAGTGTGCTGTGCCCTTCTGCTGCAGTGACTGCAACTGCCTGGTACTGTATCCTTGCTAGAGCATCAGGCACCACGGTGGCACTTCCTTGGTTTTGAAATGGGAGCAGCATGAAAACAAGGAGGCTTGACTAAAGAGAAAGTAAATAGGAGCTGTATCTGCAGGCAATACAGAGACTATGTTAAAAATGCTGTCCTGGAGCTATGACATCTTTGCCTTTTAAAAAGGTGAAGAACCTGGTGTAATTATGCATCAGGGAAGGGAAGTTGTCAGAATGCATACTCCAAAAACCTACATGTGCTCATGTGAGGAAAGCAGAAAAAGAGTGCAAACTTTGGCACACTGAATGCTAAAAAGCGAGTCTTGTCCTGGACATTCCTGTCTACCTGTGGTTTTTTTCCCTATCTTGTTTGTGACCACCATGTAGTTATACATGTTTGGACTGATAGTATATATGCTTGGAYTGATTCAGTTAGTTTTACTGTGGTTGTATGTAGAAGTGACGCCCCATTTTTTGGAGGAAGGAGATGGAAGAGCAAGGGTGATTCCTGTGAGCAAGCTACTGGATTTTTCTGGTTTTTTTAAATTCTGTTTCTCTCAGTTGTATTCTCAAAGTGTGKTTTTTTTTTTTTACACCTATTTTTATTATGTGTTTTCTTGCAGTATATCAAGAAGTTTTACAATGAAACTTGGGAGAGGAGGTATGGCTTCTCCATGGATGAAGGCACACTGACGCTCCTCTGGTCCATAACCGTTTCTATTTTTGCCATTGGTGGCCTTGTGGGTGCCATTATTGTTACTCCAATTGTGAAGTTCTTTGGACGGTAAGTGTATGGGAAAACTTGCATTTTCTAAAGCAGTTTATCACTTAGTCTCTCTAGAAAGCTTTACTTTTATTTTAAAAAAAACAGAAATCTTTAAACCCTGAAAGCTCACTGTGCGTCATTTGAGCCACAGAAGCCATTTGCTCTGAACGGGCAGTGGGTTGAGATGCCAAAGAGGGTGACTTGTCAAGAGTGCAAAAGGAAAATACCATGAAATAGAAAAGATTTCACAAAGCACTGGCAAATTCTTGTTTCATGAATCTGCTGAGTATCTCACTGCAAACAAGCAAAGCTATCAACATATCTCATTTACTTCTGCATTTGTTGTTTTACAACAATAAAAATTTGCTCTTCTTTTTTTTCCTTCCTTGTGTCAACTTAAAATACAGTTTGAAGAACTAGACTAAGATGAAATTCATGTTTGGTCATCCTCAAGTTTGGGGATGCCATCCATGCTCTGTACAATGCAGTATTTGGCCAAGTCTTGACCAGAGACCGTATGAGTATTTGTGGAATGTTTCTGCTGGTGTGTGTTTGAGTTTTTGCTGCAGGTACTAACTAGGTATTTCTGTCAAATCTTTGTTTCATACAGTCTTTCAAAGAGAATTTTAAAGATAATTTATGATTTATCTATATTTAGAAAAGCATGAAAAAAAGCCCACCATTGTAGCATTCACCATAACTGCTCATTTGAATTTTCCTTAATTGTAAATTCTATATTATTTGATATCTATTGGTCCGTTAAATCACAGGAGAACATCATCATGGAGGCTTAAATGTAAGCATCAACCTCAAGTGTTCCTCCTTTTCTGTTTTACATTTTGACTATTTCCATTACTTTAGATTGTACTCTCCTAGGTCTATTTCCCAACTAGGTCATTCTCCCAACTTGTCCATATCTCATTTTTCACCTCAAAGAGTACATTTTCAGGTTCCTCCATTTCATGCTTACAGCATGTCAGTATTCTTTGCTGTTACCCATTCTTCATTAATTTATTTCATCACTACAGCACTTGATTTTCAATTCTTAAATATTTTCCATAGTCACATTATTTTAATTATTTTTAGGCTTTCAATTTCTTCTGCCAAATTATTGATTTGGCTTTTACACACTTGTTAGATATATGAAACTATGCCTGACTCAGACTGATTAATTCTCAGAACATTGCTGAATGTTTATTAAAAATAAAATGAAATAGAAATGGGTTCACAGAAGGCTTGAATTTTCAGTGAAGAGTGGAACAGCTTTGTGTGAAAGTTTGTTAAAGTGATAGCTGATCTCTGTCATAGATACACCACTTTGATTGCAGCTGGACAGATTTCCAGGGCAGACCTTTACACTTGCAGACTCTGCCCCTGTTTATTGTGTTTATCGCCATTAAGCCATGGAAACAGCTCTGTTGTAGATCCAGTGGATGAGCGCTGGAGCAAAGATGGGAAGTGGTTGGATGGATAAAGGCTGCTCACCAGGGAGTGGCTCTTGAGTTTGCTGTTCACACTGCAGTGTGTTTGTCTGGTCTAGGAAACCAGACTGACACATCATTATGGTAATTGAGGAGCACATTGTGAAATGTTGACAGAACAATAAAATACTTTGCTGCTAAATTGTTCAAGTGTAGGTTGGAGGGTTGTATATATGATGAAGCTGAGCTCCATTTACACCGACACAGAACAATGAGCTGGGGGGGATTAAAAGCATTAGTCAGAAATAATATATGACTTTAAAAGAACACTCTTGAATCATATTGCTGTAAGGTTAAAAACATAAATTCCAAATTACTGGATTCCTAGGCCCTATTTACTTCAAGAAAGATGTACAGTAATTTTTTGAAAGGGAACTTTCATCCACATAAATGTAATTCCCATGTTCAGATGTGGCTTTGACACTTCATAATTTAAATTCTCCTCTTCTAATGTAGAGTGTCAGCTGTTGCGTATCCTGAGCACCCAGAGCAATATGCTCAAGGGATTGTTTAGGCCACTGTAGGGAGACATATTAGGCTGAGCATCACTCCAGGCTCCTCTCCTTCCTCTTGATACCATGGCAGGTCACACTCAGTGCCTTCAGTGAGAGAAAGGGCAGTGCAAGGGGTCGGGGTCAGTGTGTAGCAACTTTTCTGTGTCATTCCTTGCTTCTCACTCCTCCTGTGCTCCAACGTGGGTCCCCATTGACCACAGGCCCTCTGAGGATGAACCTACTCAGGTCTGGAGCACCTTCTCCTCCACTGACCTTGTTATGCCCTCGTTCCACCTCCTCACAGAAGCCACTCCTGCAGCCTCTTCACTACCAAAACCTTGCCACAGACACTGCTCTACAGAGTAACACCCTAAACAGCATGGGTTTTTTGCTTTCATTTTCTTTTTAATCTGTCAAAGCATTTGTTTTTATCTTGCTTAGTTAGGCTGTGCTTTTCTCAGCTGCATAGTATAAGGGTTTGCTGGCCAATATTTTCTCAAAAGATATCTTCAGATAAATGTATGACTTGTTTGACTTGAATGAATATTTTCTTTCCATTTTTGACATTATTTATATCACTTCAGCCATCTCAAAGTGCTTATCCACGTGAAAAATCTGTTTCAAATAGTATGGTCATCAGCTATGTTGTATAGACTTTAAATCAACTGTATCTCATTTTTTAATCTTCAAGCTGTGTTATTCATTCCGTGTTCAAAACTCACTAAAAAACAGGAGGAGTAATTAAAAATACAAATATTAAAAATATTTCCTTTCAAAAATGTATGGATCTATTGTGAAAAGTTAGATGACTTATTCAACGGGTGTGAGATTTCCGGCTGATACTTACATGTTGAAGAGAGTGAGAACTGCTGGGTCGGTTTGGTACCTGCTTCAGAAAAGAGAGGGGTAGACAGTCTTCCTGGTAATTCCTCTTCTTTTGAATTAATGAGTCCCTCAAACTTGAGCAGTAAGTTCTGAAACATGAAAACTGAAAGAAATGCAGCTGTTGGAAAATGAGAAATTTAGATRTTTTGGAACTTTTAAAAGATATTTTTGTGATTTTGGTTTTATTTTTTAACGAAGTAATAATTTGCTATAAAGAGTATTACTTTTACTTAAAAAAAATTTATTTAACTGTTATAGAATGAAATAATTTTAAAAGTGGGGAAGAAATACATAAATCTGTATTCTGGTTAATTTCAACAGTTTTTAGAAAAGGGTTGAATTTTATTACTTAAATGAGTCCAGATGTTTTTTCTAACTCTACAAGTAGGAAGTAATTTTCCTCAATGTATGTTTTTAATATCGAGGATTTTAGGAAGAATTATGATGACATAAATTCATCACAGTTGAGAAGTTCTCAAAGTGGTACAAACTGTATGTAGCATTAAAGTGCCTGTAGTTACATCAGCTTATTGCTGTTTGAAGTATATACTTTGGTTTCTCCATACAGACATCTATCCAGAGTATGCTCATTTATATTCATGTACAGAGCCTCAGGCCTGGCACTCAGGTTTTTGGGATGCATAAGATGGCTCATTGCTGTGCTTTTGAAGTACAGATCTTTAGCAAGCTATGTAATTCTTTATTTTAAAGCTGTGGTATAGGTTTGAAACTGTATCCATTTGGTATGGTGCTGTGTTTCAGAACTCTACACAACATCTAAGAGGCAGTGTTTGTTAGCCACTTTTTATTTATAGATATTTAAGAACAATAGCATGATGTGCTTCTAATATAACTGAATTTAACGGCCACGATGCTGTTTTCTACCTAAATTGTCTTTTCCTCTTAGGAAATGCACATTGCTGCTCAACAATGTGTTCGCAGTGACAGCTGCCTTGCTGATGTCCCTCTCCTCACTGGCAGGGTCGTTTGAAATGCTCATACTGGGCCGCATTATCATGGGTGTGGATGCAGGTAAGCCTTGGTCACACCCTACGTGTCTGAAATGCTTGTGCCACACATAAACTTTCTCCTCTTCCCCAGTTAGAAGCTTCTTTATATGAAGAGAGGCGTTGCAGGGACTAGCTGTAGCCACACCGATCTCAGTGGGACAAAATGGCAGACTAAGGGCTGGAGGACCTGATGTTTGGAGAAGACTCTGGAATGGATGCTTACCACTGCTAACAACCCTGGTTGTTCCCCTACCTTTCCTCTTCCAGCCCTGGTAGAGTGTACCTGTTTCCATGCCCTGAAAACCCCTTGGCTGTGTTTTTTACTGTTTACTAACTCTGCTTGTTGCTGTGTGTTTAGAATTTCTTGGATCCCATGCTAAATACCAGCAGGATCAAGGAAGGTTTGGTACATCAATTGGTCCTATCAGTATGGTCTTCCCTGTTTAAAAGTAAACCACAAAGGCACTGCAGCACCAGAACAGTCTTGCAGGTACAAGGAAGGGTCTCAGGAACTTCTTAGGTCACTAGATGTGAAGTTCATGGGTAATTCTGGTGCTCACTGCTAATTTTTGTCTCAGATTACCACCAAACTACCAAACTTCTGGAGCTGTGAAAGCATAGTCATTATACTGGCTGGGGTCATGCATTTGTTTTCTCCTGGCTTTGAGCAGCATTCTCACTCTTATTTTATGCCTATTATGAAGAGTTCATTGCAGCTGTAAGCCTGTATGGCAAGGAACATCTGCTAATACTGTTTACAGCAAAAATACTTCCTCTGACTGTGTCTGCTCTGTCTGGCTGATGCACTGGGTTTTTTTCCTTATCTGTGCCAGTGCTAACATGATTTTTCTTGCTTTGGGATTAGAAAATTTAAAACATAAACTCTGTTCTCCTGGAGATTCTCATCTCTGAGTAACCTTTGGTGCTCCTCATCAAAAAGCAGCCTACGCACATCACTGTAGATCTGAAACAGATAACCAATCCCATGGTTATTAAGTGGTGCAAGAGTAATTAGACAAGCAGGGAAAATAATTCATGCTATCTGTGGATAGATATAATTCTGTTCCTTGCATGTTTTTATGCCACTCTTGTGAACAGATTAACACCCAGACTCCTTTCGATAGAAATTTGTTACATACCTGGCATAATGAAAAGAACTTTTGACTTAATATATTGGTTTTGTTCTTCCTTTGTAGGCATTTCCTTAAGTGCCCTTCCCATGTATTTGAGTGAAATATCTCCTAAGGAAATCCGTGGTTCATTGGGTCAGGTCACAGCAATTTTCATTTGTATTGGTGTTTTCACTGGTCAAGCTTTGGGGCTGCCAGAAATATTTGGGCAAGTAAGTATTTAACAGCCTTTTCTGTCAAAGAACACAAGCATGCTTTAAGTGACGTATTTTCATATTTTGACTGGATTCTTTACAAAAGTGGAGAACATAAACTTTTTTTTTGTTTTGAAACACCTTGAAAAGTGGTTTCCTCCATGTCTTGTGAAAGTGTGTACTTGTGACTGAGTTTGGTAAATGTGGCCAGCAGTTCTAACAGCTTGAGTGGTTTGTGTGTGTCCATATGCAGGTACCTGCCCCCCCTTCCTTGATGTGCACTTATTTTCGCTGGTTTCCAGTTTCTTTGAGTACCATGGAAATGCTTAAGAGTTTTCATATTTTTGATTTGTAATTTTTCAATGTAAGATAGACTCAAAAAGGCTTGGTTAGAGTTTGTATGAGAACCTGAATAGGAAGATTTTGCTTAGTGATTATAGTATTCCTTGTAATGCACTCCTGCTTTTAGACTAAGAGGTGGAAGAGCAGAGTTAATATATAACTTTATGGAAAGATTACCTATCCAGATAAGAAGTTGTATTGCTGTCATAGGCTGAGATTAACTTGGTGGCCACTGGATGTCATCATTACTCTGACTAAATGAATTCGAGTTTTGTTCAGGCTGTCATGTGGAAACACAGAATCACAGAATGGGTAAGGTTGGAAGGAACCGCAGTGGGTCACCTGATTCAACCAGATACTTTCCATTCAGAGATGAATCTTCAAGGCAGGGTGGAGGAAACATCTGCAGCAATCCTCTCACAATGAAACTTGAACTCAGAATCCCCTCTGACAGTCAGAAAAAGTAGTAAGCCGTTGAAAAGTGAGAGGAGCTTGCCCTTCTCTGTCCATTCAAATGCAACTCCTTTAGAAATACATGATACCGTCCTCCCTGACACTTTTATTTTTGTCTGACCAGCTTTCTTATTCTGTCCATTTATTCTGTTCAGCTCTCCTGAAGGCAAATGGTTTGATGCAACTTACCCTTTATTGAAGGATAGATTTCTCCCCTGCTCCTCCAAAGCAAGAGATTTGAGGAAAAAACTTAAAATGGCTTTTACTGACTTTCATTATGTGGCTTCTACAGACATCCCTTCTCTTGCTTTGGCAGCTGGTCTGTTACAGATGAGCGTATGAAATGTCAAGAGGCCAATTTGATTGCTTAGAATATATGTCAGCCCTTATATAGTAGGTGGATTTTTGATTTTGATTTTTGAAACATGCATACACTTTTAAAGGTGAGGGTGTCATGCAAGTTCTTATTCCTTGATTTCAGCTCATTCTTGCTGTTTTTATTTCTCTTCTTGCCTTCCTTTCATCCCCATTGTTGCCGGCACTAAATCATGGAGGTAGTGTTTCTGCTTGTACAACCTGGCTTAGTGTGAAGTTAATTAATCTTACACAATTAAAGATAGACATGAATTTATGTAAGAAGAAATATGCCTTATCTGTAGAATTAGTTCTTTTCAAGATAGGTAACATCAGCATGTCAAAGTAGCAAAGTTTTGGCTGATGTGAATCAGCATATCGCCAGCCAATTTATTGAATTTTCTGGTTGGGAATGTGAGTGGTTTTTTTCCTTTTAATTTCTTTTGGTTTCAGGCAAGCCAGGATTTTCTTTCCTAGCTTTGTGTAGTTCCCATTGAAACTCCATCAGTGGGAGGTGGTTTTTATTTTGTTGCTCTGTAGTTGTTTGTTTCTTATGAGAATTTGTTGTAAAAAATACTAGTTAAAAGTACTTGTCTTCTGTCATGTTTTCATAAGTTTTCTGCTGAGCTCTCTCATCTATCCATTACTTGTAAATTGAGCAAATATCTAAGAGGTTATTAGCCATAATATCTAAGCATTGATGGTTTCCAAGAAAGGAGGGACTAAAACAGAGCTGGGCATCTTGCTGCAAGAGACTCTTTGAAAAAGGAATGGATGTGAGGAGGGCTGTCAGCATGGCCCAGGTCCTGTCTTGTAAGAGGAGGTAACAGCACCACTGTTTGTGTGGTCAAGTAAATAGACAGAAGGGAAAGGAACTGACTGCACCATGTTAACACGAGAAAGAGAACTGCAGAAGGAATAGACTGGCTTAATCTCAAGGATAATACGGGTACAAGAATGACTTTTTATAAATATTGTGTGAATAATTGCATGCTGAAATTCATCAGAGTGGTGTTTGGAACTGAATCCGAGCTGAAGTAGTTTGAGCAGAAAATTTAACTTTTTAATTGGAGCTTGATGCCTTTATGTGGATTATATGAGGTTTTTGCCTTCAGTGGTTCTGTAGAAGTCTCTCCACAGAAAAGGGAAGTGTTTACATTGGCTGTGGGGCATAGCATTAACAAGCATTTATTAACAACCTAAGTGATGATTTCCTCTGTTATCAAATGCAAAAGTGTCACTTTAAATGTGGAATTGCGATAAAAATAGCTCTGAAGCACTGAGTATTACTTGAGGCAATTCAAAAGTCTTACTGCTTTTTGTATCAAGTAGGTTAAGCAGCCCTAAAGTGATATTTTAGCAATCTTTATTTGTCAAGATCAGTCGAGGTGAAGCAGGAGGCATGTGGGCAGCCCCAGGTGCAGTGCTGAGGGGCAGTGGTCAGTTTGGCTGGGTTACTGACTTAAGGCTGCTTGGCTGTTTCCTATCCTTCATCTTTCCCAAGCTTTCTACTGGAAGTGCTGAGGATTGACAATCTTCTCATTTCCTTCTAATACCTTTTTCTGTCAACATAATTCTCATCATTGTTTTGGTCAACTTATTTATTCCTTAGTACTTTTCTGTTTCTTTTTTTTTTTTCACCACCTTCTAGAGTGTGCTTCCTTTCTGCTCCCACCATCACTTGTGATCTTTGTGTTTCAGGTTGAACTTCATGTCTTCTAGTAACACAAGCTCTTTAATCTCTTTCTCACCCTGTATGCCTTTTTCTGAAATATTTCTTTGTTTAAATTTGAACCTAGGAGAACAAGATTATACAGATAACCCAGATGAAATGATACTTTTCAAAATAGAATTATATTAAATATTTCCTGTTTTTCCTGGAAATGTTTTGTCTGAAGTATTGCAGAAATGTGTTTATTTTTTATTGTGTCCTGCCATATTGACATGAACTAGACAAATACGACTGTGTCCAATTTTAGAATTATATTATGAAAGACCAGATACAACTAGAAAAATACAATGTAATAAAGATTGTAACACCTAAATACAGGCACCTTCTCTTGGATTCTGAATACATATGATTTTTTCCTATTTGTCTACAAAGGTACTAATTTTAGAGTGTGTTTCTTTAGTATGCAATGCTTACCAAGAGTGATTATCTGAAGGAGAAAAGCTGGAGTTGTGACAACAGTCCTCTGCTGCAGTGACTTGATATTCTTATTTGCTTTCCACAGTCTTAATTTCCTCCCATCCAACAAATCCCAGCAATGCTTTTTATTCAGGATTCTGATTCTTATAGGTCATAACCTATGAGAAACTACATCTGCTATGTCTCCATCGAGGTTTGGGAAATTACACGATGGTAAAGCAGGCTGGTGATAAAGTAACAGAGCATGATGACCTCGTGTGCTGGTGAGCCACTTCTCCCCACGACCCTCACTGCTGAGAGCCATGTGCTTATTTCCATGTGCTGGCATCTTGTGTTCTGTAAGCCAGAGTCCTTAACTCTTCAGGAATCCCTGGCATCTGTAGATGATAACTTGGTGCAGGCCCACAGGTGTGCAACAATGTCATCTCCTGTAATGTGGGCAGTGAATTATTGCTACTGGCTACACAATTATTTCATTCAGGGCATTTTTGGTTGTATAGCATGTGCAGCTTTCCATATATTTGTGTTTCCATTCTTTCTGTTTCTGTGATTCTGCAATTGAATCACCCAGCTCGTTTTTCCTGACAGATTTGTGCCTGCAAAGCAAAGGCCAGTGCATTGCCAACTTCGGTTTTGAAAGTTCAAATTTACACTTACTGTCTTGGGGGAATATTGTCCAGCCTGATTCTGGCATGTTCTGTGTAACCTCAGGTATCACTCTAACTAACTCATCTAGTTCCTTCTGCAGGTAATGTCCTGCTCACAGGTTTTCCTTAGCATGGTAGCATCTTTTAAATGTTGTAAAACACCAGACTGTCTCTTCTGTTGCTTCATTTTGTTTAATGAGGGTGGGGTTTAGTCTTTCCTTAAATGATAGAGGATTCCATTTCTGAATATATTTATAGTAGTTAGACTGTTCATATTTTTTAATATACATTGAGCCTCAGTATCTCTTTCGTCTGTATATAGATATGAGAAAGGAGAGAAAGAAATGTTTCACGGTGTGTATATATATTCAGGACAGGTAAAGCTGAAACAGTTGCTTGTTGCCATGTTTTCCTCAGACACCTGCTCTGAGCCTCCTTTCCTATGCAGGCTTTGCCAGGCTGCAGTCGTTTTCCCTGGAGTTGGTCTTAGTGGCTGGCTGGCTCTGGCAGCTTCTCTGGCTGAACAGCTGCCTGCCGTAGGCAGTCTAATGGAAAAACTGAATTTTCTTATGTTTACTTCGGCAACCTGATTTTATACACTTCAACTGTTTCTAGGTCGCGCACCCTGGAGCTGGTCTTGTCTAACTACATTGTTGCACTGTAGTGGATAGTATGTTTTCCTAAAAACCTTGCTTTGCTTGCATCCTAAGATTTATTAGGGCAACACTTTCTCTATGAACCCTACTACTGCTGTGTGTGTTTCCAGAAAAAAAAAAAATAGACTAAACAGAGAAAATGTAAAATTCCTGATGTGTCCATCTCTTGCAGGTTGCAAGTAGATTTGGTCAATCTGTTTTAAAAAGAGTGTAATCAAGCAAAACAAATTACAGGAGCAAGCAACAATGATCAGATTTGGGAAGTGGCTTCTCGAGGAGAAAAGTCGGGGTTAAACAGCTCTTATGGGTAACCCCATGCTGGAGAAACACTCAAAGCAATGCAAAACAAAGTACACCAGAGAAGACTTAGAATGTACCCTGAAGTGACATGCTGTCTTTTCTAGATGCTTTTCAATCTTTCTTTTAAAATATTTTGATTTTATCATGTTGCAAACCTGTTGTGTACATGGTTATGGTTGCGAATTTTATTAATTGGATGTTGTCTCTGTCATAGAAGCAACATGAATTAGTTTTAAATTACACTTTTTTGGATGATTTTAGAGCAGCTTTAATACATATCTGGCTAGAGATTACCTGTTTTTAAAAGGGATTGAGCTGGAAACAAGTCTGTGGCACATGGTGACACTGGCCAAACTGTCCTCTCCACAACTGATTATTTTAGCAAAGAAATTCTGTTACTGGTATAAATATCAATTTCTGCAGCAAATTGAGCCAAATTTGGAAAAGGACCAATGAACCCCATAGATACAGTGCTATATCTCACGTAGGGAACATCTCTGTGATGAGTCCCTTTCAACTTAGTTCTCTACACAAGTGAACCTTGCTGAGGAATAGTTGTGATGAAAATAAAAGCTTCTGTAGGTGCTGTGTCAAACTCTAAGTTTCTTTACCAGACCTCTTAAAAAATATGTATTTGATGCGATAGGTAACTGTGTATTTAGGAAAGTTTCTACAGGAATTTTTCCTTTTGCTTTACCAAGTTCTTTTAAAAGTACTCCTTCACTTGCACTAAAATAGACAGTGATGGAATAGGTAGTTGTACAGCCTGTGAAGTTGAAGGCTGTTCTGAAAATAAGCTTTGATTTTACTTGTCAAAGCTTCATTTTCAGTGTGATTTTCCCCTTGTTTTTCTTTTTTTTAAGTGATCCTTCTTTCTAAGACTCTTGACTCAGATTCAAGGATTCCTTAAAAACTGTCAGTAAATTATAGATGAGTAAAGAAAGCAATTCCGAAGCTCTCGGGACCTGCAGCCTGCAGGTCGACGCCAATGGCAAAATGGTCTGTTGGAGATGCTCTTGAAATGAATCTTCCACATTAGCATGATAATACAATGTATGAAGCAACCAATTTCCTTATATTTTTCTGTGACTTCTTTTGTTCTGTATGTTTATCTTCTCCTTGAGCCAGGATAGTGACTATAGTTAAATATATTCCTCTTTCAAGGTAGGAGTGAGAATTTCAGAGTATAGAACAGAGAGCTCTTGTGGCAATGAGAGGTGAACTCTTGCAGCTGCATGCAGGATCTTGGAAATTAAAGCAGCTTGTGCCTTACACTGTTTACAGAATATAAAAATGTATCTGTATTTTCCGTTAGAGCAGGACAAATGCATCCACTAGTTTAGCATTTTCCTGGATCATTCGAAATCCTAAAGTGTCCTATTTGTGATAATTTCAAACATCTGGCTGTAGAATAAAAAAAACCATAACATCTTCATTCTGCCTAGTTATATTCTAGAAATATATCAAAGTGAAGCATAGTCTAGTTTGGTGGCCAGTAATTAGTGGTGTAGCCCAGGGTCCAGTCCTATTCAGTATCTTCATTAATGACCTGGACAATGATGCAGAGTGCAGCCTCAACAAGTTTTCAGCAGGTGCCAAACCAGGAGACGTAGCTGCTACGCCAGAGGATCAGGCTGCCTTCCAGAGGGACCTCAACAGCCTGGAGAAATGAGCTGATGGAAACTCGAAGCTCAGCAAGAAGCACAAATCCTGCACCTCGGGAGGAGCAACCCCAGGCAGCAGCACATGCTGGGGACCACCCAGTTGGAAAGCAGCTTGGCAGGAAAGGGCCTGGTGTCTTGGTGGCCACCAAGTGGAACTTGAGCCAGCAGTGTGTCTTTGTGGCAAAGAAGGCTGAAGGGTTCCTGGGCTGCATTAGAAGGAGTAATGACACCAGGGTGGTGATCCTTCCCCTCTCCTCAGCACTGGTGAGGCCCCACCTGCAGTGCTGTGTCCATTTTTCGGCTCTCCAGTACAAGAGACATGAAGAGACTTCAGGGAATTCAGAGAGGGACCACTAAGATGATGAAGGAATGGAGCACTGAGGAAAGATTGAGAAAGTTGGGACTGTTCAGCCTGGAGAAGGCTCAGCTCAGCAGGGATCTTATCAATGTGTTTAAATACGTGAAGGGAGGGTGAAAAGAGGATGGAGCCAGGATCTTTCAGTGGTGCTAATGGACAGGACCAGAGGGAATAGACACAAACTGATCCCTTCCAATTTGCTGGACTGCTGAGCTTGTACAGTATTTCTTAAAAACACAGAAGCAAAGCTGCTTTATATTCATGTAGTAAAATGCAAAACTCTGAATGAAAAGCTAGAGCCTTCCCAGAAGAGTGTTTTAAAACTTCTGCTAAGGATGCAGGAGACACATTGGTGCTTGTAAGTGGCTGCTCAAATCCAGAAGGGGATGATATCTTCTAAGAATAGCTTAGAGAAACACCCTTACAAAGAAAGGAACTTCTGAACAAAGTCTTACAAAAAAAAAGAAAAAGAAGAAAAAGAAAAAAATAAAAAAGCCAAAAATGTTTCAGTGCTTATTCAGATATTCACTAATTTCAACAGGTGTTCTGGTTTGACACCTGCCTGCGCTGCCTGCAAACTGGTACCAGACATGCCAATTAAGAATTGCTCAAGGCAGTGATTTTGAAGATGGCAATCTTTTTTCAAATATTCTCAGGGTTCTTTTCTTTTCTAGAGGTGGGACATTTCCATCCTCTTTTCAGAGTAACACATAACGCACAAAGTTTCTTACTGCCGAAGCAATGTCCATGTCATTTATCAAGGCACTTGCGCTTCATTACAAGCTGTGAGTTGCTGATCAGGGGCTTGAAGGTCACCTCACCAGAGAGTTGGTTGATGCAGCCAAGGGAAGATCCTGTGCAGGCACCAAGCACAGCCTTGGTGATGCTGATAAAGGTGCAGAAATGCTGCCAGGACCCTCTGGGTTGTTGCATATTCATAGTTCAGTAGTACCCATGGGAACAGGTCTACTCTGTTACACCAGCCCTGCTGGGGGAATGTGGTGCATGTTGATGTATTTCCAATGGAGACATTAAGTGGGGTATTTTGTTTATATCTRTTGCGGATTGGCTGAGATTATGTATTTACTGGAGATTATAAATCAACTTTTTATTGGCTCCCCGAGACAGACACAATGGTATTTACTCATCCCTTTTCTGTACAGAACTCATTAAGTAATGCATGGGAAAACAGCTGTGTGTCTTCAAACTTGCAAATGAGTTTCAGTCCATTAAAGTTGTGCTGTGAGACTTCAGTTCCCGAAGTTTTAACAACACTTGGCTGATTGGCCATATGTAATATTGAAATGTTGCAGTTTTGCATTTGGGAAGGAGAACATCGTGCAGAAGAGGATTTGTCTGAAAGTGGAAGAGTGATTACGGAAGCAAGAGCATTATGGAGATAGATAGATATATATTCTAGACCTAGTGCTGAACAAAAGACTTAATGGCAGAGAATTCGATGTTGAGATGAAAGTTTATCATTAGTGAGGACTGCTTTCTCATAGACAATTGAAACAGTGCTCACCTGACTCTTGAAAAGATTTCTATGTAGCTGTACTCTGCTTAATTAGGTCAGTTGGAAAAGCAGTAGACAAGCTTTCCTGGAAAGAAGTCCTTTGACAGATGTGAAGGAAAGAAAGACATCAAAATACCATGGAGGTTTGATAGCAGGGCTTCATAATTTGTCAGACAGCTTTCTCCTGATCCACTGAAATGTAGTTAACATATGTAACTAAACTTAGAGCATTTGTTTATACTAACATTTAAAGTATTACTTTCTGCTACTTTGTCACCTTAAAAAGGTGAGATTTTCACTAATTGTACCTGACCTAATAACAGGCGGAATCTGTGTATGAAACTCATCTTACCCTGTGTAAGTTGGGCTCTGCTTCAGGTGTTCACAAGCAAGTGAACATTTCAGACCTGCCTTTTTTCTAGTGCTGGAGTATTTGATAGTATTTACAAATCTGTTATTAAGCAATAAATCTAAAATCATTTGACTTGTGACTTCCTTCCAAGTGTATTTCACACACTGGGAAGATAAAGACCACTTAAACCTTTTTGAAGGTTCTGGATCACTAACATTTCAGTTTCACTTTCCATTGTGCATTGTAAAACCACCCATTATTGCAAATTCATATCCTAGTATGTAAATTTGTCCTTTACAAATTAGATATTAATGCTTTGGTAAATTGGTCAAGCATCATAGGATAGCATGCAGTCATCATATTGAGTAGTAGGCTGTGTTTTCTAGACTTGTGTTTCTTTGCTTTTGAAACTGCTGGCAAAATTCTTAATTAGTATTTTGAGGGATTTTTTTTAACTTGAAGTAAATGTCAAATTAAAATGAGTTCTGGTTTTTTAACCTAAACCACATTTATTGTCATTTAAAAAATGTTAAGATTAAATATTCAACCATTTCAGATGTTTTTAAAACAACAAATGTGCTTGGGGTATTTTTATGTTTGTTTTACTCTTAACCGTGATATACCTTAGTCTAACTTTTATAACTTCAGTTTGGCCAAATATAATCACATAAAAAAAAGATTTGTATCTAATCCAGTTCCTAGATACCCTGGAGCACTTTTCTTTGTCTCCTACTGCAGTCCCAAAAGGATGCAGGTCTCTGGAGTTGTATGTGTTGCATTTGCCAGTCYCACAGGGACATCTGAGGTACCCAAGGGCATCAGAATGATACCATATGCTCATGTTCGAAAAGCTGAATCTTATCCTCCTCCATCAATTTAATTTACTATTTTATATTTTTTTATTTATGGAAGTTAACCTGAGTCTAAATGCATCACTGAAAGGAAGTTCTGCCAGAAATTTTGCCTAGCTCCAGCATACATCTACTCTTTCTTTCTAAAGAAGCTCAAGTATATATGGTGGCTGCCAATAATAATCCCATTTGAAAGCTTGCCATTTCCCATTGCTTTTCTCTGAAATTTTTACTTCTCTTGGAAATGAATAAGCAAGAAGACAAATTATGCCATATAAGTGTGCAGTAAAAAGCTAATTGTTACTCCAATAAAAAGTTGAATGAAAAATCATCTGGGGAACTTGTAACATACCTTAACTCTCCCTCTCAGTAAGGACATGATCTAACACGCAATTTAATGAAGAGAAAATCATGAGACTCGGACACCAGACACTTTCGAGCTCTGATCCAAAGGCCATTCACTCAGTAACAAAAATCTCCTGCTGACTTCTGTGAAATTACATCAGACTTGTACAACCTTAAGTCTGGTGACTTTCTGTACTGTTTATTACCCGGGAAGATACTGATACTTGAGTAATCTTCTTGTCAGAGCTATGCCTGTAGTAGTGACCTATAAAAATACACATCCATGTGGGTGCAGAACAGAGGTGAAATACACATATTGTGTGCGTTGCCTCTGTTTAAAATAAGAAGGTAAGCAACTTATAAGTCTGTTATTGAAATGCATTTTGACAAAGTGGGTTACAGGAATGGTCATGCAAAGAGAAAATTGTGTCCAGCAGGGATGTAACTGTGAGATTAGTGTGCTCTGCAGCCAGAGGAAATCGTAGAACAGTGTTTGGAGTGGTACCAGGAAGGTAAGGGGAAGACAGTTGTTCTGCACCTTACTCGAGTAGCTGCTCTAAAGCCTGAGATGTGGAAGTACTCTGTTCTCAGCTGCCTCATGATCATCACCACTGTGCCATACCCTTGACTCAAGGAAGAAAAGACAGTTCTAATGCTAAGAAGTTAGTTCCATCTCAGTGCTTTTTCAGTCCTTGGCCCCAGGCCAGTGTGGTTGTCCTTTACTTTTAGGAGTGTTTTATGTGGCACAGTAGCAGATTAACACAGAAATGCTGAACTTGTGCAGTCTTCCCTGCTATGCATGCCTGAGTAAGTTTGCTCAGTCTGTTCTGAGCAGGGACATGATTTTTTGATGTGGCAAATGGAACATTTCTGATACGAAGTTTTAGTGCCAAGTCTCTAGGAGAGAGGGCAGAATTCAATTGTTTGAATATAAGCACATGGTATCATTTTGATGCCCTACAGTACCTTAGATGTCCCTGTGGGACTGGCAGATGTGACACAGAATATCACAGAGACCTGCATCCTTCTGTAGCTGCAGCAGGAGGGCAAGGCAAGATGCTTCAAGGCATCTAGAAATTAGACTAGATGTAATTCTTTTTGTCTCTGTGTGTGATTATATTTTGCTAAATTAAAATTTTAAAAGTGTTCCTGCTTCTTAAAGAAACATGAAGAAGAAGAGTCTAACAAATCGCTATTTCCTGGATATTTTGAGTATCTTGCATTGGGTGCCAGAGGCTTTTGTCTTTTTGCTCCACACGTATAAAATGGGTAAAATATGTCGTTTTACATTAGCAAGTTACACAAAAATGTCATTTCCTTTTATAAATTGTTCTGCACTGTGGTAAACCCATCACAACCCCACCCCCCAAGGAATTAATTCCAGAATTAATACTTAAATAGTGACTATTTAATAGTGACTGGTAAATAGGCCTGCTCACTGAGAGATCACAGTTCATCCTGTGCACTGAATGCTAAAAAGGGGGAATGAGTATTTACTTTGATACCCTCTCCTGCACATTTCAGCAGGTGAGGTAAACAAAACCTGTGAGGCAGCATGGTAATTATATGGGGAGGCAAAGCAGGGCTGGGGTCCTCTGGGCAGTGCCCTTTGCTACCCTGTGTGTAGGCTGAGCCTAGGAGAAGGTGTCTGGGGCATGGGAATTTCCCTGTGGTGCTAGGATGGATGGGAGACAGGGATGTGGGAAACTTGCCCAGGAGCAGCTGGGGTCAGGATGCTCAACTGGACGTGGGGATCTCCATAGCACAGAAAACCAAACTTGGGGTAGAGAGCAAACAATGAGCCTGACTATGTATTAGTGGTTGACGCTCAGTTGGGAATGCGGAGTGGAATCTGTGTCCAGATTATGCTTTTAAAATAAATAGATAAATAAATAAAACCTATTTATTAAACTGAAAGAGGAGAGGTTTAGAATAGATGTTAGAAGGAAATTCTTTACTGTGAGAGTGGTGAGGCTACCCAGAGAAGCTGTGGATGCCCCATGCCTGGAAGTGTTCAAGGCCAGGCTGATGGGACTCTGAGCAACATGGTCTAGTAGAAGGTGTCCCTGCCCATGGCAGGGGGATTGGAACAAGACGATCTTTGAGGTCTCTTCACACACAAACTATTCTGTGTTTCTCTGTTTCTACAAAATTATTTAGAAACAGAGAGAGTGGAGCCTGTCACAGTTGCGTATTTCCTTACTCTGTCCTTTTGATCCTGTTATCCATCTCATACTGGGATATTTAATTGGCCTTGCTAGATCTTTCAAAAAATGAGTGCCCATGTCCAGGGCAGTAAAGCACTTCTTCCACCTCTGTTGCATGACCCTGTCAACAATCCAGTTCTTCCTGCTAAAGTTTATCTATGAGTATATTGTTAACCTGTTCTGTGTTGAGAATGTCTTCACATTTTATCAAAATCTTCCTGATTGCTGAAAATATTAAATGTAACTCATGCTTAGATTATTGAGCTTGATACGGATGGTAGTTCAGCTGTCAGCAGTGCCTGTTGACATTTCCCCGTGCCACTTCCTTTTCCACCTTTTAATGGTTACAGTAAGTTACATTTTCTGCATTTTAGCTGATGATTTTCTGACATGGTAACATTTTCTTTACTGTATTCCAGTACAGCTTAATCTTGTCTCATTTGCAGTTGATAAATCCATGTCATGCTTTATCCACCTCCCTTCCCCCCAGTTTTCTATCTTGGCAGCTTTGCACTTTATTATCACAACGTTTGAATGAGTCTGTGGTTGTCAAACTTGCTCTACTATTTAACTCTCTTTTGTAAATACATCAAAGCCAGGTTTTTCATGCTCCAGCCTAAGCAAATATCCATAATGCGACAGTTCAAAATTAAAATTTTACCATCTTGACATGTTATTTGTACCGATTCTGAGCAGGTGATGAATCAGGTCCCCTGTAATTAAAATATTTAATGCTCTTTTAAGTTTTTCCTGAGGTAAAATGGGATCTAGCTGTTTCCATTTCTTCCAGCAGTGCCTGTGTGCTTCTTCTTGCTGCTGACAACTGAGGCAAAGTGTTTAAGTGTCTTCTAAGTCACCTACACTGTCTTTTGCCTTTAGCTCATTGTTGCTTCTGAGCACTGTCCCGGTTTATGTCCTGTTCCATTCTTTCTTAAAGAGGTTATGAAACCCTCCTTTTCCCTGCTTCTGTTAGTTCTCTTTATAGGGTCTAGTTCAGCCTGATTTTCAGAAATTTTAATGAATCATTTAAACTTCTTTTAGTCCTACTGTTTCTTTTCTGTAGTGGGATGGAGAATCTGAACTTGGAAAACGTAAATTAAGAAAAAAGCAAGTAGAGCACACATATCATAGTGTTGAATAGGCATTGCTTGAAAACTTTTGAAACAGATGGAGAAGTTTCCATTGGCTTCAGTTACTTGCTGAAGACCAGAATGGCAAGTGGGAGCATAAGTGTTTACCTTAAGGTTTTAGAAGTTAACATGATAAAAAGTAAACCAGAAATCTTTAATAGAGGAAATAAAGGAAACTAGGTGTCTTATGTGGTGAAAATAGAGGGCTTCACATTATACTGGCAGAGTTTGTTATTTATTGTGAAGGGTAAGTTCAGAGTCTTGTTCATAACTTTTTCAAAATAACACTTTCAGAAGAGTTATTTAAGATAAATGTGACCAACTGATAAACCATACTATAGAAGACTTTAGAAGGAGGGTAAGCTTATTCCAAGGAAGTCTCACAGGCAGACTATTGATAATATTAGTATACAAAGAATGCTTTTTTTCCTTTTAAGAAGCATCCTTGACATCATGGAAAAAAACCTACAGAAAATATGATGTGCTGATCAAGAGTAAGGTTTTTGTCTGGAAGTATTGTCAAAAATTCTAGCACCCTATAAGCTTTTTCATATGGTACATAGCAAATGTTTATATTATGGGATATCATTCCAGGCAGATATGGAATGAAGGTGACAAGCTGTACTGCCCGTTTTCCTAAGTTATTCTTTATCATGTCATTATTAACTGTTTTTAAAGTCTTAGCCTTAGTTTCCTGGTATTTAAAATAAGATCTAGGCTTATCTGTTTATAAATAGTGTTAACCATATTCGATTCACCTATATTAGGTAAAGTTCTCCACTCAATTGAGTTGCAAAAAAAAAAGAAAAAAGGAATGAAGAAATAGTGAAATCTTCATGGTAATGGAGGCTCTTAGGATGACTGATTACCTCAAGGTTTAAATTGTTTGAAAAAAACCCTTTCTCAAATCATTTTCCCATCTTAGGTGATTTTTTTAAAAACACCAGTTTTACTTAAAAGGGCAAGTGAAAAGGTTGATTAGGAGGTGCCCCACACCTTTTTTACTGGGAGCTATTCAGTTATCTCGGGCCCCATTTCAGGTCTGGGGCATGGATTACATCCCATACCATGAACCACGTGATGTTTTAGGCTTTGCTGAAGTGGAAGAATGTAAAATAAAAACCACCAACAGAAAATAGTCTGGGGGCTTGGCCCTTGAGTAAGGTGATCTGAGCGGGTGGTGCTCAAACTGCTTACTAAGCTCAGGAAGAACACATCACTCCGGTGACTGGCACAATATGCTGAATGATGAAAAATTACAGTGTTTCCCATCAAAGCTATTTTTCTTTCAAGTATCACTATGAGAGAGTATTACTGACTCATGTTTGCATCCACTTGCAGGAATCTCGGTGGCCTTACTTATTTGGAGCAATCATTATTCCTTCATTGATACAAGTCGTGATTCTGCCTTTTCTTCCCGAAAGTCCTCGTTACCTCCTACTTGAAAAGCACAACACGAGCAAGGCAGAAAAAGGTATGATATGTTACTTGCTTGAAACAAAAGGGGTTTATTGTAGAGATGCAGGCTGGAAGTGTCTGATTCTGATACCACACTAAAAGCAGAACATTCCAATAGGAGAGATTCTCTTGGCAATAATTTTTCTCACCTTGTTTGTTTGTCTCTATATGAGTAAATATAGCTGTTGTTTTGAAGTTTTTATAAAATTAATTCTCCAGCAAGCTAAACTATATAGCATTACACATCACCATGTGTAATAACACATAACAGACCTAACCAAATCATCCTGGTGCTGTGCGTCAGCCACTGTATGCAGGGTTCATTTGGAGTGAAAGCTGTTTTCAGTCATAATGACTCTCCTCTGTCTTTGCAGTTTGATTGATAAAAACACTGGTTCTGTTGCTGTTTTTTTTTCCCAGTAGTCACTGTGTTCGATTCTCTGCTTCTGGAACTAAATAACCTTTGTAGATCTAATAAAAACCTCATACATCCGTTTAACTTAAAATTTCCTGTGCTTCCTTATTGCTTCAGTTTCATAGACACAGAATATTTTATTCTTACTTTAGGTTCTAGGTGTAAAACAATTTGCTTGCATGATCACAGCTGCTGTATTCTCCACACCAGTAAATTTACTATGGTCCCAATACAACTGAGAGAACATTGAACATTCGGTTTTGCTTATTGCAAGGACACATTAAAAACAGGAGTATACAAAGGAGTCTGATTATAATACCAGACATACCTGCTTTACAAATTATTCTTAAAAACTTTGTTTGAACATAACCCTTAACATTTTTAGTCATGAACTAGTTGCTTGCAAAATTGCTTTTAAAGTGTGAATCAACACCTGAAATATCAATTTAATAATCTTTTAGCATGAAATTAATGCAACCCTATTTTGTTTCTTCTATGAAACTAAAAACTGGCCTTTTTTGTTCTGATGAGCCGTCTGAAAAGAAATGGCACACTAATGAAGAGACTCCCATGTTGTCTCAGTTTGGTGTTGAATTAAGAATTCTATAAATGTTGGAGCCTCAGACATTTAGAGATACAGTTCAATGCTCGAAAAAAAAAGAGCACAAGTGCAACAAGGCTTTGGGGAGAGCTCTTTAGCTTCACAGAGTCCGCAGAGTTTTAAGGAGGCAGAGAACAGCTTTTCCAGGGACCATGGAAAGGGCTGTCCTGCCAGCTGTGGTCAGAGCACTCAGCAGGAGTGCAGGACCCAGCTTGGGGTTGGCTGCTGGGTAGCAACTTCTGCAGCACTATGGCTGGGCAGGGAAGAAATGCCTTTGGGTTCCAAGTTTAAAGTGGCTCATTTCTGCCTGATAAAATTTGAGATATGTTTCCAGAGCTATGCCTGACAAAGAGTCTGCATCTGCCATGCTGTTGCATAATGTCACACTTGTTATGGCGGACTATTGCAAATCCTGCTACAGTACCTGGAAACCTCAGCACTGACAGTGAAACTGGGCCTCTTATAAGTAGAGTTCAAATATTGTAAAAAATGGCAGTAAAATAACACCCCCTGCCTTGAAATTCACACAATTTCGTGTTGCTGGTAATGGGCCAACTGCAGTCTGGGATGTTTTCAGCATCCATATTCTGAAAATAATTTGAAAGCTAATCTGGAGACATTGGAGGTAGATTTTGGAGCAGAAGACATCAGGAGAGCAGTCGCCCACACTTGGTTGTTGAAGGCGAAAATGGGCTTTAGCAGTTGGCTTGCTGACTACAAGAAACTGGCTTTCATGAGCCACCTTAAGGACTATAAATTTAGATACTCTGAGAAAAAAGAGACAACTGATATAAACAACTTTTCAAAGTAACTGTTTATCAATATGTGCTTTTGGATTTTATTAATTCTGAAAGGATAGACTGAGATATGTTGTCGTACAGAGGGAAACTCATTTTGAGTGTAGTCTACAGCAGAATTCAAGAAATAGGTGGGTGAATCAACAATCAGGACAAATCGTCTGGATATTCACATTATCAGTAGAAATGGGGGAGGAAATGTCTGAGCATTAGGGAGACTGGAGGAGTTGCGATTTATTAAAATGCCCTTCTGCTTGTAAGGCCTATAATGACAAAGCAGTATTCTCCATTTTAATGATGACTGCAGTAATGTTTTGGAATTATTTGCCTCTTAGCTTAAATCTGAGTATTAATATTGGAAATTTGCAACTCTTTCTACTGGATAAATCCCTTTTCTTTCCCCTAACGGATCAAGGCTATTCACGCAAATATACCTTTCACCATGGATTATACCTTGTCAGAGAAATATAAAACTATTATTTGTAAAAGGTCTGCTGTATTTAAGGCAGATGACTACATCAGTCTTTATGAAATACTCTAAAGCGTTCATGTATGTCAGAGCTCCTAAAACAGAGCCGACAACATTAATCTTCCTAATTGTTTTAGGGCAATAATATCCAGTGGGATAATGTAGGTCATTAAGTTTCACAACATTTTGCTCCGACTTTCATCCCCTCCTTTTCTGCTCTATCTCAGGAGATAACCAGACTATAATTACCAAAATACAAGAGATCTCTATCTCTCTTCTGGCAGAAGTCTTTCATGGACAATAAGAGACTAAAAGAAGGAGAAGAACCAAACTGTGTTGTGCATGCAGTGAAAAAACGAAGGGATGAGGTTAGACGGTTAGAGCAGGGAGGCATGTGCAAGCACAAACCACACCACCACGAGAGAAGCTGTTCTGTGGGCACAGGGGCAGTGAGGCCTCAGATGAGCCATGTCTGCTGAGCTCCATTAGCTCCACTAGCAGGGATTCAGCCAGGCTGATGTCTGGCCGTACAGACACCATGTCGGACCTGCAGCTGTCTGCTGCCAAAAGCAGTGCTAACAGCTGAGCTCGACCCTTCCTGGAGGTCACCATCCTGTGCCTGACTGCCTGAGACCCGAAGGAACTGACCTGTCTCTCATATTCCTGTCTCACTGCTGAATGTGGGAGAACTGATTCATGTCTTGTAGGGGGAGAACTGTTGACTGGAACAACAGCATAGTCTGTAAACCTGCTTTGCCCAAGAAACTAAGTGTGGTAACAAAGAAAGGGCAGAACCATCCCAGCTCCTCTCCCACATCCCATAACTAATATTCTCCTCATTTGATAAGACTAGAAGAGAAGAAAATGCCTAGCATTTAACTGGTGTGATCCTTCTTCATAATGATGACGAGACAGCAGAGGAGAAATGGCTATTTAAGCAGTTGAAGAGAAGGACTTTTGAAGGAGATTGTGGGAATGATGAGTAACAGGGATAGAAACACAAAGAAAAAGAAAAACCTGCTGCTGTAATTACATCAGACAGTTTACCATCCAAGTTCTAGGACAGCAAGACAGGAGTTTTACATTAGCTGCCTATTAGCTGCATGCCAAGTGCACCCCTGATCTGTGARTATCATAATGATGTAATATAAATAAAATCAGTAGTAGTGATAAAATGGAATATTTGTTATGACTAACAACATTGGTTATAAACACTTTCAACTGAGGAGTCGAGGTGTATTTTTTGAGGTACACTGTCACAAGGAGGAAATTTGCATTTTCTGTGGAGCTACAGTAGCAGGTCATGTAAATCAATAATGGATTCAGCTGGCATCCCAGCTTGCCAGAGAACAAGAATATTGTTACGTCTTAAGGGTCAAATAACTTGGATAAAATGTGACAGTAACATCTGTTGGTGACATACAAAATCTGTTCATCTAGTATGTTCAGTCATATGTTAAAACTCTCATGGTTATGAAAGAAGCATTACAATAGGTATAATGAGAAGTGTAGATTTAAATTCTTAGAAAGATGGATTAGAGTTGATACCTTTTCATGTGATAAAAGAGCAAGGCCACTCGTGATTTAAAAAAGCAGGTAGCTAATCTTTTACAAAGCCCTTCAGGGGGCCCACACGGACAGGAAAGGTATTAAACCCAAAGTTACAGCAGGAACAAGTTACTGCAAATCCAGTGATTAAAATGAAGTGGTTATGACTGACAACAAGGATGTATATGATTTATTTCTGCTTATCTATGCGTTTTGTATGTCTGTAAGCATTATAAACTATTCTTATTGGAAAGGAAGTGACAGCCATGACTACTACACTTGCTGGCTCATGGTAGAGGCTTCATCTCAGATGTTTGCCTGCCAAAACCTGGAGTGATTGTGTGTCTGATTTGTGTGTCTGATTTGTTTTTAAACTTTTCTTAAACCTTCTGTCTTTTACAAAGGGTATTAGGTTCACTGGACCTTTAGTACAACTCTGCCAATTCTTGTGCTATTTTAGTGTGGCATGTGTATATTTTCTTTTGTCTGTACATCTTGGATAGTTTCCGGTGAACCTGAACAGACCTATTGCTGGTCTGTGAAACCAGACATACAAACAGGTGAAGATGTAATCCTTAACTGGATGATAACTAAAAAAAGATCCAAGTGTTCTTTACTCAGAAGAAGAGGAAGGTGACACATGGGAAAAGCCTAAAATCATTTGCTTGCAGTTATATTTACTGAGATTTATTCTTAAATTTTGCTATACTACATGCTAGTAGATAATAAATATTTTGCTAGATTTAAATAGCATTATTTAAATATCTTCTTGCAAGATATGCTTGAATTATTCTGCATATTCAGTACTCTAACAAAATTAATGTATATGAAAATAACTGTTCAATTTGTGTGTTGACATGGAGTTATTGCAGGGAAATTTGTACTGTCTCCAACAGTGGCCACAGAAGATGCTGTTCAAGCAGAACTTAGACAAAGCTGTGTGTGACAGTGTGATTTTGGATTTAATGTAATTAATCACAAGGGAAATGAAAGTGAATATGTCCATAGGAAACAGATGCCAATACTCATGTGACTTATTTTAGTTTTGTTTCTTTTTAAAGGATAAGCCCAAACTACCTGTGATCACTTCTCTCTTTTTCTGCCCTGTCTTGCCTTATGCTGGCTTTATTATGTAAGCCACACAATAGCATTTTGATCCTTTGAAATTTCTTCTCAATATTCACGTGCTAATTCTGTCTCTATGATAACAACTGCTTTCTTTGCACAGGCCTGGAAGTACTACAGTGGAAAAAGAATGAATTAGTAATTCACCACGTAGTTGAGTTTTTGAGTGTCTGTCTTCAGTTAATTTAAAGGCCTGGTTGGTTTTAAAGATAGTACCAACTGATTTTATTCAGATCTTTGAACCTCTTTCAGATGCTTCACCTTCACTTAGCTGAGGTGAATAAAATCAGGTGGTGTAAAAGGAAGGATTTCTTAACTTCTTTCCCCTGGACTGGAACCATCCAGTTCTTTTCCTATTTATAAAAGCAGTATTCCAACTTCTGAAAGCTGAACTTCTAGGACCTTCTTATCCAAGGGAATTAAATAGGAATCTGGAAAAGGTCTAAAAGCTGCTAGAACTGCAACTGCTTAGATGGTTTTAAGTGTTACATGAAAAAAGGCTTCCCTATAGAGAGAAGCAGCCAGTCACGGAGGGAAATGAGTCACTGCAGCGAGGAGAGGAACGACTGCTGTGCTTCTCGGTGCCAATAATGCAGGGGTTTAGAATGTAAAATTAATAAATTGAACACCACACGTTGAAAGACCTTTGAGTTTTCCCATCTTCCTGCTAATGCAGAATTTATTTCCACATTAATTATGTATAAAATTGTGATTCTTACGGTACTGAAAAACCTGTAATGAAAGAAAATTAAAGATGTGCTGAGTAGCAGGAAAATGTTTTTCCAAGAAGATTGGGTGATGTCTACTCAAAACTATGCATATATAGCATAGCAATTTCTTAACATTTCTTCACTTGTTGATAATTTTAAGTATCTATCAAAGTTGCCTAGTGGCATTTACATCTCTTTACTTAATGCCATGGAGGGAAGAAAAAGAAATCAGGTGTCTATTTTTTCCCTGCCTTGTACTTCATAATTTTGGTAATTGCAGTTTTTTAGTTCCTGGTCCCTCTAGAAATACAGCAAGCTCCCTTGTGCAGAGAAAACAGATTGCTTTCTTCTTATTTGACTGCACCTTTATTTTTGACTTTTGTGCCCTAAAGTAATGGTGAGGATTCTAAGGACTGGAAAAATAAAGAAAATTATGCACTAACCTAATATACACCGATAAACCAGATGCTTAAAAATCTGAGAGAATCCTTTCAAAGAAGAGTATGTCTGGTTGTTCTCACTGTTACCTGAATTTTTCTTGATCGATGTTCTAATAGTACTGAGGAAAGTGTAATTTCAGCATGAGACATTGACTTTAACATACCATACGCACACATTTTTCTTATTTTTCATTTCTTATCAATTTCTTTAAATACATTACACTCATTAAAATGAGTGTTTAGCATGTTATTTATTAAAAAGTGGGCAGTGGCAAAGGGCAAAACTGAGCAGCTTAAAATTTGGATTCTGCGGTCTGAATTTGTCAATTCATTTATGATTTTACAACCTGTGTGAAAAGATAAATCTTGTGCTGTTTCTGAAAGGTTTAAAAATTCCAACCTCTCCTCTCACAAGAGAGAAGCTGGTTATCAGAATATATGAGTGTTATGAATTGACTCAACACCCAGAGGAGGTTCATCACTTAAAAAAACATCCTTCTTGTTAAGCAGAGTCGTGTAGGGCCCATTAAAATGCATTAGAAGTGCTAAGTGCCTCAGAAAATCTCGGCCCAGAGCTCAAGTTAGTTCCCTGCACTGCCAGACGGGGAGCCAGGCAGAATGTGCAGCCTTGTGCATTCACCAAAGTGACAGAGAGGGATGGTCCAGGGAGGCCACCAGTTCATTTGTGTGACCTATCCCTCACAACATTGAGATGCCACTAATTGGCCTTTTCACCTACTGGGTAAAGATAAAATTTTGTAACTTCGAAATCTAAATAGAATCTGGACATATTAACCATGACTAGTCAGTATCTCTGGCTTTCTTGACCACCCAAGTGCTTTTTGTGATCCAAAGGTATGTAAACATACTGAAATATCTCGCCATTTATTTATAGGCAGAGTTCTGCAAACCTGTGGATAAGAAAATTGGATTTGGCTCTTAGGTGAACTAAATGAACGTATTCATTTAATAAAAATAAGAATTTTAAGTGACCTGCCGTGTAAAAGATTGTTTTGAGTGTTAGCATCCTGCTGGGTCACAAAGCCTTGTTGCAGGGGTGTGTGTAATGTCACTGTTTCTCTGCAGTCATTCCGAGATGATGAGCACTTTAAACACCTCTTAAAATGCCAACCCCTGGGGTATGTTCATTAGATTGAGACAAAAGTATCACCTGCACGTACAGTATCTGTAAAACAAGGTTGGTGGAGACACCCCACGTCCATTAGGAGGTATCTGTTTGTATCTTGGAGGAGGTGTGAGAGGTGGAGAGCCTGTGTTATTCACAGTGGAAGACTGTCTCAGTAAGCCCTCGATGTGCAATACTAAATGGTGTTTCCAGGGAGATGAGGTTGGTTGGTTGCTTACATTGGCCATGTAAATTTGTTCCCATGTCTCCAGCATTGACAGATAGAAAGTCTTGAACTGCTCTGGGTAATTCTTTCTAATATTAATCATCCTGACAAAGTGAATTCTTGTCTATATGACAGCAAAAAAAGAGAGGTAATATGAAGAGTAATAGCTATTCCTTTCAAATGCCTTTTCTTTACCAGACTTTCATACATTTTTACATCTTACTACTTCTCTATCCAACATATCTCCAGCAATGAAGTCACCTATATCGTTAGGCTGCAAAAGTAGCCAAGTCAAATAATGTTCAGAGCTGTTTTGGTATTAATTTTTTTCAAATTACGCAGGGTTTTCAGTCTGCATTGGACCTTAGGCTATATTACATATGAAATAGGGAGAGGTCTTGTAGGGAACCAAATAAGTCATATTTTTGTTGCAGTTTCTGAGACCAATAGCAGGGATGAACCAGATCACACCCAGAGCAGAATGATATTGTGGCAGAAGAATAATTAAGTTGTAGCCCATGTATGTCTCCATTTGCATTTTGAAGAGGCAAGTCTGTTGTAAACGCACACAGTGCCAAGTGTCTGGCCTGAAGCACGTGTCCTCTCTTTGCAGCTTTTCAGAAATTCCTTGGGAAAGATGACGTGTCTCATGAAATAGAAGAAGTTTTGGCAGAGTCTCGAGTCCAGAGAAACACCAAGTTGGTGTCGATACCTCAGCTCCTGAGAACCCGCGCTGTGAGGTGGCAGATTGTCACTGTGGTGGTCACCATGGGCTGCTACCAGCTCTGTGGGCTAAACGCTGTAAGTGTCCTTCTCCAGGCCACAGCATCTCCTGGGGTCCTCCTTTCAGTTAAAACAAGGCTTGGGCTATACCATTCAGCAACCTCCACGAGTTTCATTTTATGGCTGTTTCTTATTAGTAGTGATTCTGTGACAGCAGCACATGGAAAGATCCTCAGAGATCTGTATTGCTCAGTTGGTTTGGGTTTTTTAAAACAAAAACTGTGTGGGAAGCCATGTTATGTTAACTTTGAAGAAATACATGAAAAAGTAGCACAGGTCAGCAAAGAAAGAGTGTGCAGCTTTCACTTCTGATACACATATTCTCTGTTTCTGGTCAGATATGCCCCATGCTTATCCAGTGTCTTCAGCGGACATTTCAGCTTGGATTGGTTCAGTTCTGTACTTATAGAAGTCAGCAAAAGTTGCTATAAGTGATTTTAAGCGGTCACACTTCATGTTTGATTTTGTTGTTGCTTCAATATTCCTATCTTGGAAAGTGACATCCTTTTCTTGAGGAAAAAAATATAGAACAGTCAAYAGCTAATCTTATTGACTATTAATGTGTCTGAGGCCAATGGATATCAGAAGTCTCCTTTTCCAACTGTCTGAGCCTATTGCACCAGCTATGAAAGGGTCAAGGGACAGTTGAGGTTGGAAGATCCTTCACCTGGTCCAAGACCCCGCTCAGAGCAGGACTGGCTTCAGGTTTGGCCCAAGCTACCGAGGGCTTTGTGCAGTTCAAGGGTGAAGAGTGCACAACCTCCCTGGGCAACCTGTGCCAGGTGTTTACACCACTTACACTGTGAAAAGCCTTTTCTTTGTATCCAGCCAAAACTATCCTTGCTACAGCTTGTGGCACCCAGCTCAGATGCTTTATGCTGCACAAAACAAATATTCTCATGAAGCACCTCAAAGGGAAAGGGGTTTTTGTCACAGTTCAAAGGTGTTTTTTGCTTATATATATGAAAAGCAATATTATTGCTGCTGCGAGCAATTCTTACTGTGGCTCTGCAGCACACTTCACCTAGATTTTTTCCCCGGGGCTAAGTCGTCTATGTGCTTTTGCATCTATGAACACTAGATCGGGATTATCTCAGATATCTCTGTAGTTTTAAAATACCAAATAAAAGGTAATTTGTCCAAGACCATTTAAAAGATCAATGCAATTATAAATCTGGTGTCTAAAATTTTTTGCAAAATACTCGGAGGGTATGAGAAGATTTTTTCATTCTGTGGGGTAAACTATAAAAACGTTTGTATAGGTGGTGTTTTCTTCTAATGGTAGGATTTCAGTGCTAATGACAGGCTATTTTACTCCTCATTGTGAATACATTTTTGAGAAAAATCCTCAGAATTATCTTGTCATCCTCTCTTTCTAAGATTTATCAACACATAAGTGAAATAAAATGACACATAGTAATAAACACACTGTTCAAATAATGGAAATACATTGCCCAAAAAAAAAAGGTCACAGCTAAATTTTCATGGGAAATAGAAGAGTTTTGTGACTTTGAGGATACTTAATAGATGACAGAAATTGTCCAGTATTCTGTGGCAGAACAAAGCCACACTCTCATAGCTTGAAGGAGGATTTGGGGGGATAGTGAGACATGTCCAGTCCAAAATGGATGCCAGAGTTATTTAAAAGTGCCATTGAATGGCCACTTTCTGAGAATATGCCTCAGAAAAACTGTGTTTGTTAGGAAACCTGTGTGTTGGGTTGGCTATTTCAAGYCTTAGCTTTTTTATTATTACTTTGTTTCTCCTCCCATGCAATGCCACGAAATGTGAAAAAAAACATTATTCGTGCAAAATTTGTGCTCTGAAATCGATTATTTAAATAGTTATTAATAATAGTTAATAGTAAAGCAGATTAAAGCAACTTATGAGAGCGGTCAAGAGAAATAGCTGGACCACTTGATTAAGAGACCAGCCTTCAACGACTTGCCTCGGCTGCTTGGCTTTTCTGGCTAATACTGCTCAAGTCACCCTGATCCAAGATGAGAGGACAGGTCCAGGTGTGACAGGTACTGCTGAACCTGGGTCTTGGCTTGCCTGAGTGCATCTGAACCAACCTGCTGGGTGTGAGCCAGCATCAGCCGGGTTTAACCGGCAGTAAATGCTCCTTCTAGCTCATTGGCTTTGTCTGTAGTGCCCTGTTAGTCAGTCTGGTCTTTTCCACAACTACCATCTGGACAGGGCATATGGGAAAGTTGGGATTCCTTCAGGCGAGAATCTCAGGTCACACTCCAGGGAAATTGCCAACTGGCAGACTTCTGTAATGATCCTGCTCGTCTCTGAGAACACTTGCTTCCTTTTGAGGCTTTTACTTCAAATAAAAATTTGTTTTGCTTAAAAACACCACATTTGTTTGTTTCCACACAGAACAGAAATCTTGGTGAAACTCTGACCATGTTAGGTTTTCAATTATAACAGAATACCTGACCTAAATTGACATAAATAAATGATTTTGTAATAGTCTCTTTTAGTCTGATAACATTTATTTGGCACATACAAGCCATAAGAAATTCATTTATCTTCCACCGTTTTATCTCAGTTCCAAAGAAGCCACAAAACAAAAGTTTACACTGGTGAAATTTATCTTTTTTCATATCGAGGAATGTACTGTACTGCATATTGCTTTAAGGGAGTCATTCCCGAAGTGGGATCCCTAGGCTTCTGTAAGGTCTGTCCTTGAGGCTGTATTTCAAGTGGAAAGAAATTATGCTGAAAATGGATCTGTGTAAAATGCATGTTTCCAGTATGCAAAAAATGTATCATGGTGTGCTCTTCACAGCTGGTATGGAGAGCACCAGGTGGTGTAGGGAGGGGTGAGTTCACAGTGTGCCACAGTCTGTGTCTCCGTTGTTGCCCACAGTTTTTGAGCCTTCTGCACCATTTTCCACAGCTCTTTCTTTCCAAAAC